>CM070536.1:28828940-29393940 GCA_036346415.1 Raddia guianensis
CCCATGGGAGGGCCCTTCAAGGTGGTCTGGCCTCCGCCCAGCTCGGCCAGCTCAGATTCGAGGATGGTCGCGAATTGGCGTAACACTTGAACGCCGAGTACCGAGGAAGTTCTACCAGAGGTAGCAGCCGAAGCTTTTTTGGCCTTCCTTTGAGCCGAGCGGCGAGGTCTTCTTCCTTCACCGCCGCCTGGGCCGATTGTACAAAGCCATCTTCAATAAGAGATAAGTTCTGCTCCTTGTGGCATCTGCTTTTTTCGCCAAGTCCTGTTAGAAAGCATTCGATGAAAGCCGATAGCTAAAAAAGTACTAAAGCAGATGGCCCCTTAGTTGCAAGGATTTAACGCCTATGACTTGCGGTTGGGCGAGGCGGCGGACTAAGGCGGGTTCTAGCCTCGTGTGTCGGCTCGGTTCAGGCAATGCGCCAACAATGGCAAGACCGACGACCAGACCACTTCCGAAGCTAAGTTTCGCCACGCGACGCCTAGGGTCGGTTCGCAAAAGAGGCCGTAAGGGTTGAAGTAACCAGATGCTCGAGGAAAGCGCCACTTTCAACGTAAAACTCGCTCTAAAGCTTTTTGGCATCGCTGGCTTAGCCTCGAAAAGGTCTCATAGAAAGCATTCGCCAAAGTCGTAGCGAAGTACTTATGGTCGATGGCCCTTAGTTGCAAAGGCAAACGCTATAACTTACGCCGTGCGAGGCAAAGCGGACGGAAGGCGGTTCTAGCCCGGTGTGTCGGCTCGGTCTCAGGCAATGCGCCAACAATGCACCGCGACTAGACCACTTCCGAAGCTAAGCGCCGCCACGTAATGTTTAAGTCGGGTTGCAGAGGCCATAAGGGTTGAAGTAACCAGATGCCTAAGGAAGCGCCACCACTTTGCGAAGCGTAATCGCTCACTAAAGCCTTTGGCGCCAGTGCCCCGCTCAATTTCGCAAGTTAAAATTGTGCAAGCGGTTCAAGTGAGACTCACAATAAAAGAGCAAAAGTTTGTTTGCATTGATAGGCAACATTTACAAGGTAAAAAGACGGGAGTCTCGCTACCTCATCTTCGTCTTCCGCTGGAGCGGGCGCCCCACCATGGACACGCGGTCGGGCGGCGGTGTCAACCCGCTACCGCTCAAACCGTCCACCGGGCGCCAAGCTCCCGTGGCGGCGCCGAGATCAAACGCGCGCTCGAGCAAGACAATTGCTCAAGATGAACTGGCGCCGCCGAGAGCGCTTTGGCGACCGTTTTCGTCGCCCGCGTCCGCAACGCCACCGGAAGGTCGCAGGCTTCGCGTTTCGCCCCACGGCGCCAACAGACATGCAGCCCGCCTCTCCAATGGGATGCAAGGTAACACCCAGTGGATGCAGGCGCCCCTGAAGCCGCGGTAGGCGGCGCAGATGTCGGCGAGGGTTGGAGGCGCCAAGTGCTCCAGCGGAGGTCTTCGATCCGCTTGGCGGCCGAGGCGGCACGGCGGCTTACGCCGCGCCTTGCGGGTCATCGCCTTCAAGGGCGGTTTTGGCCGAGGGCCCGCAGCAGCCGCCGGCAGACGCTTCGCCAAGGCAAGGGCTTCTCCCGCCGCCAGTGCGGAGAGGGTCACGGCCGAGATGGCGGCGGCGCCACGGACGCTGTGGCGAGGGTTCTCCGCCGCGCCGGCGAACTCGCCGCCATGAAGCGCCTCCGAGAAGGAGCGGCGGGCAGTGAATGGCGAAGTCGCGTGGAGCGGAGCTCGACGCCCAAAGATCCGCCTGCTCCAAGAAGGACAAACAGGTTCAGTATGCAAAAGCGGTAGCATGCTAACCCCACGCGGCGTGCGAAGCGCCAGGAAAGCCAACCTGAGCGCGTGCGCCCGGCGAAGTCAAGGAGGGAGCTCAAGTCGCTTGTTGGCGGCGGCGTGGCGGCGCGTCGCGTCACCGCTGCCGGTTAGGGCGCTGGCGCTGGCGCGAGTGGTGCCGGGCAGAAGCACCAACCAGCCGTGACGCCAAGCAGGAGCGCCGGGCGAAAAGGAGCGGAAACTCGCGCAGCGGCGCTTAGTTCTCGAAGAGTCACCGCCTCGCCCGTGGCCGAGCGGGCGGCGTAGAAGCAGGCCCCGGCGGAGGGGGCCGCGGCGGCGGAAGCTCGATCGGAGGGCGGCCCTCTTTGCTTGCCTCTCCTCCTCTTCGCTGCCGCCCACGGCGAGATGAGGCGGCGCTTCCGAAGCGCGGTCGAGTCGGCCGCCACGGCAGAGGTAGCGGCGGCCGCGAAGTTTAGGCGGTCGCCGAGGCGGATCGCGGATCAGAGTGGCCCCTGTGCCACTTGAACCCGGGATCGAGACCTCCATGGGGGCAGCGCACGCAGTAGTTGGTTGCGCCTCGTGGATCCCGGGCCGCAGAGGGGAGGATGCCCGCAGCAGTAAGTGTCGCCGATCGGTGGGGCCAGAGTCTCCGCCACCAGCCCCGAGCACGCCGTCTCAAGACGTTCCTCGCGGGTCGGGCGAAAGCAAGAAAGGAAGCCATAAGGACGGCAAGCAAAAAGATTCCAAGAAAGACAAGAGACCCAAAAGACTAAAAGAGCACTCACCGCCGAGGGCGACGCGGACTCCATCGTTGTCGCCATAGTACATCCAGGCCGGGCGAGTCCTCATGCGGAGCGGGCAGAGTCGGCGCCGCAAAAAATCCGCCGCGACGAGGGTTCCGTGAGCCAGCAAGGGCGAAGATCGACGATCGCGCGCCAATCGGCCCAACCGCCGAATCGTCAGCTAAGCTCCCTGGTTAGCGGTGGGCTCCGCAAGGACCTCAGAAGAGAAAGATCGTCAGAGTCACCGGAATCCTCAACGCATGACCATTGTCGGTACCAGCCCTTCCAGCTTGACTTGGACGCGACAGGATGAAGGCGGCGGTTTCATGGAGCGTGAAGTAGCAGCCGAAGGCCCGACGGGCGCTGCCTCGCGGCAAAGACGTAAGAGCCGGCGCCAGAGTGGGAGGTTTGGCATCGCCCCCACGAACATCTCGCAGAGGTGGACGAAGATGGCCAGCGCAATGATGGAGTTGGGGAAGGTGCACCGCCGATCTCGAGAAGGCGAGCACCCCAAGAAAAATTCAGTACGGCGGGATGAGCCCGCAGCGCCGCCTGCATTTAAGGTGACAATCTCCCGTCGCGAGGGCTCGGCGCCATGGTACCGGGCGGAACCGGGCGGCGGTTGGCACGAACACTTGAAGCCGCCACCGAAGTCTTCGTCGGCGGCGGAGGTGGGAAAACTCGACCCAGCGCCGGTAAGCGCCATTCGGCGATCCTTGCTGCGTTTGGGCGCCATTGGAAAGCGTGGAGAAGTTGGCGAAGAAAAGAAGGCTCAGGCGGGCAATAAGGAGGCGATTGGCGCTTGTGAAGACTTAGCGCGGAAGGATTATCGCAATACCGAGAGAAGTATTTATAGGCGGGGCGCGAGCACGATGGTTTGATTCCGCTTCACGCGCTGGCGCCATCATTGCCCCGCGCTTTGGTTTTCCGCAAAAGCGCGAGTTCCCCGAGGAAGATCGTGCGGACGGAGAATCAGCGACGGCCGCCGCAGGGCGGGTCCCCACGATTCGCCTCCGCCGCACAAGAAACGGAAAAGTGTCTACGCCGACGGTTCACGATCATGGTGGACCCGGCTACTGTCGGTTGTAATAAATACCGGGTACAAAGAGTCCCGAGAAGGCCGAGAGGGCCCCACGGTCAGCGGGCGAGCAAGGCCCTCAAACATGGGCGAGCCCCTCAGAGGCCGAGAGGCCCCGCTGCACAAAGCGGACGAGCAAGGCCTCAGCCGCTGGCGAGCCCTCTCAAGACAAGGCGAGGGCCCCACGCTACGGGTGGGTGCGCGGGCAGCCCCTCAAGATGAGGCGAGGGCCCCACTCGCCAGTGGGCGCGCTGGCGAGCCCTCCGAGACCAGCGAGGGCCCCTGCCAGGCGGGGGCAGCAAGGTGGAGCGCAGTAAAGGAGTCTTCGGACGGCGCTCCCCTGCTATGGCGACGGCGATTTAATGAGACATCACGCTGGATAGACAAACAAGAAATGATTACCGCTCAAGGACTTCGCAGTCTCGAAAGCAGGCCATCGTGGGCGCAGAAGAATTGACCGGCAGAGAGAAGATTTGCTTGAGGAGGCCGCCGCTCGAGAGGAGCAGTGCAGGGCCCCACCAGAGACTCACCGGTGGATGCAGGGGTCGAGGCCACTTGCGGGCACGCGAGGGCTGGCAAGCGCGTGCGGCAGCGGCACGCTGCCTCTTCTGCCGTGGTCTTGTCGCAGCATCATGAGTATCAGATCGCCTACCCCTCAGCTCTCTCCGCCACCCCAAAGCTTGTATAAAAGGAAAGGGGAGGGAGGGGGGCACTAGCATTCGTGCATTCGAAACACTCTGTAAACACATTCCCATTCAACCACAATCGAAAAGAGCTAAGGCTCAACGGGAGTAGGACTATTACCCGTGAGGGGTCCGAACTCGGTAAATCATGAAGTCGCTCCTTGTTGTGCCCGACGCTCAAATCGAATCGAGCTTGATCGAGTTGGCTAGCAGACTAAAAATCTGACCAGGGGTGTGTAACATCCCAAATTTTCAAAACCAAATTTGGCACGTTAATAATTTCATTAAAATGCATAATTAAAATATTAAACTATTTAAGTGTTGAAAAACATCATGGCATCATCATTGCATGTAACCGTTTTGAAAATGGGTTGGGTCATTAATTTTAAAGGTATAAATATTTTCATGGGTGCATTTAGAAGCTTTCAAACCCATGTGAATTTGTCAAAACCTATTTAATATTTGACCTTTGAATAATTATTTAGAAAGAAGAAAAGAAAAAAAACAAAATTGGAAAAATTAGAAAACTTCTCTCTCTCTCACCTTTTCTCTCGCTCTCTTCTCTCCTCTCTCGACCGCAAGCTTATAACCAGAGCTCAAATTGCCGCTATGAAGTTACTCCCGCAATTTCAGCGCGTCGTCGGTGCACCGGAGACCACGCCACGACTTCCTCTCGCCGCCACGCCACGCTAAGCACCCCGACTTCGCTGGCCGTCGTGTTGCTGCAATTACAGTAATAGCACTGCTTTTCGATGCCTCATACATTTGTGCCACCCGTCGGAGTAAAGTCCGATTGGTCAGGCTCTTCTCGACTATAAAGCTCGTGTTCTGCTTCTCCTTATCCAAAGGCCCCGCCGCCGCTTCTCCTCGGTAAGCTCGCTTATTCCTCGCCTTCGCCATTTCTTCGTCGCTTTCACTCGCTTCCTCTCATCCTCCATACCGCAGATGTCGAAGGAACCCAAGAACCACCAAGTTAAAAAGAAGCTGCGCCACTCGGTTGCCGCTTTGGTAAGCTTCGCTCATCTCTAGGTGCGCTTGAGCTTGGGAAGATGATCCCGGGAGGCCGTAGTCTTCCTGCGTGTGCCATGTCGAGCTAGAGCTCTCATGGAAGCCATGCGAGCTAGTTTAGAGCATGCATCGTAGCTATGTATAAAATACGACGTCAGGCGCGGACGGCGGATCAGACTATAGGGTCCTTTGGAGGCGCCGAGTCGAGAGGATCCATTTTTGCAAATCGGTTTAACTGAGGTCGCCACACCTGCCAGCCGAGCCCAAAGATGCTCCAATGGAAGTTGCTCAGACGTTGTGCATGCTTGGCTTGAGGTTGAAGAAGACCCATGCTTTGAGATTAGTGCTAGCTGTGTAGGGTGTGTGGTTTCGATAAATGGAAACGATTCGATCAAAATACGCTTTCAGAGTTCAAAGTGCACACATAAATATAATCCAAAAATTTAATAACTCTCTATTTATATTAATACCTATAACAATAAAAATTAAGCTAATCATTTTTCATTAACTAGCAAATAACTAATGATTTTCAAAAACCTTAGAAAAATGATGAAAATATTATTTTGATGCATACACTTGATTTAATAAAAATATAAAATAGTTGTGCATGCATCACATTTCCATGCATATTTATTTCGTGCATGATTTTTAAAACAAAATCATATATAAATGTTTCCTGTTTGATGGATGTTTATATTATGTTGTATGTGTTGTCCGCGTGGTTAGACTCCGCCCATAAATCCGCCGTTGCTCCTACCCGCCTTTCCACCAAGGCAAGTCCCCTTTGATCATATTGTGAAGCCATTTTCGGTTATTTAGAAAATGTTTATTAGACTTGAAAATATGCATGCTAGTTTAAAAGATAAATGCCGATTTGCTAGAATTAGTTATTATGCCAATTAGAAAGGTAAGAGATATGTTAGGATCAAACCTAAGGCTAAAATATGAATTACTCTTATTTAAATACCTTGTTGAGGTAGGATAAATGCTTAAAACTATTTATGCGGAATGATTCAATCATTTGTGTGAACCGAGAATATTGTTGAGAAATGTTTGGGAAAAGATGATTTAAAGATAGCGATCAAGGGTGATGCTTAATAGGAAATGATTTTCCTCTTATCCCAAAATCTTTCCGACTAGGAGATATTTTGTCGGTTAGTGCAAGATGGCACCGGTTTGAAAATCGGGCTAAAATATAAATTCTCCCTAGTCTAAGGACCGCTCATCCTATAATCCTATGAATCGAGCCATAACAGAGACGACCTCGAGCCCGGTATGGGACGGGCCCGATCGTCGGTCCTCGTGGTTGATGGTCTTGTGGCGAAACATCGTCTGGGTGCGTAGCCTCTCGAGGGTAAAGCGTACTCCACTCGCAGAGTTAAAACTGTCATGATAGCCGTGCTTTCATGTTATGAGCGCGCCAAGGACTGATTATATGGTAGCTCCTTCATTTTAAAACCAATTTAGAAAAGGGTTTTGAACAAATGATTTGAGATGAGTAAGGTTTGAGAAGGATTTCGTTTGAGCTAGGGGCCACCGGTGATATTCGAAATGGGTAACGACCTATCGGAAAGTGTCACATGGAATGGACCTAGCCGGTTTTGAGAAAAGAAAAGAAGAAAGGATTTTGTTCTTGCTATGGCACCGAGGCCAAGTGGCGAGAACCGCTTGAGAAAAGCCCAAAGAAAATATGGAGATTCAATGTTTCTAAATCGCTTTGTCAAAACTAGGCTAATAAGCGTAATTTCCGCAAAACCGCCCAAGCCATCCATTTGTACTAAACCCCATCTCATATATCCTCGACTTTGTCGAGTACCTTTGTACTCACCCCTATTTCTCCTTCCTCTCTTCCAAAAATTTCAACAGTCGAGGAAGCGCCCTACGACTCGCCATCCGAGGAGGACCCGGACTTCGAGGAGGAGGAGGACTTCGAGGACGAAGAGTAGGGTTGTGTCCTGCCTGCCGCTTCGCCTGTGGAATAGTCTAGCTGCTAGAATAAATCGTGCCATGTTAGGCTCCTGCGTTACCGTGTGTGTAACTCTGTATCTTGGCCTGCGTGCCGTGCTTGATGTATTAAACTGTGACTTCCTGTGGGACGCTTAGTCCCCTATGTTGTAATAATGTAACTCGAAGGCAATGTACCATTATTGTTGTTAAATTGTGTGTGCTAGCCATGATCTTCTGGGACTAGTACTGTATGCACAATTAGGATTCGGTCAATTAGACCGGGTTCTGACAAAAGTGGTATCAGAGCCGACTGGCTTTAGGACGTAGCCCTAGAATTAGAGACCATATAATTTATAAAGAAAATAATTGTTAAATAAATTCATAATCTTCGCAATCCAATTTTTGCTGATAATCTTTTGAAATTGTAGATGCCGTCTTCGCGTCGCCCTTGGACTTGGCTACGGAGGTTTAAATGCGCCACTATTGCCGATGCCGAGCACGCTTGGTTTCGTGACCCTATGTATCATGGGGCCACTACTTTTTATGCAAAGGGCGCGACTCTTTGGGTGGTGTGCGTCCATCGTTTTTGCCGCAGTCCACCGCCTACTCGTGGACCGTTCCGCTACTCTGCCAATCGCGTTAATTGCTCAGACGCCATCCAAGACGTGTCCAGACTTGCTTTACATCGACTCAGCCACATTCACGCGTGAGTCGTGCATGTCTCCCCGCCGCTACTTTCCTCTCGCTCGCTTAACGAGCTGTTCAGCCATGCTCGACGGCCGAGGGTGAGCGACCCGACGGTGTACCACCTTGCCGAAGCTCGTCAATCCTCGGACGACGCGTACACCATCGTCTGCGGGAGTTGAACTCGTCTATGACACCAACCGCCAGGCTGGAGCAAGCCAAGAAGGAGAGCCGCGAACTTAAAAGCGTGACTCTTTTCACTTGGTGGAGAAGGTCCGCCTTCGCAAAAGAATCCGGCTTGGTTCGCGAGAACCAGCGTCTCTGTGGAATGCCGCTTCTTCCTCCGGGACTCCGCCATCGCCGCTCGACCTCGCGCGCAGAAGAAGGAGGTCGGGACAAGCCCAGCCCCCGCCTAAGGATCCTGCCGATCTTCCCTTGTGTTCCTTCGAGCTCACCCCTAAGGATCTCAAGTTGATCTGGTCCTTCGGAGTGAGAGCTCCGCCCCACTCTTGTCGAGCTCCAAGGCATACCGTTGATGGTTCGATCACCACCGTCTGGTTGGCACCCTACCGTGGATGCCGACGATGATGATGATGACGGGAAGACCCGTGGAGTTGGTCTCTGGGTCCGATTGCGACTGTGACTAGCTCGTAGCCCTCAGATCCTTTGTTTGGGTCGTTGTCACCCTTTTCTTTTCTTTTCTTTTGCTTTGGGTCTTGTCCGCGCTTTGCGTGCTTTTGCCGCCGTCCCCCTCCACTTCAAATATTCGCCGCCTCTTTAAGAGGGCTGCCCCATATGATTCGCCGCCTACTTTACGCTGCCGTCCCGCCGTGATTCGCCGCCTACAAGCTGCCGTCCCGCCATGATTTCGCAGCGCGCTGCGCTTTGAGCCGCTTTGCGTTGCCTTGCCTGCTTGCTTTGCTGCTGCTTGTCAGTCTTTGTCGCCTACTTTGTCTTTGCCGCCCGCCGTGCCCGCTTGCTTCTCGGCCGCGATGAGGAGAAGGTCGGAGATTCGCTCCGCGAGTCCTCCTCCTCACCGTTCTGCGAGCCCTCGCCGCTCGGTGAGCCCTCGCCGTTCTCCGAGTCCTCCTCGCCGCGCTCCAAGCCCTCGTCGTTCCCCGAGTCCTCGCCTCGCCCGAGCCGAGCGAAGTTAAAATCTCTTCCTCGAGGAGATGAGGCATTTTCCTCTCTGGATCACCGTGGTAACCATCCTACTCTGGTTGGTGCTTACCTGGTGGGCCTTGTGGATCCAATCCTATTAGCCGTCCCGGCGTATGTCCGTGTAACCCGTAGGTAGTTAGCTCGTGATTTGGGTGACGTATCGGTTTGTGGTATTGCCCTGCTTGTACCCTAAAAATTGTTATGTTATGAATATGAATGTGCATTGTGCCAAATTGCATATTTAAAACCATGTTTTGATGAAAACGTAATTCCTCCTTATGCTTATCTCGTTCCTCTCCTACCTATCGATGGTGATTGCTCGAGTGGTCGGAAGAAGGATGTTGCCCGGCCGAGGTCATGGAAGTGCCCCGAGCCGAGCAAGTGCTTCGCACCAACCTCGTGAGCAAGATCGCTTTCGATTCGCATGGATCAACATTCATTGGAGGACCTCCTCCTGTTCTGTTCCTCCGCCACTCCTTTGCCAAATCCTCCACCAAATTCCCAACCATCCCACCACGAAAACTCTCTCGAACATCAAGTCGATTCCAACCACCATCTTCCTCCACCACCCTCAAGAACCTACCACCCGAGAAATCATGCAATGCAACACCAGATGATCCGCGACTTGATTCAAGAGCGGAATCATCCTCCCGTCCCACTCCTCTCCCGCCATACACCAGCTCCACCTCCCTATCGCTCCGTATCAATGACTTCCTTAGGGCCAATCCCCTAAGTATGTTGGCTCTGCCGACTCTCCGAAGCAATGGATTGGTTAAAGGAGATCGAGAAAAGCTCATCATGTTCCAATGTGGTGAGGTTGAGAGTGTTCAGCTCGCAACACACCAGCTCATTGGGGTTGCTGCTGCTTGGTGGGACACGTTCTGTGAAGCCCATGATAACCCTGATGCTATTGAGTGGGCTGAGTTCGTTGAGGCATTTGAAGAGAACTATGTTCCCGACAGTGTTAAAGAGGCTAAAAGAATTGAATTCCACTCCCTCGTGCAAGGAAGCATGACCCTGCAGGAGTACCTCACCAAATTCACACTCTTGGCTCGATATGTTCCAAGGGACGTGAGGAGCGATGCTGATAAGATATATTTCTTCAAGAAAGGCATGGACCCTGAGATACGTGCCTTGATTGACTCCTCTGAATTCCCCACTTTTAAGCAAATGTTTGCCCGAGCGGTTAAACAAGAGGAAAACCGTCGCCAGTGCCTAGCTGCCCGAAAGAAGAAGAGGGCCCATGAGGATAGCCATTCCTCCGAAGTTCTCGCTTCAAGATCAAGCGCCTCGTGATCGTGTGCATGTTATCCTCCTCGCCCAAGACTCAGTGGGTCGATCGCGACTGCTCCTCTACCACCTCCACCCGGCCGCACCCAAGTCTCCACCTCAAAAGAAAGATATCTCCACCATAAAGTGCTTTGCTTGCCGCAGTTGGGTCACTATGCCACTCGTGTCCCAATAAGAATATCGAGCCTCAAGGGAAGCCTCGCTTGCCCGCGACTCGCATCTTCAGGATGGGTCGCGGGAACTTCCAACCCGCAAGATCTGCTCCCGCCGTTGGGCGGGCGTGTGAACCACGCCATCACGAGGACGCCCACGCCGATCCTAATGTGGTGATGGGTAAGTTTTTCATAAGTGCGATGCCCTCTCATCGCTTCTTTTCGATTACGGTGCAACGATTCATTCATCTCAAAGATCTTTTGTCAAAAATCATGAGTTAAAAACTCGATGCAATCAAGAATCCAATGCTAATTAAATCCCGGAAAAATCATGAGATCCACTTTGATGTGCCCCGGTTAAGCTAAAATTCAAGACACCGAAGTTCTTGGCGAGACTTGGTGGTTATAAACTCAAGAGGAATTGAAGTGATTTCGGTATGGATTGGTTAACCAAAATAAAGGTCAAATAGATCTGTGCCACCAAAACAGTAAAATTAATTAATAGTGTTGGACAGGAGGTCCAATTCATCGCAAATTCTTTCCCCTCTGATCTAATCACCCTTAATAAGTTGGAGGCCTCTTCCCTGAAAACCATAGCTGTGGTAAAGGATTTCCCCGATGTGTTCCCGGACGAGCTACCTGGAATGCCCCCTGATCGGGAAATTGAATTTGTGATAAATCTGGTTCCTGGCACTGGTCCTATCTCCCAAAGACCTTATCGCCTATCTGCCAATCTAATGGCTGAATTGAAGAAACAAATTGAAGAATTGCAAGAAAAAGGATTTATCCGACCAAGTGTTTCCCCTTGGGGAGCACCCGTGATTTTCGTCAAAAAGAAAGACGGATCTCTCCGCATGTGCATAGATTATCGATCTCTAAATGAAGTAACAATTAAGAATAAATACCCTCTTCCCAGAATCGATGATCTGTTTGATCAAATGAAAGGAGCTTGTATCTTCTCAAAAATCGACCTGAGGTCTGGTTACCACCAAATAAAGATTAAAGATACCGACATTCCGAAAACAGCTTTCACCACAAGATATGGCCTCTATGAGTTCACGGTGATGTCATTTGTCGACCAACGCTCCGCCATATTTCATGAATCTAATGAATAAAGTGTTCATGGATTTTACGGACAAGTTTGTGGTGGTATTCATCGATGATATTCTAATTTTTTCTAAATCGGAAGAGGAGCATGAAATTCATCTTAGAAAGGTTTCGAGAGGTTAAGAGAAAATCAGTTGTATGCCAAGTCGAGCAAGTGCGAGTTTCGATGAAGGAAGTGATTTTCCTTGGTCATGTGATATCAGGAGGTGTTGCGATGGACCGGAAAAAGTCACCATGGTTGTTGAGTGGAAGCAACCAAGTCTCAGAAACAAGTGAGAAGTTTTCTTGGATTGGCGGGATATTACCGTCGGTTCATTGAAAATTTTTCAAAAATCTCTCGTCCTTTGACAAATCTTCTTAAAAAGGAAAATAAATTTGAGTGGAATGATAAGTGTGAAGCTAGTTTTCAAGAGTTGAAAAGGCTATTAACTTCCGCTCCGGTGTTAATCTTGCCTGATGTCCATAAGGATTTTGAGGTATTTTGCGATGCATCTAGGCAAGGCCTAGGTTGCGTGCTGATGCAAGAAAGGAGAGTTGTTGCTTACGCATCAAGACAACTGAAACCTCATGAGCAGAATTATCCCACTCATGATCTTGAGCTTGCCGCTGTGGTTCACGCTCTCAAAATCTGGAGACACTATCTAATTGGCAACAGAACCGAAATATTTACCGATCACAAAAGTCTCAAATATATATTCACTCAACCTGATCTCAATCTAAGACAAAGAAGATGGTTGGAATTAATCAAGGACTATGATGTGGGAATCCATTATCATCCTGGCAAGGCCAATGTGGTGGCCGATGCCTTAAGCCGGCGCTCCAGTTGCAATCATCTCATGCTTAAAGAAGATCAACCTGAATTATACAAAGAATTATCTGACCTCAACTTGGAAATGGTTGAGGTAGGCCAAATAAATATGCTTGAATTACAACCCACCTTAATGAATCAAATTAAAGAAGCGCAGAAAGGTGATGATGAAGTTCTTGAAATTAAAGAGAAGCTTAAAAGGAATAAGGCACCAGATTTTTCCATGGATGAAGAAGGAGTACTCTGGTTTAGAAAGAGAATCTTCGTACCAAATAATAAATCTCTTAAAGAAGTCATCCTAAAAGAAGCCCATGAAAGCCCAATTTCTATCCATCCTGGAAGTACCAAGATGTATGCTGATCTGAAAACCACTTATTGGTGGACTGGAATGAAAAGAGATATTGCCGAGTATGTCGTTCTTCGCGACATCCGCCAAAGAGTGAAGGCCGAGCATCAAAGGCTGGCTGGCTCATTACAACCGCCAAGATTCCTGAATGGAAGTGGGAAGAAGTGGGGATGGACTTCATTGTCGGGTTACCTAAAACTCAATCCGCTATGACTCCATCCGGGTAATCGTCGATCGTCTCACTAAAGTTGCACACTTCATCCCCGTCAAGAACCACCTACACCGGAAGCAAGTTGGCCGAGCTGTACATGAGCAAAATAGTCTGTCTACATGGGGTGCCAAAGAAGATTGTCTCTGACCGAGGTACCCAATTCACCTCCAAATTCTGGGACAAGCTCCATGAGTCGCTTGGTACCCATCTGAATTTCAAGATCGCCTTTCACCCTCGTGATCGATGGCGACCGAAAGAGTTAACCAAATACTTGAGGATATGTTGAGGGCAAGTGCCTAGCCAACCCCACAAGTGGGATAAGCAATTGCCATATGCTGAGTTTTCTTACAATAACAATCACCGATCAAGCATCCAAATGACACCCTATGAAGCATTGTATGGAAGAAAGTGTCGACACCTCTCAGTCTTGGCAAGAAACCGGTGAGACAAAGGTATTTGGTTTGGATATCTTGCAAGAGGCGAAAAGCAAGTGAAGTTAATCCAAGAAAGGTCAAGGCACCCAGTCTAGGCAGAAAAGTTACGCCGACAATCATGGCGTGATCTAAAATTTGCCAAGGGTGATTTCGTGTATCTCATGGGTTTCTCCTCTCAAAGGCATGCGCAGATTCCGTGTGAGTGGAAAGTTAGCTCCAAGATATATTGGTCCTTTCCAAATTTTAGCCCGAAGGGTGAGGTGGCATACCATTTGAATCGCTGAGTATCTCGTCTGATATGCACAATGTGTTCCATGTCTCTCAATTAAAGAAATGTCTCCGTGTGCCCGAGGAGCAAGTTGCCATTGGACAAAGCGGACCTCTGACTGATTTGACACTTAAAGAATATCCGGTCAAGATTTTGATGTGGCTATCGCAAAACCCGGAGAAAAATGTTTCGGTTTTGCCGTGTTGATGGAGTAACCACTCGAGGCGAAGTTACTTGGGAGCGTGAAGAGGATCTTGGCGAAGTTCGGAATTATTTCGAAGAATCCGAATCTCGAGGACGAGATTCTCCTTAAGGGAAGGTTTGTAACATCCCAAATTTTCAAAACCAAATTTGGCACGTTAATAATTTCATTAAAATGCATAATTAAAATATTAAACTATTTAAGTGTTGAAAACATCATGGCATCATCATTGCATGTAACCGCTTTGAAAATGGGTTGGGTCATTAATTTTTAAAGGTATAAATATTTTCATGGGTGCATTTAGAAGCTTTCAAACCCATGTGAATTTGTCAAAACCTATTTAATATTTGACCTTTGAATAATTATTTAGAAAGAAGAAAAGAAAAAAAACAAAATTGGAAAAATTAGAAAACTTCTCTCTCTCTCTCACCTTTTCTCTCTGCTCTCTTCTCCCTCTCAGACCGCAAGTTTATAAACCAGAGCTCAAATTGCCGCTATGAGTTACTCCCGCACTGACCCAGCGGCGTCGTCGGTGCACCAGAGACCACGCCACGACTTCCTCTCGCCGCCACGCCACGCTAAGCACCCTGACTTCGCCGTCGTGTTGCTGCAGCTGTTGTGCAATAGCACCTGTCTTTCGATGCCTCCGAGCGCTGTGCCACCCGTCGGAGTAAAGTCCGACGCTGGCCGTGCTCTTCTCAGCTATAAAGCTCTGTGTTCCTGCTTCTCCTTATCCAGTGCCCTGCCGTGCTTCTCCTCGGTAAGCTCGCTTATTCCACGCCTTCGCCATTTCTTCGTCGCTTTTCACTCGCTTCCTCTCATCCTCCATACCGCGATGTCGAAGGAACCCGAAGAACCACCAAGTTAAAAAGAAGCTGCGCTCGGTTAGTTCGTCGCCTTGGTAAGCTTCGCTCATCTCTAGGTGCGCTTGAGCTTGGGAAGATGATCCCGGGAGGCCGTAGTCTTCCTGCGTGTGCCATGTCGAGCTAGAGCTCTCATGGAAGCCATGCGAGCTAGTTTAGAGCATGCATCTGTAGCTATGTATAAAAATACGCGACGTCGTGGCGCGGACGGCGGATCGCAGACTATAGGGTCCTTTGGAGGCGCTGAGTCGAGAGGATCCATTTTGCAATCGGTTTATTAACGGAGGTCGCCATACCGGCCAGCCGAGCCCAAGATGCTCCAATGGAAGTTGCTCAGACGTGTTGTGCATGCTTGGCTTGAGGTTGAAGAAGACCCATGCTTTGAGATTAGTGCTAGCCTGTGTAGGGTGTGTGGCTCTGATAAATGGAAACGTATTCGATCAAAATACGCTTTCCAGAGTTCAAAGTGCACACATAAATATAATCCAAAAATTTAATAACTCTCTATTTATATTAATACCTATAACAATAAAAATTAAGCTAATCATTTTTCATTAACTAGCAAATAACGAATGATTTTCAAAACCTTAGAAAAATGATGAAAATATTATTTTGATGCATACACTTGATTTAATAAAATATAAAATAGTTGTGCATGCATCACATTTCCATGCATATTTATTTAGTGCATGATTTTTAAAACAAAATCATATATAAATGTTTCCCTGTTTGATGGATGTTTATATTATGTTGTATGTGTTGTCCGCGTGGTTAGACCCGCCCAGCGTCGCCGGTTGCTCCTACCCGTCTTCTGACCAAGGCAAGTCCCCCTTTGATCATATTGTGAAGCCATTTTCGGTTATTTAGAAAATGTTTATTAGACTTGAAAATATGCATGCTAGTTTAAAAGATAAATGCCGTATTTGCTAGAATTAGTTATTATGCCAATTAGAAAGGTAAGAGATATGTTAGGATCAAACCTAAGGCTAAAATATGAATTACTCTTATTTAAATACCTTGTTGAGGTAGGATAAATGCTTAAAACTATTTATGCGGAATGATTCAATCATTTGTGTGAACTGAGAATATTGTTGAGAAATGTTTGGGAAAAGATGATTTAAAGATAGCGCATCAAGGGTGATGCTTAATAGGAAATGATTTTCCTCTTATCCCAAAATCTTTCCGACTAGGAGATATTTTGTCGGTTGGTGCAAGATGGCACCGGTTTGAAAATCGGGCTAAAATATAAATTCTCCCTAGTCTAAGGACCGCTCATCCTATAATCCTATGAATCGAGCCATAACAAGACGACCTCGAGCCCGGTATGGGACGGGCCCGATCGTCGGTCCTCGTGGTTGATGGTCTTGTGGCGAAACATCGTCTGGGTGCGTAGCCTCTCGAGGGTAAAGCGTACCCACTCGCAGAGTTAAAAGCTGTCATGATAGCCGTGTCATGTTATGAGCGTGAAGGACCGATTATATGGTAGCTCCTTCATTTTAAAACCAATTTAGAAAAAGGGTTTTGAACAAATGATTTGAGATGAGTAAGGTTTGAGAAGGATTTCGTTTGAGCTAGGGGCCACGGTGATATTCGAAATGGGTAACGGCCTATCGGAAAGTGTCGCATGAATGGACCTAGCCGGTTTTGAGAAAAGAAAAGAAGAAAGGATTTTGTTCTTGCTATGGCACCGAGGCCAAGTGGCGAGAACCGCTTGAGAAAAGCCCAAAGAAAATATGGAGATTCAATGTTTCTAAATCGCTTTGTCAAAACTAGGCTAATAAGCGTAATTTCCGCAAAAGCGCCCAAGCCATCCATTTGTACTAAACCCCATCTCATATATCCTCGACTTGTCGAGTACCTTTGTACTCACCCCTATTTCTCCTTCCCTCTTCCAAAAATTTCAACAATGAGGAAGCGCCCTCGACTCGCCATCCGAGGAGGACCCGGACTTCGAGGAGGAGGAGGACTTCGAGGACTAAGAGTAGGGTTGTGTCTCGCCTGCCGCCGCTGTGGAATAGTCTAGCTGCTAGAATAAATCGTGCCATGTTAGGCTCTGCGTTACGTGTGTGTAACGCAGTATCTTAACTGCGTGCCGTGCTTGATGTATTTGTCAGTGACTTTCGTGGGACGCTTAGTCCCCTATGTTGTAATAATGTAACTCAAGGCAATGTACCATTATTGTTGTTAAATTGTGTGTGCTAGCCATGATCTTCTGGGACTAGTACTGTATGCACAATTAGGATTCGGTCAATTAGACCGGGTTCTGACAGGGTGTGATCCGCAGTGGTTGAGCGGAGAACACGCCGTCATAGAGCATCTCCAATGGTGTCACGCCAATTAGCTACTATAAGGATTTCAACTCGGGGCGCAGAGCTGGATCCAAATGGTGATGAGATGCATCACCTCGGGGCGGTACAGAGTCAGGATCAATGGGGAGTTGACACGGCCGGTGGTACCGTCGAGAGGGCTTCGACAGGGAGATCCGATCAGCCCCTACCTGTTCCTCCTTTGCACGGAGGGGCTATCTTGCCTGATGAAGAGAGGAGAAGAGAGTGGGCGGCTGCAGGGGATTCGAAATGGCAGACGGGGCCCCTGGGTTTCCCACCTGCTGTTCGCAGATGATAGTATTTTCTTTGCTAGAAGTGATTTGCGGAGTGTCTCGGCGCTGAAATCAACCTTGCATCTGTATTGCCAAGCTTCTGGTCAAAAAATCAACCTTAAAAAATCAACCATTTTCTTTGGTAATCGCTGCTCAGAGGCTATCAAAGAATCTGTCAAGAACTGTATCCAAGTGGAGTGTGACGTCTTGCAGGATACTTATCTGGGGATGCCCACTGAAATTTGTCGCCCCTTCTCCAACTCTTTCAGAGCTCTGCCGGAGAAAATTTGGAAGAGGGTGAGTGGGTGGTTAGATCGCCCCCTTTCTAGAGCTGGCAAGGAGGTGCTCCTGAAGTCGGTCACGCAAGCCATCCCAACCTATGTCATGGGTTGTTTCCAACTGCCGGTCTCTATTTGTGAGAAGATGAGAAAATACATTGCCAATCATTGGTGGGGCTTTGAGAATGGTACGAAGAAGATGCATTGGCGGTCCTGGGACTGGCTCTCGACCCCAAAATCCTTAGGTGGGCTGGGCTTCAGGGACTTCGTCACTTTCAACCAGGCCATGCTTGGGAAACAGAGTTGGCGCCTTCTCACGGCGCCAGAGTCTCTTTGCGCCCGGGTTTTGAAGGGGCGTTACTTCCCGGACTCCTCCTTTTGGGACGCCCCCCGCCCAAGATCGGCGTCTTTCACTTGGCGGAGTATCCTTTTTGGCCGAGACCTTTTGAGGCGGGGTCTTCGTTGGGGTGTTGGGAATGGAAGCTCAATCAAAATCTTATCTGATAGCTGGATTCCTGGCCACTCGCCTGGGTCGCTGCGGCCTCGAGTTGCTATTCCGGAATAGGCCACGGTCGACTGGTTGCTCACTGATGATGGCTTTTCCTGGGTTGTGGACACGGTGCGCTTTGCTTTCGAAGAGGAGGTGGCCACAGCGATTCTGAGTCTCCCGATTAGTGCTCTTGGGGGCGATGATTTTGCTGCTTGGCCTCACGACAAAAGGGGTGTGTATACGGTAAGGTCGGCCTATAATTTTGCTCGATCATCTCGCTTCCTGTATTCTCAGAGTGTGTGTGGGAAGGGACTATCCTCTACTCTTGAGAAGGACAGTAAGTGCTGGAAGGATTTGTGGAGAATCAATGTGCCAGGGAAGATGAAAATAACCCTTTGGCGGGCGGCCCACAATTGCCTCCCGACGGGTGCCCAGCTGAGAAGGCGTCATGTTCCGGCTGTGGATGGGTGTGTCTTTTGCAACAAGGATGACACTATCGAACACATCTTCCTCCTTTGTCCGTTTGCGAGGGAGATATGGTGTGCTATTAAGGAAAAGTTTGGCTTCAAATTGCGCAGAGCCAAACTAGTCAACATGAAACAGTGGATTTTTGACTTCCTAGGGCGGGCTTCGGGCACGAGTCTCACTGTGATGGCAGTCACTCTTTGCACATCTGGGGAGCCGAAATGAGAAGTCACTGTGGCTGCATACAGGACCCTCGTAGAGTGGTCCAGAAGATTTTGGCTTATGTCGAGATGATTACATCGCATTGCTCCAAACCCGTACTAGCTCACAGGTGTGGAAGCCCACCCTCTCTTTCTAGGTGGACACCACCGCCGGCAGGTACGGTTTTTATCAATACGGATGCTGCTATCTTCAGATCTTCACATGTTGGTCTTGGCTTCGTGATGAGAGATCACCGGGGTCAATGCCTTTGGCTGGTAGCGAGCTGCTCCAAACAATGTTGCTTCCTGAATTGGCGGAAGCTTGGGCCGTTAGGAGTGCCCTTCGTCGGGCTTTGGCCGAAGGTCTTGAGAAGATATGTTTGGGGACCGACTGCCTAACTATCGTCAAGCGCATCTGCTCGGTGGAAAAGGATCGGTCCCTGGTGGGCTGCGTCATTAGCGATATCAAGTCTTATGCTAGACTCTTTAGTAGCTGCTCTGTGGTGCATGTTCAGCGCTTGTCAAACCTAGTTGCTCACACTTTGGCACGCAATGCGGAGCTTTTGGGTTGTAATACCTTTCGATCTGTAATTCCGGATTGCATCCGGGAAATACTTTGTGATGATGCTCCGTGATCTATGAATTATCGCATTCTCTCAAAAAAAAAAAGGATTTCAACTCAGCTTTTTACTTATTATGTGGAGGAGAGAATGAGGGTGTACTAGCTACCAACTTATAACTAGCCTATAACTGATTTCAATGTATTTAATATATATTGCACGTGGACCCATATTTAATCTTATACACAATGTTATAGCTAGTCCATTAAGGCAGCATATTCAGTGCAAAAGAGTATTCATTGCACAAATGCAAACATCAATCCTCGGCCCTTGAATCTCATCCCAACGGCCCAGCCCCAACCCGCTCTCCCTCGTCGGCGATTTTTCAGAAACCCCCCCTCCTTTTCCTTCTCTTCGCATTGCCGAGCGCTGGTGGATTAGGGAGGTGGTTGGGGCTGGACCGTTGGGATGAGATCCAAGGGCCGAGGATTGATGTTTGCATTTGTGCACTGAAGACTCTTTTGAACTGAATATGTTGCCGTCCATTAAAGAGGTTGGCTATATGCTATCTATAAATGACATGACACTTATTTATAGCTAGCAACTATCTACACCATTGGAGATGTGCTCTCCTCCTCTTCTCTCTCTCTCTCTGCATCCTCCACCCTACAAGTTAGGTGGTTAGATCTGATGAATACGTCAGGAGCTCGCTGGATTTGAGAAAGAAAAAGATGAAGAGGAGATGTGCTACAATTTTTATCCATTGGAACATTACACTTGTATGTATAGAACATTCGAATTTGTTTGTTGAAACGTTGTTTTTGTTTTTGTGAAACATCTAGCTTTGTATTGGGTGGATAAATTACTGTGGAACATGATGTTCCATCGCTTTTTCAACATGTTCTATCAGTTTATTTGGCATGTTTCAACGTTCTTTTTGTTGTGTTTAATCAGTTTATTTGGCATGTTTCAACATTCATTTTGTTGTGTTTCATCAGTTCATTTGGCATGTTTTAATATTTTTTATCATGATCTAGCAGATCAATACCATGTTTCAACGAGCATTCAAAATGTTCGAACAGCTAATATAAATAAGTGTCATGTCGGATTAATAGAAAAGATCATATCCGTTGCTTTTACAAATAGAAAAGTATATATTCACAATAAAAAAGTAGAAAAAAGAGTCCATGATTAATAGAAAGAGTTCAGTCAACTAAAAATACAAATGAAAATTATATAAATTCAAAATAAAAATAAACATAAGAGTTCACATCAGATTAATACAAAGAGTACAACAAAATTACATAAAACTATAATATATATAAAAGCAACGCAGAGTTAAACAGAGCCACCATATTAATTCGATAATGCTAGAAAAATCTCATAATTACATAGAACAAAGAAGATCCACACCGTGTATTATCGTGGGTCCAAATTATAATGATATAGATTAAAAGAATAGTTTATATCTACTATAGTAATAAAATAGAAACAATTTAAAAAGAGTCTATCGAATACTCTAGATTAGATAAGGGTTCATATGGAACACTGAGATTGAGCATGGCTAGCAGGGACTCTAAACGGTTCCCTAAAACACTGTTGCGGACAACTCCAGTCTCTATAACGTTCCAGCTGGGTCTCTATCTTAACCTCTAAATTTAGAGACTCCACAGAGTCTCTATATTTAGAGACTCTCTAAAGAATCTCTATATATTTTTAAGTATAGAGACTCTGTTGGAGATGATGGAAATATAGGGAACGAATAGTGATTTAGAGAAGGGATATAGAGAACGAAATATAGAGATCCTGCTGACGATGCTCTGAAATAAAGTCCCGTAAAATACGGAATATAGCAGCGTAAATGCTCGCGGAACACCTTGCTCATTGAACCCATTTTATCTCGACCACCTTACTTATTCAGCTCCGTCGCTCCCAAATTGATAGGACTTAGCAGCAGTCCATGCATCCGAGCAACGATCGAAGTAAACACGGGTGCATCAAGCAACCACATAAGTAGCAACCAGCAAGTATCAACGCGAAGATGACACGAACTGACAAGAGATTAACCTCGATTTGATTGATGGCACACAAATACACAACAGCTATTTTGGAGAGAACTCCGTGCCATAGCAGAAGGCTGAGACCATATCGCTCATACAGGTTCAGACTTCAGAGCGCACAGCCACTAGAGATACGGGACGCGATGGCGAGCTCAGTATATACTCCGTATATATGTAATCTTCATGTACCTGGGGCTTGGATCGCAACATTTCCCGCGAGAAAAAACGACGGCTGTTCACCGTGCAGATGCGATGAACAATCCATCCGCCATTTACGCACTTGTCTTCGTCAACTGCCAGCGCCAAGAAGCAGAATCCAGAGGTCGGCGTTGGAATCACAGCCACGAACAATGTGATTCTGATGCAAAGGCCTCCCTGAGTCGTCCCTGCGCAATCCAGTTCCCAAATCAAGAACCCTTGCGGCCGCCAGAGACCTCAGGAGGAGGAAGCATCCCTTGGATCCGCTTCAGTTCGGCGAGCACCTCCCTGGCGTCCGGCCGGTCGTCCTTGTCCGGCGCCACGCACCGGAACGCCAGCTCGGCGACTGCCTCGACGCTGGGCGTGACGCCCGCGCCCTCGCCGAGCACCGGCGGGTCGACCACCTCCCGGAGCTCGCCGACCTGGATCTTGGCCACCACCCAGTCCGCCAGCGTCACGTCCCTCCGCTCCCTGCCCACGTCTACCGGCCGCAGCCCCGTCACGAGCTCCAGCACCACCACGCCGAAGCTGTACACGTCGCTCTTCTCCGTGAGCTGGAAGGATCGGTGGTAGTCGGGGTCGAGGTAGCCGGGCGTCCCCTGCGGCGCGGTGCAGCACACGAGCTCGCGGCCGGCCGCCGTAGAGCACGCGTCGGGCGGCGACAGGAGGCGCGAGAGGCCAAAGTCGCCGAGGCGGGCGCGCATGTCGGCCTCCACGAAGATGTTCGACGAGGTGACGTCGCGGTGCACGACGGGCTTGACCCCGAAGTGGAGGTACTCAAGCGCGGACGCGATCTGGGTCGCCATGGCGAGGCGGTTCCGCCATGAGAGCGGCGGCGGCTGCGGCGCGGTGGCGGCGGAGCCGCATCGGCGGTGGAGGTGATGAGAAAGGGTGCCGTTGGGAACGAAGTCGTACACGAGGAGGAGGGCGCGGGGGTCGGCGCAGAAGCCGTGGAGGCGGACGAGGTGCGGGTGGCGGAGCGCGGAGAGGATTTGCACCTCGTTGCAGAAAGACTTGGTGATGGTCGCGGAGGCGGAGGGGAAGGACAGCGACGGGGAGGGCGGGACGTGGAGGCGCTTGACGGCGGCGGGGCGGCCGCCGGGCGGCAGGTAGGCGAGGAAGACAGACCCGAACCCGCCGTCGCCGAGCTTGCGGTGGGAGTCGAATCCGGCGGTGGCCGCGCGGAGCTGTTCGTAGGTGAAGGCGGGGCGGTGGTGGTGGAGGCCGAGGCGGCGGAGGAAGGCCGCGGAGGACGGCAGCGGGGGAGGCCCCTCCGGCCCACGCGGGCGGCAGCGGCGGACGGCGATGGCGACGCAGAGGTAGAGCAGGAGCAGCACGAGGAGCGACGCGGCGGCGATGAGCGCGGTGGTGAGCACGCTGCTGCCGCCGCTGGACTGGTGGGGAGGGGGCGGTGGAGGGGACACGTGACGGTTGTGGCGTGACGCGGCCGGCGGCGGGAGGGCGGCGGCGGCGGCGGTGAGGAGGAGGTGGAGGTGGAGATGCGGGAGCATTTGGACCCCTGCGTGTGATCCAGTCCCGGAGAGAGTGGGAGGCACGAGGGTGGGAGGGGAGCCGGAGAAGGGATGGCAAGAAGCGACCGCACAGTGCTACGACTTGCGCAGCTCACTTTCACATCATCACATATTCACATGGCCTCTGGGCCCATGGGAATGCTATTCGGAATTTCGGATCACGCATGACGTTCAATGCAAATTTGATTAATTTCCTTATTTATCATGCAAACTTAAATGCCATTTGACATCTCTCTGACCTTTGACTAGCTTCACTGCCACATGTCACTCCTCTTTATCCTTCTATTGTCGAGTGACGACACCCCCTCTCTTCAACAAACAACACTCCCTCCTATCCTCTCTTATGTAGCGATACCCCACGAATGTCGTCCGCTGACCTACCCCCACACCCCACACACACTGTTTATCCTCTCCTTTTCTCATTGTTGGCAAGGTCGCTCCGACAACGGTGGGATCACTTTAATGTGGAAGGTGGGGATTTAACAATGCACAAATTAGGTGTTCACAAGCTCCATCATGGTCGGATCATGCGACAACTCCTCATTCATGACGTCAATGATCTTGGACTTGACTATTACAAACTCCCCCATGGTTAGACCTGACTATGACAAACGCTTCATGGTGATGACGAGCTTACGGGTAGCAACGACATAGTGATAGACGTGCACGGGGTGGCCATGTACTCTATTTTAAAGGAGCTAGACAAGTACGTTGTATCGTTGATTTGCTCTAACATATTACCATGTGCATCATAAACATCATTAATAAATGTAAGAACCATTTTATTTGTATTTATGAAACATTTTGTGCTGTGCTTGTAAAATACTTTGTTTGGTCATGTAAAAAACCCGTAAAAAATATCAAAACAGCATGTTTGCTCTTGCGAAGTATTTTATTTGTGAAACATTTTCTCCTAGAGCTAAACCGAAAGTTGACTAATGACAGTAAACAATACTTTCGAGGTTATCACTAGTCCTTCCATTGCAGCGAGTGAAATCGTCGGACTCTCTCAATTCATATCTACCTTCTTTTCTTTCATTTCTCTCTTTCCTATCTATATTGTGCCTTACCCTATAAGAATTGAAACATCTTCAAATAACTTGTTGGAACATGTTTTATAAACATTCGAAACATAAGTTTCACATTAACAAAAAATGTTCCATTAGTAATTTGATGATGTTTCAATTTCCTACTGGATGTCCGACAAGAAATCTCACCCTTTTTATTTCATTAAGACATCTGATGATTCTTCACTGTTGATGCACATTAAACTATCATGTCGGTTTAGGATGCAATGGCGGTTGCAAGTGCTATGGCTTCTGTGATGATAGGGTGTGCGGGTGCAGAGGAGGGGCACAGAGGTGGAGACGCCATCCTTGAAGCAGTGGGAGCCGGCTTGTTGACAAAGGCATAGGAGCATGAGGTGATGACTTGGCCATAGAGGGATAGTGGTGGAGTTTTCGCTGATAGGGTGTTGATTAGAGTAATTGTCATTATATCAAAGTCATTGTGGGCATGGTGGTTGGAGCAGCAGCCTTAATCCCACATTGGCTGTTGGGAATAGCGTGGAAAGGGAGGGGAGAGTGTTGGGTGCATGTTGTTTAGTTCGATGAGCACTAATAGGAAGAGAGAAAGAGAAAGGAGAGGAAGGGGCCACAGTGGTGCCGAGCTGCCGATCAGCAAGCGTGGGAGCTGAGGCGCATGGAAGAGAGACGAGGGCGGAGATGCATTTGAGAAGGAGTGGTGACTACGCCGATGGTGTAGCGGTGGAGGGAGAAGGGTATGGAGATAAGAATGCACCGTATAAGAGAAAGAAGAGGGGCATATGGTTTTCAATGCATCATACTATATTCGATCCGTACCAATTTTATAGACATTTTCATTTTTACCGTATAACCTTTTCTTTATTCCTTTTTAGGCATGGAGCTGAGGGATTGGGCGGTGGATATCCATCTCCCTGAATCTGATGATATGGACGCTTAACGGAAAAGGTTAAGACGGGATGTGCGAGGGTCAACTCAACTTGGCGGAGGCGAGACAATGGGGTCGTCCAGTTCCAGCCTAGTGGTTCGCGCAATAGGCAAAGGGGGAGGAGGCGTTGCTCTTGCTCCATTCCCGATGTTTTTAATGCCCTCATGCTCACTGACGTCAACACGAGCCGAAAAGCTATAATTAGTGTCACATTATTCACTCGGCGACTCGATTAGTGGCAGCATTGGGTTTGATTAGATCAGCTGAGAGGGGGGTGATAAGCTGTTTGGGATGGTGGTCACGGCCTCACAGGCGAAGGCGAAGTCGCACTTGTGTATCGGGGAGGCTGGAGAGGATTTAAAACAGAGGGAGGAGCAGCGGACGCCCAACAAGGTCGGTCACGGCTCACCAGACAACCAGCTCCATAAATGATTTATTTATGGCTTTTCGTGCCGGGTTTTCCTGACCAGGACCGGCCGCATGTTGCATTGACCAGCACCGGTGCTGCATTTGCAGAGGCAGAGGTTCTAGCCTTCCACGACTACGACCATCTTTAACGTTTCTGAATTCTGATATATCTTTCGTGTAGCTAAGATCCAGTTCTTTGTTACTTATCTTATTTAACTTATTTACTGATGTGACTTATCTATAAACTTTAAAAGTTTTTCTGTGGTTTACTCGAGAGTGGGATCATTGTTTGACTTTAATTTCAGAGTTATGGATAGTCTTTCATGTTTATTGATTTGATAGACGGCTTTGTCGACTGTTGAGATATCGATCTCAAGTCAACTAAGATTCTTGAGAAAGGGGAGATAGGAGACACGCTGAACAGAGCGAACAGCAATCAACGATAAACAGGGAGACAGAGGTTTTTATCCTGGTTCAGGCCTCTCAGAAGAGATAATAGCCCTACGTCCAGCCTTTCTTTATATCAAAGAGGATTACAAGATGAAACTCAATGAGACGAACAGGTCTCGGCGAGATTATGTGTGTACAGAAAGTAGTATGCGATCTAAGCTTCAATGCGATGATTCGGTGCGTAAACTCCTCCCCTCTACACGTCGTAGGGTCTCTGTTTATATAGTGTTGAGCAACCGACCTACCGAGGGATAATCGGGCCGGGCTAACTGCGAGATCATAACAAACTCGATGTGCCAAATACATCCCGAGGTAGGTAAGGTAAACTCCAATTCTTGGGGATCACGACATCCGTTTCAAACAGGGAAATCAACGTCCGGGTCTTCACGTAGCCGTGCAGAACTCCTGCTCGAGTCGGACTCAAACACGAATCCTAGGCCATTACGCACCGTGCCAGCCAAGGGCTGTTCGGCAGGGTGCACATGGACCTGATAGAACCTTCTAGGAAGCTGGGCCCTAATAGGCTGTCCGATTGGACCGTCAGGGAGTGGGCCATGGCAATAAGCCGTGATTTAATCCCCGACAGGCTTAGCGGTGGATTTTAGGGTATTGAATTTGATTTCAACTTGTCAATTTTGGGTTGTCCAAAATACTAGTTTATTTGATTGTTTGCCATATTTTTCTCTTTATCCTTTTAAGTGATGTAAGGTGCCTTTGGAATTTAGGTCTTTGAGACACTCCCTTATTCACGGTTTGGTTTTATTTGGTTTGGTGAGCCAAAAGTTGAGGGTTTAAAAAAATGGATATGGAAAGGATTAAAAGAATATTTAAATGTTTCTAAGATCTCTAAGAAACTCTAACGAAGACTAAAAATATTACACTTAATAGTCTGTAAAAAAACAAAGTTTGGCACAACCAAACAAAACCGTGAATCAAAAAGGGCATAAATTTTTCTTATGAAACCGTAGAGGAATGATATAAGGTAAATGACCACCTTTTATGTGACGATGCACAAAGTTACGACCATCAAGATGTTACAATTAATTGTTTGGCTATTTTGAAACAGAATTGTTTCAATTTTTTTTTATTGCTTGTCTTGAGGTGACAATCTGTTTGTCATATTGACTTGGTTTTTAGTCTTTCATTGTAATAAATATTTATATTTTGGTTGTGTGCTTCTCTTATCGGTGTAGAAAGCTATATAAAAAAACTCCCACATAGGCACATAGCTATTTCTTCAAGTTTTTTGGTTCTTTGTTATTTGACCCTCTCCTGCAATCTATCTAAATCTCTATCTATCTTTCTTATCGAATATTATATTGTTAGTTGTTAGCTGCCATCGAAACACGGTTAAACATGAATTTGTGGGCAATTAAACATGAATAATATTTTTTGTCATTCCAAGTGGGAGTGGGAAGCTTCATATAATTAACACTTTGGATCCATGACTACTACTAGAGGTCGACAAGTGTAGCAATGTCTTAGTGACTAATTCATTAAGATTCTATAGTGAAGGGGTCTAGACGACTAGCTCACTAAAGACACCGAAGGTGTTGAACAACTACTATTAAAGACTTAACGTTATATACTTTATTTAGCTGCATAATAATCTAAATTATTGAGAGAGCATGGCCTGCCTAGTTTTTCTTGCCTCACCTCTTTGTGGCTTTGTCCAAGTCAAACTCATTCATGTAGTAGTAGCGGTAGTTGCAGCCATCATCGAGGATAACCTCATGATGCTTGTAGAGGGAAGCTGAATGGTAGATCTAGTACACATCCTAGAGATAGTCATGGAGTGCGTCTGGAATTAGATTGGGCGGTGAAGTCGACCTCATCGGTGACATGAGTGGAGACATAGTTTCTGGTGGCGGTGATGATGACAAAGATAGAGTCAAGGTTGAACATTGGAGGTGAAGGAATTTGGGCTAGTGGTGGCGTAGGAGGCAGAGCAATGGCAAAGGTGTTGGCACGATGGCATTGAGCGTAGCGGTGAAACTGTGTCCTAGCCAAAATAGATGCAATGGTGTCGACCAATGAGGAGATAGGGGCCAGATGGGGGATGCAAATGCCATTGCAATGGTGGTGCTGGTAGCGATGGTCGATACATAGTTAGAGACAGCGACAGAGGAAGAGAGGCATGATGGGAGGAGCAGAGATGTGGGTTGCGGGAAGGAGACCGACAACACACACACACACACGCACGCGCACGCACGCACACACACACACATCTGCATGCCAGTGGGCGTATAGTGTCACTCAACCTAATATCGGGATCTCCTTCTTGGGACATCATTGTTGAATATTATTCCACTTTCTCGGTGGGTGTGGGAGAGATAGGGCATTGCTTCTGCATGGACTGGGCGAGGGGATATCATGATAAAGGCCCACCAAATTTGAACATCTCTTTTCTTGCTAATAAGCTTAATGGGGTGGGGATAGCAAGGCTGACGGAGTGGTGCTCCGCTCACCATCTCTAACTTCTGAGCATCTCCAGCAGGTCCTCTATAATACTGTAGAGGATATAGAGGGGTTGTTAGAGGAAAGGAATCTTTTCTAGTGTGATGTAAATTGTGAAGAAATTTTATAGGGGTGGATAGAGAGAACGTCAATAGTGTTTTAGAGAGAAAATATAGAGGGGTTATTGGTAATGCTCATTTAGCATAGCTTTCTAGGGTGTTTGGAGGTTGTAGCAGCTTTTAAGATGGACCCTACCATTATGATTGAAAAACAAAAAATAACATAAATTATAACTTAAGTGGGACCATACTAATGTGAAATCCTTAAAGGCATCCCCCCTAAAAGTCATGACCAAATCAAGCCTAACTTAGGTTGGTACATCACTATTCAACTACTATTCATCTACATTTTCATTTCTTCTATTTTATTTGCTACGGTACTAGATCAACCTAAGTTAGGGCAAGTCCAATGGTACCCTAACTTAAAGTGAATTTTAGCATTATTCAACCCAAATCTAAGTTAGAGTACCATTGGACATGCTCTTAGGGCATGACCAACCCAAACCTAAGTTAGATCAGCCTACCACTATTAATCGATATTTACATTTCTTATATTTTATTTGCTACTCACTTCGTTCTTTTTTATTTGTTGTCGTTAACTTTTAGACATACGCTTTGACTGTTCATCTTATTCAAAAAATATTTAAGAATTATTTATTTTGTTATTTTTGTTTTTATCATTAAGAGTATTTTAAGCATTACTTATATTTTTTTTGCATATTTACACTAAATATTTGAATAAAACGAATGATTAAAGGATATGTTTAAAAGTTAACAACGATAAACTGAAAAGAATGGAGGAAGTAAAATACTATGTTGATCTAATTTTAGGTCTCCATGGGGGATGCATGCCCCCATTGGTCCGAGGCTCAAACAGTCTGTGCTGGAAGCAACCTATTGGTCGTTGGAAGTGCGAATGGTGCTCCAGAGTGGATGTCCTCGACGCAAAAGATTCGAAGGTTTCTACCGGCCATCATGCACGGCAAAGAACTTTGGTGTTTCAAAGTTGTGGCAGCTTATAAAAACTCGCCAAAAGAAAAGGGAAAAATGAAAGAAAGAAAGAAAGAAAGAAAGAAAGCCATAGCAGCTGTTCATGAATCTCGACGTACGTGCTTTCGAACTGTGCCCACAGCTTGCTACTACACCTGATGTTCTTTGGATGCGCGGAAAAGAGGAGGAAAAAAGAAAAGGGCAAAGAGAAAGGAGGAGACGGCACGCGCTTCAGTTATCCATCTCACGGTCGCAAAGCAAGAGCCAGATGATCTATTCTGCGATCATGCCATGCTAGTGGCAGCGCTGCAGGCTTCGTTTTTGGAACACATCCATACATGTGTGGTTTTTATTTATTTATTTTATTGTTTTTGCTCAAGTTGGATCGATCTTTGGGAGAATTTGGGCTTGTAGTGGGACAATTCGGATCATTTACTTTGTTGATCTTGTGGTGCCGACCAGTAGAAGATGGTCTTCGATATGGCAATTTGAGTTGTTTAGGTGTTTTTTTGTCTATCTTTAGCTCGTGGTAATGTTGCCATGCGTGTTGTTAAGCAAATCATCTTTGGACAACTAAAATACGAGAACGGCGAATCTTTGAGAGCCTGTGCAATCACATCCATTGGCTGTGCTAAATGCCAAATGTGCCCTTTTTCGAAAACTTGTCCATTTTTTCCCATCCAAACTCCAAGCTGACGACCATGTAGCTAGGTCTTCATTCTAGGCAACCCAATCGAACTTCTCGACGGTTACGACACTGTTGTAACTGCCACTGATAGGCCTATTTTCAATAGCCAGTGTCATTAACTGTTGATAATCCCAATTGATCGATTAGGCGTAAGTTTTTCGAATTGGGCATCGGGATGACCTAAACTCTCCACTCGTCAATGGCGCCTGCTAGCGCTATTCTCCTCAATAGAAATGCTACTCCGTTTCCTCAAGTGGGTGCATCAGATGACACAAGGTTGCTTGCTCGTGGCACCTATTCTCGACCACTTGGTCCTTATCCACGTATGTTTGCCTCCTCTCTCATGTTTCTCCTCCAATAGTCCTCCATCTTCCTCCCTGTTTCTCTCCTCTCTTCCCGTTCATCCTCCACTGCTACTCCATTCACTCTGCTTTTTTCGTCATCCTTTCAAGTTGTCCGCTCCTCTCTTCCACTCATTGTGATTTTACTTAATTTTAACCAAATTTGAAACATCGATGATGATGCCCCGTTGCTAAGCTTCTTTTATCCATCTCTCAACTCTATTACCGCATGCATCTATGTTACTCAAATTCAAATCTGACATTGGAAATAGGGAGCTCACGTATGGCTGTTACTAGATACCGTAAGCCATTACTCGTGCCTCACATGATATCTAGTACACCCAATTTATAAAACATCTCCCTACTATAGCCATCTGGATTTGATGGATCTCCTCCCTCGTCTTTTTTTTCTCATGCCTGATTTAGAGAAGGAGATGGCTGGGATTTGGAGGAGATGACCGGGTTTGAAAGGAGATGGCGAAGATTTGGAGGAGATGATCAGATTTGGGAGTAGATGGTAAAGAGGCCAGAGGTTGGAGAAGGGCATTTTGAATTGGAACATGTTCTTGGTACATTTGAAATATGGATTTTTCTGTGATAAAACATTGGGTTTTGCATGCTAAAACATTTGGGTTTTTCTATTGCAACATTCGGCTCTACCCATTGAAACATTTGAATTTGTCTAGTTGCAACATCCCATTGAAACATTTGAGTTTGTCTGTTGCAACATTTTAGTTCTGGATTTACCTGTTGCAATATATGGTTTTGCTTACTAAAATATTTGGGGTTACCTATTATAACATTTAATTCTATTCACTAAATTTGGGTGTGCCTATTGCAACATTCGGTTCTACCAACTGAAACATTTAGGTTTGTTTATTGTAACATTCACTTCTGCCCGCTATAACATTTTCTTTAATTTACTGTAACACTGTTCGATTTGACGCAATACTTTAGTTCAAAAGCACCGCAACATTTCCATCAAAACACTACAATATTTTAAAACTAACCGTAACAATGTCTGATTAATTTTTTTGATCGGACGTTCCCCTAGTCCATCCGTAGCTTAAATTATGGCCTTGTTTAGGACAGGTCTTTAAGAAAAATATTTCAGGACCAATCATTGCCCCAAAAGCAAGTCAGATAGGAGTATTCGGTGTGTTCGGGAATAGGACATCCACCGCGTAGCATCAAGCCATCAACCTTCCGATATATATTTTCAAGAATTAATAAATCAAGATATGGAAACTTCAAGGTCTCGAGTCTAAAATATTTCTCTAGTGTTCTCAAGATCAATTACCGCTAATTTAATTTAAGCTAGCGCCATATACACATACGAATGAGATCCCTCATCCCTCGAGGCACAAGACACAGCTGAGCTGGTACAGATAGATGAATGCATGGACCAGATCTAAAAATCCATCGCTCGCCCAAGTCAGCGCCTGCCCTTCAATGATTATGAACCATACGGCCATGGAAATGTTTTCACCACTGAAATTCATAACAGAAAGATCATTAGGTCAGAAGATCAGAAGCTCCACATCGCAACGTGGTGGTCGAGAACCACAAGTAAGATAAGAAAAACACACCTTATTCCTATATGCACGACAGGATGTAGTTGTTTCATTAAAACCAAAAAATTCAGTACACACATGGACCATGCTAGACACAACGTGGCAAAAGAATGTAGTACTTGTTATGATTAGTTCATGGTTCAGGGCAAACACAGCTGATCAGCAGCAACATGGTAAATTGTGTTTAGCTAAGAGATTTTTTTCCGTTGAGCTAAGTCATTGTGTTTAGACATCATATGTTTGTATTCTGTTAGGTGCTAACAGAATGATTCCCTCTTCAGTACAGCCAAGCAAAAGGAGAGGGTGTTACAGACGCAAACCTGATATAGCATGAATTATGCATGGTAATGCTACGTCTTGGCATGCTATTCGTGACACGGCACAAAATGTTAGGTATGTATTAGAAGATTCCTCAATCCTTTTATTTTCTTGAAAAATATCTCAGACATACTCCAGGATACATGCCGTGGGTATATGGAAGTACTTCATATTCAATTGGTTTCAGCCTTTAAAAATAAACTGAATTGATGTGTAGTTCATGAAGAGCTGAACGCATTCCTGCCTATTTCTTCTTTCTAAAATGGACAGATTGACTTCTGTGCAGAAACTAAATATGCACTGTTTGAGACAAATAGATGCAGAGATACAATACACAGAGAAAGAATATCTTATACAACTTCATTAAAAAAGATTAATTTGGTTGTGTGGATGATCACCATCTGATGTCAAGCATTAAAGCTGGTTCAAATCCAAAAATAGTGGCTAATATCAATGTTATATTTCTCATTAAAAAAAGGCATCAGGCCATTAAAGTACAGGTGCCATTACTGGGGATGTTGATCGTTAAAATGATAAAGTCCAGCACTAAATGGATGTCTCAAACTCTCAATCCAAGCTAAAGTGATTCAGGACTAGATTCCCATGGAAGGCATTGGTCCTCAGCTCTAGACTCCCAGTAAAACAACGCAACATGCTATAGTGCTTCTTTAACTATTACTTAAATGAGGCTCTGCAAAACCTAAATCATACCAGCCATCCCAATGTCTCAAATCATTAAATCAAGACTAATAGACAAGGACGTAGACCTATTTAAAATTATCAGAAGTAAAAACTAGGAACAACGAAAGAATAAAGAAAGATAATCTCACCTCTCGAAGACTCTCGGACAATCACAATGTGCATTGCTGCATTGTTTGGTGGCAGCTGCAGACGGAGAGGAGTGAGCTTCCCATTGATAGGGCTGCGTGTGCAGATGATTATGTCATCAAGCCCTGTCTCCTCCTGTAACTTGTGGGTTAGCTCCTCCAAGCTTGAGCCGTTAAATGTGAAGGAACGACTCTCAGCATCATCATCCACATTGCCATTATCATCTGCAATATGGTAATGAATTGCACGACCTTCCACCTTGTGCAGTGGGGCGGAGAAAGAATTGGAGGACTGACAATACAAGAAAACCTTTGTTAATCTTTTTTTTCTGGATCATCATAAAGAATTAAAGATTTAGAAGTAATGGCAAAAACACGAAAGAAGGTAGATGCAACATAGAAGATTTTCAACATAAGAGAAAAAAAAAATCAGTTTTTTTCCAACAACACAGTGATGCTGTATGGTTTAAACCAATTATACAGAATGGACATGAGAATTTGTCAGCACAAAAAAAAAAAAAGCACAATGCAGTAAGCACAACAGTGGGTTTGGCTATACAGATTGCTTACAATCAAAACAACAGTTGGGAACTTGCAATGGAATTGGATGATTCCATAAGATAATGACGGATTACTAGAAAATGCAACAATGGTCTGGAAGAATTCTAAGAACATTACATGTTAGCCTTAAAATAAATGGACATAGCGTACAGTTGAACAATATAAGCAAAGCATGTGGCTGAAGCAACTAATGCCAGAATTGTGAAGCCATGAAGCTATAGGAATCATCCGGAATGCATTGGGGAAAGTCTATTTACCCGAAAATTGATTGTAATTCGAAACAATAGATAGGTCGAAAGGATTCCTACATGCATTTCCATTTGCAAAACCTCTAACTTCCTTTTTTTCAGACAAAGAAGCAAAACACCTAAGTAGCCTACTCAATTTGACAAGCAAAGCACAAGCATCGCGAAGTCAATGGCTTTGTCAATACGGCGTCGCCGGGTCGCAAGCAATCCAAAATGTGTGAATCAGTTCACAATCAGACGCACGAAAAGGGAAGCTTGCAATCCGCGCACAAACCTCGAGCTTGGAGAGCCTGGGATCCGGCGGCGGCGTGTACTCCGGCGGCGGCGGGGGCGCCTGCGCGGTGTACGACTTGATGGGCCGGTGGTGCGCGCCGTGCGGCGGCGGCCTCAGCACGGGCGCGGGCGGCGACGCGGGCGTGGACACCGCGGCGGGCGCGGAGACGGAGTGCTCCGGGCCAGGCGTGAGCACCTGAACGATCTCGACGTCCCAGAGCACCCAGTCCTGCGTGGCGGTGCGGTGCGGCACGTCGTGGGTGACCGAGTTCCGCCACGGCGGGAGGCCGCCGTTGGCGCGGAGGTAGTTGCCGTAGCGCGTCTTGAGGCGCGCCTGGAAGCCGTCGCGCACGGGCTCCCACTCCGCCGACGAGTCCGGGCGGGCGCCGTCGGGCGGCGGCGCGACCTGCAGCACCTTGCGGCCCGTCATGCCGAGCAGGAAGGGCTCGTTGGAGGCGGACAGGTAGCGGCCGTAGCGGCTGCGGAGGCGCACGACGCCCGGCGAGTGCGGCACCGCCTCCACCGCCCACCGCGCGTTCGGCGACGCGCCGTCGCGGTCCTGCGTGACGTGCAGCTCGTCCTCGTCGGCGTAGAGGAACTTGTCGTGGTGGCTCTTCAGCCGCACCGCCTTGGCGCGCGCGAAGAGCTCCATTTCCCTCTCGATTCCCTCGGTTTGGGATTTGGGGGGAGCTAGATTCACGCGGGCGTGTGCTCGCCTCTCTCGGCGCTGGCGAATTTGGGGGATTTTTTTGGATGGGTTTTATGGGGACGCGGAGGCGGAGCGGAGGAGACGAGGACTCGAGGTGGCCGTGGCCGGTGACGACGAGGAAGGCGCGGGGGTGGGGCGGCGCGGTGGTGTCGCTGCGCGTGGGCCACGGGTGGGATGGGCCCACATGTCTGTTGCGCGAACGGGCGGGCGTTTTTGACTCGTTCGGCGGCTGCGGCGGGCGCACGTCGTCGGGCGCCGAGCTGGCGAGCGGAACAGCGGCGCGGCGCACGGTCGTTTTTGTTTTTTTTTTACCGCGTTTTCTTCGGGTTCATGTCTTTGGGCTGAGTTGGGCACGGCCAGCTTCGGTAACAATTTTTTCTCTCTCAATTGTGTCGTTCTGTAAACCTAAGAGCCTAATTTAGCTTAGTACGATGGATGGATATTGTCTATTTTTCTTCGTCAGTTTATCGGTTCTACATGTTATAGTATGTTCATGAAAGGGTAATTTATTGTAAGTTGTTCATCCAGTCAATCAAGGTCGTTTATAGATCGTTTATTATAACATCCCAGCGATCCCTCTGTAATCTTAACTGATTCGAATATCTTTTTAAACTTTTTTTCCACCTCTTTTGCAACGAACAAAAAATTGCTTCTAAACTATGATAATTCCTTTCTTTGCACGCATTACATTCGACGCCGCGTAGATTAGGGCGACTGAAATAAGTAGTTGACAGTTGCGTCACGCGTCTGTCCTTTCGCTGGGCGTTAAGTGCTGACGGGGAAGGATCAAGGCTCTGTGCATGATGTGTTCTTCGCAGCAGCCGCGTCGCAAGTTTGGTTTGACCCATTTGGAGTCCATCCCATCTGCTACATGCAGCACGCCCGACTATTCCGCCGCCGTGCAGCCGCCGTGCACTCAATCGCCGATGAATCATCGATCGCCTTGTTCGTTTCTTGCTCGCTTTATTCGCTCAAGAAAGAAATAAGAAAAAAAAATTGCTCGTCGTAGCCCTGCAAGCTTAGCGATGAAGGTGCCGACGTGCAACAGCAATGAGAGCTGTTTGCCTGTACGTTTTGGATCAATGCAGAATCATGCGAGTGTGAACTGTGAAGCGATCAATTGCTCACTCGTTCTTTTATGGAATATATATTTCTCCTGTCACTTGGTGAATCATGCTTAATTATCAATGCTGGCTCGTCTTTCTTTCTTTCTTTCTTTCGACAGTACTGGTATATCATGGTTGCATGAGTGAGACCCATACCAGAACTAGCCAACAAGCACGCTGCTCGCTCCGCACGTCACCTTTTGCGACGAACTCCACGTAGGAACGACCGCGGACTAGACGTCATTTCCGTCCACGCTGAGCTGCACGCTGTGCTATATATATACGTTAGTGCATGGCTAGGAGAAGCTCCAAACCATGTTTTATATTTGCAGCATTTAATAGAGTGTCTGGTAGATGAGGGAATCTTTTTAGAGTGTAGTGTAAAGTCTGAAGGGACGTTTTAAAGGCCTTAATTTTGCGGCGTAGGCATTTGCAAAGAACTTTTAAAGCTGCTGCTAGCCATGCTCTTAGCGTCTCCGGCCGAAATTTAAGAGAAATTTACCCCACGGCACTCAATTCATATGCTTGCTCCATATGTCATTAATTTCGTCGACCTTCATCCGAATGATATCAGCGGTGGACCTCCCCAGCTTTGTCACCGTGGCATCGTGTGCGTTGTGGGGCGGCGACATCGTGGGGCGGCTGCGTGGGGTGGCGACATACAGGACTAAAGGGTGAAGGAAAAGGTACTAAAATGTATAAAATTAAAATAAGGTGAAAAGGACTAAAATGTATAAAAAGAAGGTAAAAATGGCATACAGAAAACCAATTCGTACGCATTGTGTCATTCGGGTGAATGTCGACAAAAGTAATGACATACGGAGTCAGAAGGGCGAATTGAGTGGTATGGAGGTAAATTTCTCGAAATTTAAATGCATGTTTTATAACCCTGTTCACCGTATATTCTAGTCATCACTTTAAATTTTTTTCACCTATACATTATACTCTTAAGAATTTATTCTCTTCAACAGACAGTCTATTTTTACACACTTTATTTTACAGCGTTACTTTACAGCTTTCTCCGCGGGTTACGTGTTTGGTAATCGAGTTTGTGGACAAAGACCGGCTATCTAGATGTAATAAATGTCGGCTAAACAAGTAGCAAAAGAAACCGCCCAAACGAAGAATGGTGGCTAGATAATTAACGAGAGATCAACGACCCGGTCTTCTATCAGGGAAAAGGAACAGCTCAGACTTCTACAGCAGCTCCACCCTATAATTTCAGCCAGACATATGTAGAACTTAAAAACTGCCAAGTCATCTGGTTATGCAAACTCTCTCTTAACATGGTAATTGTAAGAGTGATTCTGCGGTACTTAAACCATATCTATGTATTGGATTATTTTTGTTCCCTATATACTTATACTTGTCACAATAACTGCATCGATATCCTGCACTCTTTGTGTCCCTGGCATGTGGAGCCAGCAAGTTAGAAGCATAATACATATCATCCAAAGAACATATGCTCCAAAGACAAGGATTACCGTCCCGATACATGTCATTATCAAGTTATCGAGCAAACTGTCACCAGCGTTGAAAGCGGTTCGCGTCTAAAAAGATGTGCAATCATGAACATGCAGTGTATATGTTTATCCCTCCATAAGATATCATTGTAGTCTTCATAGAATAGCCGATGAGGGGAGAAATCTTTTAGAGTATAATGTAAATTATGAAGAAAAATTAAATTGATGTATAAAGGTAGTAGTTAATAATGATATAGAGTAAATTGATAGGGGGCTGTGGATACTCTTCATCCTAACTCTTAGCAACAATTATCATTGCTCTTTGTATACCAAGCTGGATCCACGCAGAAGAAACGCTGTCTACCAGGATTTAGGAAACCTCGTAGGTAAGAAGAACATGGAAGGTTTAGGCAGAGAGCAGACGAATAACCTTTTACAGAAACATCCAATGTGGCAAACACCAATCCCACAAGAAACAGTCAGCTGGGGGCACCATTCCAACGCGAGAAGAAAAATCAAACGAAACCACGTCATTTCTAGAACACGCTAGCAAGCAGCATATTCTTAAGTAAGTCAGTGCTACGTTTCTTAGTCAGGCACAATTTAATGCATCCTATTGCTTCCAATCTTTCCTATTCGAGTGCATTCCCATGCATTGAGGCGACCACTACTGCACAACAGCGTTGAGACAGCTACTATTTCTAACTTTCTAACAGTATACATATTATCTTTTTTAGACAAAGGAAGCTTAATTGATCTCAGACAATTACATCAAGGAGATACAATCGATCCAAGATCGCAATCGGCCTTTGCATAGCTAAGATGCACACAGCCAAAGACAAAAAAAGAAAAAAGAAAGAAAAACGACAAGACGAAAACAATCCTGTTGCAGCAAGCTATTACACACAGCAAAATCTTCAAAACCGAGCACCACCATAACAACACTTAGACAACGATGAAGGCTCTTCAAAAGCAATGCCTCCAAGAAGGGAACGATACGAAAACATGCCGTCATTGCCATGGTCCAATCAGTAAAGATCAGACCATAGGTTTTCACCTTGTAGAGCAAATTCATCGAACTCCAGACAATGTCTTCAACAAGGGAGCGACAACGATGCCGCCATTGCCAGGTACAACCAGCTAAGGTCAGACCTAGAGATTTCTCCCCGGAGTCAACGAACCGGTACCCAAAAGCACCGCCAAACCGAAGCCCCCCAATGTTGCCTCCCCTTACAAACCAAGCCAGCACCACCTAACGCCCAGTCTTAACCAACTGCAAACGGCCACAAACTTGTTGACAAGCAAACCTTCTTCAAAAAAGCACCCCACGACAACAGATACGCGAGATAGCCAAAGGGCACACGTCTAGAGTCCGCAGGAACCATCTGAAGACAAGATGAGTCGCCCAAATAAGCGAAGCCGTGAGTCGACGTCAAGGTGACTATTGTCTTCGGGCCAACAGGACAACCACTGGTTAAGATGAAGATGATGTTGCGAGAAATAGTATACATATTATCTAAAAACAGTTTTGTAGACAAGACCTACAATGATTGGTCTGTAGGGTTGTTTCTATAGAACACATTAAGGGTGTGTTTTGAGTGGGTCACGCTGGACCATCCAACACATAATTAGGGATAGGATAGGTTGATGATGCATGAATTCATCCATGTAGTGATGTTTGGTTGCGTTTTTTTTCGTCCATGACCAATTGGTCTCACCGCCTGTTCTCTTTCCCCCTCCTTTGCTTCTCCACCTCGCCGTCACCCTCTACCTCAGCTTCCCCACCGCCAGTCCTGCCGTCATGCTGCCACCTTCAAGAAGATCATCCAGATACTCACCGACGCTCCCAAGGACGGCGGCGTCAGAGAAGGGGAGGTAGCGGCGCAGTGGAAGAGGAAGGGCCGAAGGGGTGCAAGCGTGGCAGCGGAGAAGGAGGAGACGATGTCACGAAGGAGACGCCTCCTGGCGTTGCCACGTTCCCCGCGCCGCTGAGTCCCCCCTCCTCGCTGTGTGCCGTTGGTTGCTGGGGGAGGAGGAGGCGTGGTGCGCCGGCAGGAGAGGAGGTGGAGGGGAGGAGAAGGGGCGCCGGCGGTGGACGAGGTGGAGGGGAAGAGGAGGCATGCCGCCAAGGGACGAGGAGGCATGCCGCTAGGGGACCTGGCTCTACTCATGCTCGTAGCGGAGGGGAAAAGTTCATTGGAGCAGAGTAGTGGGATTGGACGAGCTCAACTTACGTTTTGATACTGTATGGTGCGGACCACTCTAATATATTTATGGATGGAACAACCAGAACAGATGGATCCATCTAATGGCAACCAAACAAAAAACGATGTGGTGCCGGATGGGACCATCCAAGACCTCAAAAGTCAAAACCAAACACACCCTAAGAGCATGTTCTCTCTAACTTAACTTATTTGATTTATTTTCTTGTTTAACTTATCTCCTAATTTTGTGAGTGTCTTAAGGTGGCCTTGAGAGCTGGGTCTCCTTTATTTGAGTTTTTTAGAGAATATTTAGACATGTCTTTAAGTTAGAAAAAGATAAATTTAGAAAACTAAATTATTTATATTTCAAATAAAAATAAGCAAATAAACAGATGTATCAAATAAGTCAGATAAGTTATGCAGAACAGAGCCTAAAACCATCGGCCGTAGTTTTAATCTCCATAGAACATAAAAGTGAGGCCTTGTTGTGTAAGCTGAAAGTTGCTGAAAATTTTAATACGAAGAAACCATCAAAAGACGTTTTAAAAAGTTCAAAAAATTAATTTACGAGCTATAAGAAGAACTATTCAAAACCCACGAAAATAAATACAAAAGTATTATATCATTTGGCTTATACAAAAATATCAAATTTTTATTTAATTTAATTTAAGATGAGATGAGATGTGATGTATGAAATGGAAAAAGGAAGGTGCATGGACCGATGAGAGCGCAAGCGAGCACACAGCTATGCGCACAGGATCGCTTGGGTGCAAACGGATCGAATAGCGGCATTACTATATCCATATTTTTTTTTTCAGATACAGATACAGATTCGGATACCTCTCGGATACGATTACGAACCGGATATCTATTCAATTCGATCGGATACGAATACTCTACCACTTTAGCACATCAGCAAAAAACAAGCCAACATATATTCCTTAGATATTACATTAGTTTTAAGTCACCGATGCTTAGGAGCATGGGGTATATGTATCCCTTAGGACCAGATACAGATAGTATCCGTATCCGGTCCTTTTTTATGAAACCATATTCGTATTCGTAGAAAAAAATCCGAATAGTATTCATATTCGTTTCCTATTCAGATACGGATAATCCGAATACAGATAGTCCATTTTTCGATTACAGATGTCGAAAAATTTCTAATTATTCTTGTGCCTAGAGTCGACACTTACGGACGGCTCTATCCTCTCTCCTGCGTCTCGGCACAAATCTAATAAAGCAAGAGTACATACAAAGCCAACCCACAAGTATAGGATGTGCTTGATTACGAAGTCCACCACCTAGGCCTTGTTCTTTTTAGCGTTAGAGCATGTCAAATGTTACTTCTATTGCCCCTTCATTTTGTTCTCAAATCACTGTAACAGTAGTTCTCTATTGCCCCTTCATTTTGTTCTCAAATCACTGTAATAGTAGTTAGGTAATAAAATATAAAAGCGAAAAATATTAGGAAAGATAGGATAATGATTGAAAAGTATATAAATAGTGATGAGATAAGTAAAATTTAGAGGTAGCATTAGACATACTTTATGTACCGTTGTGTATTACTCTATCAAATTTTGTTATTTTTCTGTTGAATAGTGATGAGATAAGTAAAATTTAGAGGTAGCATTAGACATACTTTATGTACTTCCTCTATCAAATTTTGTTATTTTTCTATAACCTATATGTTGTGATAATTTGTAACAGATTTTTTGTGACTTTTAATAATCCTTCCAAATCCTTAAGAAAAAATTAATTACCTTTTTATATTCTTTAGACCTCTTTTCAAAGTCTCAAATTTGCTATAGTAATATGCCAACGCAACAATACGCTGATAACAATAAGGCCCTAGATTCAAATTCAGGCGATTAAAATTCAAAATTCAGATCTGGTAGTGCTCCGAAAAAACTTAGAAATAGATTGCTCGAATATATAACACTGGTCGGTGTCATCCAACGTAAATTTTGGAATGAGTGGCAGAAAATTTTCTTAAAAAAAATGACACAAGCAAAACTGACAAACTCATAAGGGACTAAAGATTTGTGGAGAGGCTCTTGGTAGGCACTATGGTGAATCCATAACCTTTCACAAGCTGAAGCTGGTCCGAATCACCTTGTTGATGTGCCAACAATAATCCCACTTAACTATCCTTGGTTTTATTCAGACCATTTTGCAAAAATTTGGAACGATACTGCTCCACCAGCGAGTTGTCCAAACCACCAACTCCTGCCCGTCCTTTCTTCGACATTTTTGTAGCATTTCCTCTCTTTTGCTCCAGATGAACATCTTTTCTGAGTTTTCTTTTCTTCGAAGCAGCCGCCTGATCATGTTCACGGGACAGATTATTCTGCATCAAATTGAAGAGAAACAACACTAGCTTAACAGCATCAAAATGGAGAATTTATGTAGTATGGAAAAAAATCCAATAGAACATACACTGCCGGCAGCATTTGAGGTTGCATATGTTTGATCTCCATCCAACGCGACGGTTCCCTTATTAGACAGTTGTGCTCTTTTTCCAGACCTTTGAACCTTCCTTTTACCTCCCTCCATACTCTCCGCCGCATTGTGATCTCCACCAGCTAAAAGATCCTCTGCAGGTCCTTCACCATTGTCAAACAATTTAGATGGTCTGTCATGTGATTTTCGCTCGTTTTCTTTTCTGAAAGCCTTTCTGTTGCTTGCATGAGGGCCATCAGGTGCAGACTCGCCTCGTACAGTTTTCAGCTGATGTTTCACATTTTCTCGCGACTTATCATAACGCTCCTTCCTAAGCATCTGAAGCCTCATTTTTTCAACATCCTCAAGTGCATACTCCACAATTGGACGGCGGTCTACACCAAAAGTTTCTGCAAAGAACAAAACAACGATAAATTATGTAAACTTGGACCAGACCATATTGTGTTCATCATTAACATGCAAGGAGGCTGGGCTCCAAATAAAAACAGAACCAAACAGGCAACAGTTGACTAGAAAAAAAATGAACTGAGGCAATGAAGACAAAGTATTTCATTGATGTTCGAGCTCTCAGAACTGAATGGAAACACCAAGCATCGTTACATAAATTGAAGTGGTCAGCACAAAACAATACACTTGCAAATTGAAAAGTACAACAGACAGTAGTATAGAATGCAGCAAGAACAGTACAACACATGTTTGTACAACAAAGAGCAATTACAGGTAGCACCAAAGCAGCACTGACATACAGCATGCCAACACTACTCTGATAATAAAAAAAAGGGGGAATGCAAGACTATACATAATCATTGACATGCAACCAAATTCGCTGTGCACCCAAGAATCAAGATACCACTTAATATACGAGTTTTTGCACTCTAAGAAGCAAATTCAGTTTTGGAATAAAAGGCAGCAGACACATCACAAAATAGCAAGAGGGGTCTAAAGAAATTGACACACAATGACTTCAGTATTTTACTCAAAAGTGGTGGGTATGTAGAAGAATACCAGGGTTGTTGTTTAGGACCCTTAGAGCCACAAGAGCATGCTCATGTTCTTGAAAATCAACAAAAGCTACACCACGAGAATGCTTCTGTACTGCAACCTTGCCTTTCTTTTCATTTTTCAGGATGTTTACCTGTTCAAGATGCATAAGGATTATGAACTATACCAAGAAAGTAAACAAAGTGATACTTGAATGAAAGAAACACTATGACACCTTCCGGATAACTGGTTTTTGCTTGCTAGCACGAGAAATGACTGCTTCTCTGCAAAGCTTCTTTACATCATTAATGGTCATAGTCTTGGGCAAATTGTAGATAATTAGTCTTGTCCTGGACACATGAAATTTTGGAGACTGAAGCATTTCTGTTTTCCTTCTAGCTAACCTACAAGACATCACAGTGATTTATTAAGCAGTGTTCACAATGTTATTTACATATGAATAAGAGCACGAGAAGATGCCACATTGTTGGGTCAAGGTGAGTGTTGGGTAAGAAGTCCAACAAGTAAAGTTTAAATGCAAAATCTGGAAACATTAGGGATTTCAAAAAAAAGTAAAAAAGGCATGTTTTCATGGCTAAAGTCAACCAGAAGCACTTTGTAAGACATCAAGAAGAGACATAGTTCTCAGCATTCTTTAGGGAACAAAAAAAGGTTTTCCCAAAAAAAATGGAAAGAGAAATTTAAGTGATGTCATGATCTACAGATGCAAACATAACCAACACCAGATCTGATCACTGATATACCCAAGTAATTCTAGAAGCTATGTTTGCAGGTATATCTATTTGCGAGAAAGGAAAATGCAGATGCCTTTCATGCATGAAGAAAGCATATGGAAATGTAAAAATCATGGGACACGAAGTCATAACTCATGAAAGCGTTGCCATAAGAAGAAATATGGTGAATTCTTGCAATTTGCATCAAACCAGATCGTCTTTTGTTCTCAAAGTATAAAAAAAGGAAAAATAATTTATCAACGGAATATAATCAACACATTGGCTACATTAATACTAGCCATAAGATGAAATCTTAAGTCTTACCAACTACGTTTGTTCATATCAGCATCTGATACACCTTCTGCAGCAGGTGTTCCAGCAAGTATTTCACCTTCCTGCTTGAAAGGCAAAACTTTCAGGGACAAAAAAATGGAAGAGGTGTTACAGCTCACATGCAAAAAAAAGAAATTCCATAATTGCTGATGACCTTACCTTAGCCAAGTATAGGTTGCGTCTATCCTCAACCTCATTCTTTGCTTTCTCAAGAGCCTTGTTGTGAGCTGCCTCCTTGTCCAGCGCTTTCATGACATTAAGGGCCCTGCTTTTTATAAAAATTCCCAACCCAGGAGCACCACTGGCAGCAGAAACTGCAGCATCAGCTGCCTCGGCTGTAAGAAATTTCAGAAAACCAGTCCCTCGAGGTCTCCTGTGTATACAGTGCAACAACTGTTGGCATCAGCGAGTGTAACAAGTAGATGTGATTAATACAACTTGAAGAAAAATGGACAAAACAATTGTCTCTATGCAGATGGTAAGACATACTTTGTGAGTTTATGAAGGACCGGGAAGAAAGATTCAACCTTCCCAAATACTGAGAATCGCTCTGTTACCTCCTTGTCATTTATATCAAAAGGAAGGTTGCTTATAAATACAGTCCTACCCAGATCAGTATCTTCTTCCTTGGGTTTTAAAGCAGGACCAGTGCTTTCTGCATCTGTTACATGTTTCGATTTAGCCAACATCCGGGCTGCAGGTAAATCACGATTCTTCTTTTCTGACTTGTCATTTTCTGTTTCGGTGTCTGTATCAATGTCAGAACCCTTAATGCAAGATGGTTCAAGATTCTCTGATGATTTCATCAAATTATCAAGAACTTTTCTGGAAATATCTACTTCAGTTTTGAAATCATCTTCAACAGGGCAACTGGAGGTCTCCTGATCATGTTCAAAGCAATCGTCTTCACCAACAATTTTATCTTCAGAGATCTCATCATCACTTCCCTTGCCAGATACATCTGTGAGCTCTAGAAGTACCACACTCATGAGAACACAGATTTCAATTAGTGATTTAGAAAATAAAGAACATTGATAAGATTAAAATTTATTAGATGACTACCAATCACGAACAGCACCAGAGAAGATATTTTGTTAAAAAATAAGGAACCAGAATTTTTTTCAAAGAAAGAAATAACCCCCCCACCTCCTGATAAACTACGTCAAATAGCCAATGTGATATTTTTAGTCAAATGCAAAAGGCGTGTGGTTCAAATTTTTTTATATAAAAAAGTTTTTTACTATAGCTTCAGGTTCTTCTAAATTTTGCATTAGCTTTGAGAGAACTCTTAACATTTTTGTAATTGATGAGTAAAGGAATAAATGAGGAGAAGAATGACAGCAACTGATAGATAAAGAACAGATTATTTTTGCAGCAGTATTTACCATCGTTGTCAGCATCGGATTTTGCAGCGACTGTATATACTTTTTTTGGAACAGCCCAATCAACAGCAACGGTTCTCTTTGCAATAACTTTTCCATTAACAACTTTTATAGCCTGGTTCAGAAAAGAATCATGACCATCAGAGCCAATGGATTTTTTTTACAACTTACTGAATAGAGCACTGACCATACATTTTCTGCATCCTGTTTGCATGTAAAAGATACAAAAGCAAAGCCTTTTGATATGCTGTAAAAGAATAAATGCAGCAGCTGTCATATCGAGCAATTTTCTTAAATCACTGACAGAACAAAAGATTAAATGCAAAAGGACATACCCCCCATCAGGCTTTTTTGGAATGGACACGTCCCAGACAAATCCTGCATAGCTAAACATATCCATAATCTCCTTTACTGTGATCTGCAACAATGAGACGTGCATATAGCCTTACTTTTATCTACTACAGAAAATGAAATTTGGAAGAAGTTAGTTTTGCACACAATGAGGCACCTTGAATGGTATGTTCCTGACTATCACTCTCCATTTCCTGATCTTTGCACCCTGAATAGCATCACACATGCTTCAAACACTTGCAGGTAAATGAGGGAAAGATAACATGGTTGAACAGCTCTCAAAAAAAATTCATGGTTGAACAGAAACATAATGATAATGGTTTCTTCAGATAAACAGCATGTCTTCTCATTTGCAAAAAGGAAAAAAAACATTCATCACCCAAGAGTAAGAACTTTATCTAAATTTCAAGGCATGTCTAGTCACACAGTTGCACTAGTAGCCATTGTAATGTAAAAATATACCATAGACGGAATCAATGCTCTAATATAGCTCTAGCAATGTGATAATATCAAAAATAATATGATGTTGATGTTAGAGGAGGCTCTACAAATGGAGCAGGTCCCCATATATCAGAATGAACCAAATCAAAGGGACGAGCCGACACAGAGTCACTAGTAGAAAAGGGCAACTGTAGCTGCTTGCCAAGCTTACAGCCCTGACAGGGGTGGAAGGTATCACGAGAGACCTTCCCAAGAACACCACGACGCATAAGAGAACACAATCTCGACTCAGACATATGACCTAACCGACGATGCCACTGAGCAAAACTAGTGGAAGTGGTGGTGGCGAAGACAGTGGCATCAGACATGCTGATCGACTGGCTGGAGGTGGTTGTGGAAGCGGAAGTGGAGGGAAGACGAAGCCAGTCGAGAGCTCACAACCTGGGGGAGTCACGGGTCCACCGGCCAAGGCCAACAAGGGTCCGTGTACTGCGAGCCTGAATAAAACAAAAGTCAGGCTCAAGAGTGATGCTAAATCCCATATCAGTAAGCTGACCAACAGAGATCAATTGCATAGTAAGACGAGGCACATGAGAAACATCTAGAACAGTAAAGGAAGATGTGTGAAGAGTGCCCTTGCCAGCAACTGAGAGAGGAGACCCATTAGCAGTCTTGACAAAAACAGGAGTGACTGGAGACCGCAATGGGTGGAGGTGAGTGGAGTCATATGTCATGTGGAAGGAGGCGCCAGAGTCAAGATACCAAGTACCTGAATCAGCTGAGGTACAAGCGGTGAGGAGCACAGTAAGTCGTGGCGAGAGGAGGCGGTGGGAGTCCAAGTGTCAAGGCGAAGCTCAAGATGCGCAAGGCGATCAGTGAGAGCCTGAGCCCACACCGGAGCCCCTGGTCTAGCAGAGACAGGAGCGGAACCGACAGGAGTGCCACTCTGCTTCTTGAGGCGCTTCCTGCACTGCTGGATGGTGTGACCTGTCTTCTTGCGATGAGTTGAAATAGCGGCGCTGCGCCTCCACCTGAGTAGGAGGCGGAAGTGCCCCTCTTGCAACCAAGCCTCCTGCTGGTGTGGGAGAAGCGATGTGAGCCACCTGCCGGGCCGGGAGGAGGCAGTGGGACACCCGCACAGTGTCGAGTCGGCACAGTGCCAAAGACAGACGCTTGAGCGAGAGAGAGACACCCTCAGGCGAGTCTCCTCAGCACGAGCCTGAGTAAGTGCCTCGATGAGGGCAACAAGAAGTGTGCGGGCCAGGAGCTGAGCCCGAAGCGACTCGAACTCCGGACGAAGGCAACTGAGGAACTGGAATACCCGCGCACCAAGCCGGTGATCCCGGAGACGTCCACAAGTCTCACAGGAGGTATCCGGGGACGGCTCGAGAGAGTCCAGCTGACGGTAGATGTCGCAGAAGCGTCGGTGGAAGTCGTTGATGATGAGTCTCTTCTTTGGAAGTCTCGGCCAGACGCAAAGCGAGGTGTAAGCGCGTCGCTTTCGATATCTGCGCTGGATGTGGTCCCACATCGCGAAGCGGACGCGAAGAGCGACATCGAGGCGGTCGTCGCGCGCATGTCGCCGGCGAGCAAGCAACGGCCGGCCTCGAAGCGCGCCGCTCCTCCAAGCGGCCGGCGGCAACGTGTACGCCTCAGCGCTTTGCTTTCGTAGAAACGCCGCTGAAGCGGCGGGGTCTTGGTGACCATCGGCACCGGTGGAGGCGGCACCGGACAGCAGGAAGCGTCGGGGGGACGGAGGTACCCGTGAGGTGTCCCCAGGCGGCCGCTATCGAGGCAGACGCGAACAACGTGGACCACTCGCGAAGTTGGTGCCGTCGAACCGATCGGCGGGAGAGCCACCGCCTAAGCACACGAGAGAAGTCGCCATGGCGAAGTCTTTGGACCGGCGGAAGATCTCCCGCAGCGACCGTGCACAGCAGAGACGGAAGCAGCGGAGGAGTGGTCACCGGCTCACGGGCAGGGGACGACGGCGGTCCTTGGAGGCAGAGACGAAGTTGGGCGAAGGAAAAGCACCGCCGCCGATCGATCTCGCATGTGGCGCGGCAGCCAGATCACGCCAAGAAAGTCGCCAGCAGGGCGCCCCACCAGTGGAGGCGCCAACACGTGAGCCCGGATCCGGCGGCGGCGTGAACGGCGATGACGGCGACCGCGACAGCGCTGTTGAGACGGCACGACGGCGGGGCGCGGCTTCGAGACGGCGACCGCGACGGCGCTTTCGAGATGGCGCGGTGAGACGGTCTGGCGCGTCGCTTGACGGCGAGCGGGCGGCCGCGACGGCAACAGGAAAGGAAAAGGCTTGTCGGCCGAGGCGCCGACGACGACGGCTTGACGGCGACGACGGCAACCAAAAGAAGGCAGAAAAAACGACGCTGCCAGCCCAAAGCGAGAGGAGAAGAAGAGGAGGAGGCACCACCAGAGAGGTCCTCCGGCGACGGCGGCGCCTCGCCGGCGGCGGCGGCTGCAGATGGTGGGGAGGGAAACCCTAACCCTAGGCAACTGATACCATGTTAGAGGAGGTGAGAGTTGCAGCTTGTATTACTTGGGCCCAAAAGGGCTAGTTTTATACATGTACAAGAGAGGGGAAATATGCACGAGAGCCCCTATGCATGTTCTATTTTAACAGTTGAGACTCGAAAATTCTTTTGAACTAAAAGCGAGAAAATCATGCTTTATTTTTAGTTGGCTATAGCCTATACTTCATGAGGGTTATGACTTGCTTCATAGCCAGAAATTCAATTTCAGACTATTAATGCAACCATTTTCCAGACAATACTCAGGACAAGAAGCTTAAAGTTCACCTCAAAAAAACTCAACTAGCTGGACCTCTTCTTTTGTGGTGGGGGAAAGAACGCAAGGAGACAGCTTACCTCCCCACCAAGTTGGCGAGCCCAAACAATTGCACCTTTGATCTCCTTACGATGCAACTTAACTACAGAATCCCAAGCTGATTTGACACTTGCAAAGAGTACAGCTGCTGCATCTGATGTGCATCCATCTCGTGCAAGCCCTGGAGGGATGACGACAATCATAATCTACAATTAAAGCTCTTACAATAAAGATATGCAAGCTGTATTAAATGAGAATAGTGAAAAATCAGACATGTCTTGCAAAGTGCAAGATTTATTCTGATATTTCTCTGGAAATTCTACATCAATAAATTAACTAATCATTGGTGTACAGGTCCAATGACTCATCTAGCCAACTCCACTCTTCCATGCGTGGTGGAGAGGCTTTGAAGCTTGATCTTAGAAAAGGAAGAAGGCTAAAAACTTCTGATAATTTCTTGTTTAGTTATACTAGATACAGTGCAATCCACTTTACAGGGATCACTGGATATAATTCATAAGAAACATATCTACAATCTATCCCTAAGAATCAACTTATCTCTACTGAATAATTTATTCTAATCTCGAAGGTTTCGCTTGTCTCCTAAATTTTGTCGGTGTGCTACAATACCACAGGTCTGCAGATACTATTTGCACTGCTACAGCGCCTGTCAGCATTTGGATACTGTTTACTGGCGAAACTGCTTGCATGCAATACCAACACAATAATATTGTGGCACTGGCCCATTCCATGTTGTGGTGCCCTTGCTTTTCAATGATATCTGAAGTTCTTAACATGATACAGAACTTTTAAAAAGGGCAAAAAAAAAAAAAAGAAACCATCATGACGTTCTCCATTTAGCCAACCTTGGCAGCTAGGGCTCGCAGGCAGGCTTGAAGCTCGAGAGTTGTTCACGAGCAACTCGTTTTTGGCTCAGCTCGTGGCAAACGAGCCCGAGCTTAAGTTTTTTTCCCAACTCAGTTGAATAGCGAGCCAAGCCGAGCCAAGGTCTGGACCGCTCACGGCTCGCTCATGGCTTGTATGAAACATCCCACTGAACCTTCGTTCCCACAATGCACCAGGCCACCGCCAGCCCACCAAGGCAGCCACAAAGCAACGCTCCCATCGCCAAGCCCATGCACCCACCTCTTCCACTCAGCTAGCATGGCTGCACCGCGTCCACCATGGTCTACGCCCATTGCAATCGTCATCTTCCCAATTCTAAAAATTCCCCCATTCCCCAATCCCTCCAACTCAGATCCTCCATCCTGGGCAGATCGACGCCTCGCCTCCATCCTCGTCACTGTTGGACTACCGCCCTGCCTATGTGCCTGTCGTGAGTCCTAACCAGACCGTTGTGTTGCCTCCATCCTCGTCCTCCATGCTCATCTTGCCGAACCACGGTGTCACTTCCATCCCCATTCTCACCCCCGGTCAGACCACATTGTCGCCTCCGTGCTTATCGCAGAGCATCTATGCCTCATCCTAGCCGAACCACCGTGTTGCCTCCCTAGTTCCATCCCCATCTTTGTTGGACCGCCGCCCCGCCTCTGTGCTAGTCCTGGCCAGACCTCCACCCCGTCTCCATTATTGTCCTGGCCAAACCGCCTCTCCGCCATCTCCTTCTACAAGGTAGCAGTGACAGCGGACATGGAAGACAACATGTGACGCAAAGAGGTCGATGCTCACGGGCTCATGGTGTACTGGTGTGTGTGGCCTTTGGCTCGCGAACCCTCATAGCCAGCTTGAGCTTGAGGCGAGCCACTTTTTGCAGCTCGTGTACTAAGCGAGCCAAGCCCGGTCTGAGCCTGGTGAGTACCAAGCCGAGTCATACCCCAGCTTGCTCAAGCTCGGCCCGTTTCCAACCCCTATTGGCAGTTAAAGCATAGTTAAGTTTAAAATTTTACAATAAGAGATGACCAAATATGACTCCACCAATAAATGAATGTGAATGAGAAATGTGTCTCTCTCCACATATAAAAGAACGAAATAATAAAAATATACTCCCTCTGGTCACAAAAAGAAGTCGCCGTTTACTTTTGGATACGCCTCTGACCATTCGTCTTATTCAAAAAAGATATAAATATTATTTATTTTGTTATGATTTAGTTTATTATTAAATGTGTTTTAAGTATTACTTATATTTTTACATATTTGAACTAAATTTTTTAATAAGACGAATGGTCAAAGGTGTATTCAAAAGTCAACGATGACTTCTTTTTGTGACCGGAGGTTGTATAATTTTCTGTTTACATAGCAAATACAGCATATAGCTGAAAGTGGAACTGGGATCTCAAAGATTGTATACATAACTGCCACTGAAACAGTCACGTTTTCTATCTTTCAGCAGCCTTTAAAAGTACTAGCAATGTACAAAGAAAAGATACCATTTATCCTGGCATGCATAAGTGTTTGCTGGGAACAGGCCTTTAGTTAAGATTTATGAACTATATTGCTAACCACAAGTGGTGGCTAAAAAAAACTGGAATATGGTAGAAGGCTAGGATACATGAGAGCATTAATAGTTCAAAACATAAATACATCATCTTTCTTCAACAGATATGCATAAGATAGATGTACAGGCATAAGCAATGTAGCATTTGACAACGCTAGATTGAATAAAAATAGTCAGGAAAAGCAGTAGTATTAAATTCATTAAGATAAGATGAAAGGAAAGATGCAGCTACAGCCTACAAAATACAATTCAGCACTATTGTGATCACCCGTGAACTTTCATTCAAACAAGAAAATTAACAGTAACAGAAAATTGTTCACAAGATATTGGAATTATTGCTGTAGACACTTGAAACTTCTACTAGAAAATTAATGTGATAGCAACATGCATTCCATTCAAATTTTAAAAATGGAAAAGGTCCATATTACACCCTAAACTATGAACCTTCATCTACCTACCCCCTGAACTACAAAACCATGTATTCTAGTCCTGAAAACCAGGAAAAAGGTGTAAATAACCCCCTGGGGGTGTTTTGAGGGTGGTTTCGCATACATGGCATCCACATGGGTATATACTTAATTGTATCATCATACATGTCATCATATAGGCCAACGCGCCATGTCTCTCTTCTACCTTGTCACTTTCTCACTCTTTCACTCCCTCTCTCCCCTCCCTCTCTCTCCCCTCCCAGATCTCTCCCGACCTCCTCCCACAACCGCCGCCGCCTCTTCCCTAGCGGCGGCGCCGGTGCCGGGGTTGGCTCCACCTCCACCTCAAGCGTAGCCAGCTGCTGCCATCTCCTCCCCAGCGCCGGTGCCGGCTTCTCCTCCTCTCCTCGAGCGCTCCCGCCGGCACCGCCTCCTTCCACAGCTGCCGCAACCGCTGAATCAGCCACCGTTGGCGACGGCTCCACCTCCTCCTCCTCGAACGCTACCGCCGGCGCTGCCTCCTCCCAAAAATCAGCCACCGCCGGCGTCTGGAATCAGCCGCTGCCACCTCCCTCAAATCAGTCGTCGCTGCTACCGCCTCCTCCCATGGCCTCCGCCACCGCCTCCCACAGCCGCCGTCACCTCCTCCCCAGCGCCGGCGTCGGCCCAAACTCCTCTTCAGCCCCGTCGCCGAGCTCCCCGCCGCCGCCACCACGCCCTCCTCTCCCCAACGCAGCGCCACGAGCGGCGCCCTCCTCTCCCCAACGCGGTGGCGCGGTGTCGACGGGTGACTAATTGGGGGGTCACCGCAGGCAATGAATTTGTACGAGGGGACGCTAATCAAGAACTAGGTCAGATGGCTAGCACAAGACAGGGTTATACAGGTTCAGGCCCTCAACGGAGGAGGTAATACCCTACTTCCTGTGCTCTGGGATTATTTGGTGGATCGGGATGAAAGATGGTGCTCCTAACGATGATTTTATGGCCTCTCGCCGATGGCTTCGCCCCTCCTTTATATAGTACAGGGGATAGAATTCTGATGAAGTCGCGGGTATATGGCAACTATTTCCGTTATGATGTTACATGGAACGTATGCATTAATCTGCTAATTACATGGAGATGTCCCGTAAACTCGAACCCTTTCTTGTGGCTTAAGTTCCGCCCGATCCGAGTGCTTTCCATCTTCGGCCAACCGACCTGGGTCGCCCCCTATCTGCTCCTTTGTGGGCCTTCTAGAGGATACCCGGGGCCCATGCAGTCCACACGCGGAGTCGCACTCCTGATCCCCAACATCCCACCGCATCGTTGCGCCGCCGCCTGAGCCATCCCTCATTGCAAGAGAGTGAGGCAGGAGAGAGAGACAGGGAAGAGGGAGAGAAGAACAGAAGAGAAACTCTTTTTAAATTTTTTTGTATTTATTTTTTTGACTAAAATGCCACTTCACCTGCCACGTGGGAAAACCACCCGCAAAACCATTGCGGGGTGTTATTTGCACCTTTTTTTTGGTTTTAGGGGGCGGAATACCTGGTTTTGTAGTTCAGGGGGTATGTAGACGAAGGGTCATAGTTTAAGATATAATATAGACTTTTTCCTTAAAAAAATGAAGAACATGAACATAAAATGAGCATACCATGGAGCTCAATTTCTTCTTTCGGGAGTGGATAGTTTACAGATACAACCATGCCAATCTCGCTAGCCCGACGGAATACTTCACTAGCCATAGCAAAGTCTCGAATACCACCGAAAATAACAGTTTTTGCAACCCTTCATAGTAAGAACTTAAATTTATCAGCCATATTAAGTTAAACTAGATTATAATAATGAATAATATAATATAATAAATATCCTTATAAAAAGGTGATGGAAAGCAAAATATACAAAAATATGGAATAGAATTTAAGCATATATATGTCAGATTATATTGTAGATGACGTTGTCTGTAGTGTTTTGTCATTATAAAAATATTCCACTTCACACCTTTGTTTTTCAGAACTTTTCACTTTGACTGTATCGCCAAAGCTAGCTTCCTTCTCTACAATGGTATCCTTGGTCAATGATTGAGGTGGTCCTAGTTCCAAAAACAACTTGCATCATGCAAAGTTTTCAAGTGTTAAGAAAACTGAATCATGCAAAGAGTGCAAAAATCAAACACTATTAAAACCTGTATCTGTTTTATGAGAGATTTCCTTATGTTTTGTAGAAGCAGAAGTATCATCTGTTTCATTTTTTGCATCAGAATCCTTGGTTTGCACTGCGTACATACAAAGCAAAACAAAAGGCAGATAATAAGAACATCAATATATTGAATTTCAGAAGCAACATATTCTCAGAAGTAGATATTTACCACTCTCCTTCTTTTGCAAGCGCTCCTTCAGTGGAGCACGATGCATTGCTAGCTTAACTCTGATGTTTCTACCAGAAACAGATAATCCATTCTTTTGTTGAATAGCTCGCTCAGCATCTTGAACAGTTGCACTGGTACCATAGTACACATTAAGTGAAAAATACTCAATGGGTCGAAGTTCAATTGTATGCGCAGGTAATTACCAGCAGAAACACAGTCCTTTCTGAACAACCAATTACACTTCTACCCAGTTCAGAGTTCCAGAAAATACAGCTCCATCAACCAAGCAATTTAAGTTTACATAATCTCGCACATGCGTTGGTACTATAATTCTAAAAATACTAACAAGACTAACCACGCTATTTTAAAGTGTTTAAAGCATTGGAGATATTACCATAACATGATACATTATGCTTCAACTAATCAACTTAAACAAATAAATGATTGGACCGTTACAACACCCATGATCAAAACCACTTCTCACAAAAATTGCAGGAAAATAGCAGGCACAGGACCGGGGGGGAGGGGGGCAAATAATGCATGCTCTGACACTTACAATTGTACAAACCCAAAGCCTCTACTCGTCTCCGATCCTGCACAACAACAGAAAATAACATAGGCCAGCTCCTTCATCATAATTCATAAGCTACGCGAAAATACTCCAAAGTAAACAGCCACCGCACTCTTCCATGCTCGAACCTTTGGACGCGACCATGAAGCAGCGCCTCACCGGCCCGACCTCGCTAAACAGCTCCTCGAGCTACACAACAAAGACCACATCTTACGCCATAAATCCCCGATGACTCCGTAAATTCGTAAGGGCGAAATGATGGGAGCAGCTGGCGCTTACGTCGGAGGACTTGAAGGTGTAGGGCAGGTTGGAGACGAAGACAGTGGAGCGGCTATGCCCTCCAGCACCACCGCCAGTGACCGCGTCGCCCTCTGCAGCTGCCTCGCCGCCGCCGCGCTGCTTCCGCTTGCCCATCGCCGGCGTTGAGGTGGGTGAGACCGTGAGAGTGAGACGGTTGCGAATGAGACAAGAGGTTTTGCTGGGTTAGGGTTTATAGTTTTAGGATGGGCTGGGCCGTTGTCAAGTTGGGCTACGGCCTACGGGAATCGATAGGCTGGCTGGCGGCGGAAGCCGGGAGAGGGCTGGGGCAGTGGAGCTGACAGGGCAGGGTGAGGACGCAAGATGGGTCCCGCGAGGAACGGGTGCTCGGCTGGCCACTGCAAGATTTTTTTTTGTAGCAGCCTGGCTGAAACAGTACCTTATGACGTCCAAACACAAGATCTGCATCTGCACTACTTCAAGGCTGAGTATAAACCAGTCAACTAAACACGTCCGGAGTTGACCGGTTGCAGTTCGGTGCTAAGGTTTTCTCGGTTTTGAGTATCAAAAACCGAAACGAAAGCTGCGAATCGATTCGTTTTTAAATAAAAACTGATCAGAGACCCAAAACTAGATAAAATCAACTATTCGGTTTGGTGCGGTGCGGTTTTTCGACTTCGGTCTATTTTTGTCCACCGATGGCAACGTTTATGGAGATAAGCGCAGGGGAGAAGCTAGTTGTCGTCGGGGAGAAGGCTAGCTCGCCATCGTAGTACCGCTGCATCTGAAAAGTATATTTCAGTTTCTAGCTCTGCTCTCGGCCCTTCCCGTGTAGCCGTCAAAAGAGAAATGGAATTATTAGCTAGGTTTTTTTTACCTTACCATTGGGATCTTTGGTGTGCGAGGGATTGTAGAATGGCGATGCTGGCGCTAGGGGTGAAAACGAGTTGGATACGGGTGGATACTGTTCGTCCCATATTCTAGCCCATATTTTTCCTCCGGATACGAATACAATATATGGATCGATCTCGAGTCAGGCTCGGATACACATAGGGGTGGAAACGAGCCGAGCCGAAAAAATTGTCGCACCCGATTCAAGATCGGATTCCACTGCGTAAACCCGTCTTAGTCCCAAGGATCGCCATTTAAGACACACGGATATCTGAAACGGAATAGTGCCAACGATATTATTATTACAAACGGAACATAGTCCAGTACAAACAACATATACAACGGCTCGCAGGCCGCAAATCAGAGTACACAACGATACAAGCCTAGTACAACATCTAGGATTTTATTCATCCCACAGGCACGGAGGCTGTAGGAACGCGCAACCCTACTCTTCGTACTCTTCGTCGGAGAACGCCTCGACGTAATCCGGTCCTCCTCCCGGACGGCGGGCCATACTCGGATGGACCATTGTTGAAATTTTGAAAAGAGAGGGAGAAAGGGTGGTGAGTACAAATTGTACTCGCAAGTCTGGAATTACGCAAATGTGGTTCCGTACAAGGAAGGTTTAGGATATTTGCGGAAATCGCAGTTATTTAACCTAGTTTTGACAAAGCAATTTGAAACTTTAAATCTCAACATTTTTTGGGCTCTTCTCAAGCGGTTCTCGCCACTTGGCCTCAAGTGCCATAGCAAGAACAAAATTCTTTCTTCTTTTCTTTTCTCAAACTCGCTAGGTCCATTCACGTAACACTTCCGATAGGCCGATACCCATTTCGAATATCACCGGTGGCCCCTAGCTCAAACGAAATCCTTCTCAAATCCTTACTCATCTCAAATCCTTTCTTTAAAACCCTTTTCTAAATTGGTTTTAAAATGAAGAAACTACCATATAATCAGTCCCTTCGCGCGCTCATAACCGCAAGCACGGCTATCATGACAGTTTTAACTCTGCAGAGTGGGTACGCCTTACCCTCGAGAGGCTACGCACCCAGACGGTGTTTCGCCACAAGACCATCAACGCGAGGGCCAACGATCGGGCCCGTCCCATTCCGGGCTCGAGGTCGATCAGTAATGGCTCGATTCATAGGATCATAGGATGAGCGGTCCTTAGACTAGGGAGATTTGATATTTTAGCCCGTTTCAAAACATGGTGCCTCAAGACCAACCGAGAAAAGTATCTCCTAGTCGGAAAGATTTTGGGGTAAGAGGAAAATCATTTCCTACTCAACATCACCCTTGATGCGCTATCTTTAAATCACCCTTTTCCAACCATTTCTCAAAACATTCACCTTTCATACAAATGATGAATCATTCCGCATAAATGATTTTAAGCATTTATCCTACCACAATCAACGATATAAATAAGAGCAATTCATATTTTAGCCTTAGGTTTAATCCTACCATATTTCTTACCTTTCTATATATTCGGTCATGATAACTAAGTCTAGGAAATACGGCATTTAACTTTTAAACTAGCATGCATATTTTCAAGTCTAATAAATATTTTCTAAATAACCGAAAATGGCTTCTCAATATGATCAAAGGGGGACTTGCCTTGATCGGTTCCGGGGAAAACGAAGGGGACGTCGTCGATCGGGTCTTCGAGAGCTTGACCTCCTAAACGCGCACACGCATGCAAAGCAATACAACACACATAAGTAAAACATTTTATGTCATGCTGTTTTTAAGGAAATGCAGCAATCCTATGATTTATGCATTTTCATTTAAAGGAAACATGATGCTAAACGGTAATGCACACATGGAATGATGCCATCTCAAAATTACTTGCATGGCCAAAACAGATGTTGGATGGATGCCATGCATACAAATAATATTTCTAAGGTCCAGCAACCTCCAAGTATTTTTTTCCTGAATTTTTATAGAATATTTACAGCACAAGAAATTTAAAGATGCACCTAGAGCTTATCTATTTAACCAAAAATGGATTCCAAATGCATGATATGCAAATACATAATTTTTCCAGGTTCAGAAACTAATAAAGTGCCTTTACAAATTTTTACAGAATTTTTAGCATGCACAAGCTATATTAATAAATACTTTTAGTGAATCCGGAATTGATTTAATATAAAATAATAAGAAAAAGAAGGGGCTGAGCGGTGGTACTGGGCCGGCTCGGCTCACGGCCCGAGAGGCAGCGACGCCCTTGCACCGCAGAGAGAGAGAGGCGAGGCGGTGAAATGACAAAGGCCCCCGGTCGGTGGCAACCAAGAAGCGGAAGGAAAAAGAGAGAGGCAACCGGCGCGCACGCTGTCCACGGCGGCGACGGCTCCGCCCTGAGAGCGATTAGGCGCACAAGAAGCGAGACGCAGGCGAGGCGAACGCTATGGCGTGCTAACCACCCGAATGATGGACGAGAGGCGGCGCGACGGTATATGGCGATGGCGACGGCGAGCATCATGGGCGGCGATGAAGCACACGGCCGGGCCACCAATACTGGGATGACAAAGAGGAAGGATCAAGGGCTACCTTTGAGCTCGCCGGTCGAAGAAAAAGCAAGGCAGTGGATCATGGGGCGACGGCGGCGGCGACGCATGAAGCTCGGGACACGCGCATGGATCGCCTGGCGTCGGTCCACTTGGCGAAGCCATTGGGCGACTGCGGATCACCCACGGAGGCATGGGTTAGGAGGAAAGAGGCGAGACGAAAGGAGCGAAGCAATGGGCAGTGCCGAGGATCAACAACGACCGGCTCGGGTGAGGCACAATGCGGTGGCGCAAAGCAAAGGCGCGGAGGTAGCGATACCCATTTATAGGGATGCTTCGCGGGACGTATTCAATCTTTGCTCGCTGGGTTGGCGATCGTCGGTCTTGATTCCGGCCGGTACAGTGAGGAAGCGCATTGAACGCGGAGGGGTTCGGCCGGCGACAAGACAAGAAAGGGTAGGGGACGGAGAGGGTCCCGGAAGAGTGTAAGGCGGCGATCGTGGGGAAAGGAGCCACGGCGGCCCGGAAAAGAGGACGAACAATGGCGGCGGCAAGCAATGGTGCGAACAGAGGAAGGAAAGCAGGGGAGGAAGAAGAAGAGAGGAGAGGTCGACGGTGGGCTCCACTGTCGGTGTCGCCCTCCTCTTCTAAGGGAAAGCAATATGGCTGGGTATGTGACCTTCAGCGACCAATGAATGGGAAAAAGAAGAAGAGGAAGAAGAAGCGGCTCAATTACCGAGAGGAAAGGGAAAAGGGATGGGCGGCTGGTGGGAAAGGATTTAAGGCCTTTGGATTTCTGATTTTCAAATGGGCTTTCATTTTCCAAAAGCATTTCATTTTCAAAACCCTTTTCACATAATTTCATATTTAAGGAATATGGTTTTGCTTTCCCAACACTTAAAATATAATTCCAAATAACTTCACCTGGGGTATTGGTTTATAGAAAATATTATTTAAAATAATCACCATAATTTTCCACCAAAGGACATAGACTTGGAAAGATTAAATTATTTTTCTAATTTAGATGCAATGCATGAAGTGATGATGTCATGATGCAATAATGAGTGATTTAACATTTTTAAATCATGCACTTAAGAAATTATTAACGTGCCAAATTGGTTTTAAAAATTTGGGATGTTACACGGGCTCGGGCTCGGCCCGGTCAGGCCCGCATTTGGATGGCCCGGGCCTAGCTCGGCTCGCCCGTCGACCGAGCTGTGTTTGTTGGCTTGGCCCGGGCCATTATTGGCTCGCAAGCCAGCCCGTGGGCTCTGCGAGCCGGCCACCAGCAACCAATGAGCAACATCGAGCCAAGAACTAGCAAAAGAAAAGAAATGGCATGGGCGGGAAGGTGTGGGGGGGTGGTGGGGCTCGGGCGCGCCACCGCCCGGCCATCACAGCCCGAGCCTATAGCCGGAGGTGGAGTCGTGGAGATGGTGATGGTGCGATGGAGGGCTCGGCCGCTCACCACGTCGGCTCGCCGGCCGCGCCGCGCTTGCTTGCCCTGTTGTTGCGCCGGCGCCGCCGCCCGCCTAGCGCCCTAGCCCTAGGTCTCTCCGTGACCGTGAGACAGTGAGACACGAAGAACAGACGAAGTGAAGAGGTGAGAGACACGAAGACTGCTTGTGCTTGGCAGCTTCAATTCCGGGCCGTGCCGTCGCCAAAGACTCGCGGTTTGCGTCTTGCATTGGCAAGCGATGGTCTGTAGGGTGTTCGCTCAAACGGCCTGCCGAGCCGCTCGGTCTTCGAGCCGAGCCGGTCCGTTTCACAAACGAGCCTCAGAAACTGGCTCGGCCCGGGCTCAAATAAACCTCCGAGCTGATTCGAGCCGAGCCGAGCCTGACCGAGCCCGAGCCGAGCCGCGAACCACGAGCTTATTTTCCAGCCCTAGATACACATGATATAATTATTTACTGATACAACAATACTGATTAAGATTCCATATTTACTAATACAGCAATACCGATTAAGATTCCATATTTAATACAAAAGGAAGCAATATGTTAATATTGAATTAAACATTAGCAACAACCTACATGTTCTGGTCAAAGATATTTCATAAGGAATGTTTATATTTATTGGATATGTTATCGATACCTATTTTGCTAATTTATACTAATATTTTTCGGATATCCGGGTATGAATCGGATAGAATGTTGCTATTTCCATATCCTAATCCATATATTCTCTTAATAGTCGGATTCAAATCTGGATTCGAATCCGGATATAACCTTATATCATTTTTTCCGGATTGAATCGGGTTCTAAACAAATTCGAGCTTGGATTGGGCAGGAATTTTATGTCCCATTTGCATCCTTATCTGGCGCTGGGAGAGGGGTACCTGAGAGGGCGGCTTCGTTTGGGAGGTGGCCGGCGGAAGGATCGGGGTTCTAACGATCTTGTGCTAGAGTTAGGGACCCTCATCTTATCTTATAGTTAGCCATATTGGTTCATCGGCCTCTTGGGCCATATTTTATGGGTCGACAATACAGACTTGTAGATGGGCTGGTTGGTGAAGCATAGCCTAGAAATTTATGAGCTGACGATTCCAACCCAATTGTGTTGAGTCGGTAAAATTGGTTGATTAGTAAACCATGAAACCGAAGAAAGAAGCAGTTCAATGACTGGGCTGGTTTTTAAAACTATGATCGAAATAGATTGAAAGCAAGTACTTGAGGGAACCGGGCGAGAAGCCCAGAACATACTCAAGCCCGTACGGACCCTCCAACAAGTTGGCCAAGGTGAACTTACTAATGAGGTAGCTTAGGTCTTGTTTGTTCAACCTAAATTAAATTAATAAAAATTTATTATTCTGTAAAAACCAAATGATATAATATTTGTAGTCATTTTTGTGTGTTTTTAAATGATTCTTATTAGAGCTTGTAAAATAAATTTTCGTAATTTCTTGAACTCTTTAAGACGCCTTTGAGAGGGTCACATTTTTCAAATTAAAGTTTTCAGCAACTTTTAGCTCAAACAAACAAGGCCCTAATGCATTGTAGTCTAAACAAGAAACCCCATGAAAAGGATGTTTCACGGTTCACAAGCTACCGCTAGTTACTCGAATAATTTTATTATGTCCTAGTTCTTTATATCTTATCTTATTTGACTTATTTATTTATATAACTTATCTTCTAACTTCGAGAGCTTTATAAGATGGACTTGAGAGTCATGTTCTTATTGTTTGACTTAATTTTAGAAAGATTTTAGACATATCTTTAGGACAGAAAAAAGACGGATTAAAAAACTAAATTACTTATATTTTAAACAAAGATAATTGATAACTAGATAAGTAGATAAGCTGACCGGATCGTCCTATCTCACGTGAAAGATCACGCCTTTCGTACTCGAGCTTTTAAAACCGCTCTATTAGCTGCTGCACCAGCACCAGGTGCATTTATACGAAGATGTCCTAAAGTTCCTTTCCCAAATTGTAATACGGAATCATGCCCAAAAAATTTGATCATAAAATTTGATCAAAGCTGGCATATGCGAAACATGAATAGCAGAACCCACCGATATAACACCCGGTACCCAGTTCTGACTTTTTATAAGCTGGCACCGATACAGAATATTTATTCAGTCGTGGAGTAGCTAAAACATTTCATTGCATGGAAACTACGCACCTGTCCGCTGCTCAGTGCTGAAAGAGAGCCCAGATTTTCCAAGATTACCGTGGTTTATCTTATCACGAATCAAATAGCAACAGTAAGAAGGAAAGCAATTGGCATTTTAGTAATGAACCTACTTCCAGGTTCAAGTTTAACGCCTTGCCCGCTAAAATGCCCAGTGCGATAGATAGAATATATACTTCCATTGTTTGAAAAACCTACAATTCATATGCTTTGCAAAGAGGGAAAAAAGAAAATGAAACGAAATATACAACAATGACACTCCGGTTCGCAAGTTAGCCTGTACAGACCTCGGCTTCCCATAGGGTAGAAGCTTATTGCCACCTGACCTGACTAACCCAAACATGTCAATAAAGGGTGGGCAGATCCCCACTTGGACAAAACCATAAGTTGGAACTCATGTAAATATCTTTTGGCCTAAGGCACTTGAAACCAATGGCTTGTATTTCACTGAACATCCCCAAAAATTACTCACTCCATCAGTAAAATGGAAAATCCATCATGACACATACTTGTCTTGACTAGTGAGCAATCAAGTAGTTTTTATTTGTTCATACTTTTCACCCACACTTCCACCTTTCTGTTTCTGGAATTCAATGTATCGCAAAGTGCTTGCAAAGAATGCCTCTGTAGATGGATCAGCTGCACTGTTGTCACTTTGCTTCTCTGTCCTAATCAATTCAATCAAATCTTGGATTACAGTATTTGTGATTTGTGGTATTCCTTTCTCAAAAAAGTACAAATACCTGAAAATAACAATAGTATGAGCCTTACGGTAGAAGCAATATGCACCAGAAAAAGATATCAAACCTAGGACTTGAGTTTACTTGTTCAGAATTTCAATAAATAGAGTGACAGATCCACTGCTTCCCCTCGTTACATTAGCCATCTGCTGAGCAGCATTCGCAATTCTCAATGCACGCTTTAAACAAAGGAGGACCCTGGAACAAAAGATCGATCAGGGAAAAAATGGACCTCATAGATATCTTACACAGGATTCAGCAGTGGATATCTAAATATTGCCTTTATTTAGCATGAAAAATAACTTGGAGACATGGAAGTCCAAGGGACATCATGCAATTAGTTTGAATGGTCACAAAATTATTTGACTTTTTTCAGTATTATTAGGAAATATTGTCCCAGGATCCTACTGACATAGTAGCATATTATTTGCAAGAACAAACTGAAAGTTAAATATGGATGCCATGGCCACACGATGCAATAAATCAAGATGCTTAAAGCAAGTGAATCAAGTTTACCTTTCTCCATCCATTATTCCATCCTGGTCATCAGTCCAGAAAAGGTGTGAACATGCATAGACTGCTCGGCATTGATCAGGCTTCTTGAGAAGTTTTGCTGAATACTGAAAAAACAGCGTTGATGTTGTTTACCAGAAAGGCTAGCATGCACACTGGAATAAAAAAGATTTGGGAAACAACAGGATTCAAGAAGGCAACATTAAGTAAGATTTTTACCCCAGTTGTCTTATGAGTGAGTGTGTCTCTATTTTCCACCCCAAATATATTCATCCGCTGAAGGGTTCCAATTATTAGGTGAAGTGCAGTAATTTGAGCCTTTGAGTCCTGCTTGTGGCACACAGCCATCATAGGGAAAACATTACAGAAGTACAAAAGCACTTGAATGTTCTAACAAATGCATAGCACAAAACATTCATGACATGATCCAGGGTTAACATACAACTCGAATAAGTAATGAAAGAAAATGGACGGGCAGATGGGAATCATACTGCGATTTCTTCTTCATATAAGATGAACGCTTGAGTAAAGAACTCATAAGCAACTGGTTCCAAATCACAATCATTGGCAGCCTGTAAAAGAAATGTAGTTACACAATGGGGAAATATAAAAAGAATCAATCAAATGTTACAACAATACCTCTGCACATTGCAGGTATAGCCTGAGAGCCAGTTCTGGAGAAGGAACACTTGAAAGCGCTTCAATAGTCTGAAGAATAAAAAATCAATGACAATATGGAGACCCACAAGCCTCAATATTTTGTGTGAGCAAGGAAATTCAACAAGCACATGCCTTGCCACTAGAGGAAGTCTATCATTTCCATTTCTATTAAAGGATTTACTTATTATTAACTGTAATTCACCAACAGCTTCAAGTAACCTAGTATGAAGAAATTTGATAGTTCCTGAATCTCGTTATTGTTTGGGACCTAAAGCTTTGTTGTTGTTGCTTGAATCTGGTTATTTTATAGAGACAGAGAGATTAGAAGGATTATATTAAATGCAATTAAGCAAACTGTTTGATGCATGTCACTCATGTCTGTTCTGAGCGTAAATTCTGGAAGCTGCAAACGTATGCAAAAGAAATAAAAACCTGATGCAAGATCTGGAATATTTTCTTAGGAGTTGCAGGAACATCCTCCCCAATGACATCTCCATCTTGAACTTGTAATCGTCTGACTAACTGTAGGTAAGACAAATTATCCAGGTTAGACCCCTCAACTGATAATGATTTAAAAAACAAAAACATTATTGAAGAAAAACAAAATGAAATAAAACACCTTATCTAGCCTCATACCTAATAATGTGCAGATATTAATTACTTCACAGAATAACTACTGTCAGTTTTTTTTTTTTGTTTCTTGAAATCAAGAAGGATAAAGTTATAAACTATACATCTAGGGACTACTAGATAACAAATCAGGTGCAATCATGCAAACTTTCAAATGTACAGATTGACAAGGGCCTAAGGAGTGGATGGATCAGATTTGGTTGGCATCAACAAGGTAGGAGTCCTCGTAGACAGCTTTCCAACATGTGAGGAATTGAACCCTAATTAGAAGTTATTCATCATGTAATCCTCACATACCACTAAATGTTATCTATCCAGCCATCACCCAATGATCCAGATGCAAAATTTACATAATTTCACGTTGACATGAGTTTGCAATAGATATGTCCCCATACATCAATGCACTGAACAAGACCTTGAGGAAAGGCAATTTGAGAACATAAGTGGAAGAAAGACTACCATGCCTACAACAGAGCAGCCTGGTCGATTGAACAAAAAATGTTTTTTGAGGAATTTTATGTATGAGAACATAAGTGGAAGAAAGACTACATGCCTACAACAGAGCAGCCTGGTCGATTGAACAATAAATGTTTTTTGAGGAATTTTATGTATGACGATATCATTAAATGTAATGTTCGCATGTTCATTAGTTTACAGTACTCTTTAAATATAATTATGAAGAATTAAAACAAACCTTGAGAGCAGAGAATATTAAGGATGGCACAGTAAAAGGTAGACGCTTGGGACCTCCCTGAAGTATATGCTTATGAACAGTACATAAGATCTGGAAAATCAACACGTATTTCATATTACTGTATTAGCATTTTCAAATCAAGCAAGTGTCAAGATATGTAACCTGATATTAATAAATGCTAAATGCTGCCAAGCAACATAAATTCACAAGATGACTAGCCATAAATTTAGAATGGCTAAAGACAATTAGCCCTAGTTATTTAGTTAACAATTCCAACCAGGCTTATTCTCGTCCGACCAACAAACAGACCTCAACAAGATATGGTCTATTGGGTGTTATTTAGGACCAAAGGATATTGTCTAACCTTAATGATTTAACAAAATGATTAGAGAAACTCCAGTTTAAGCAAGCCGATGTTAGAATACCCTAAGGCCCTCTTTGGTTCGCGGTTCTGGTTCGGTTTGCAAAATTTGTCATTTTTGTACAGGCCATTCACTGTAACATTTTGTAATACTTTTTTTAGGCTTTCTAGGGTTTTTCTCAAAGATCTCAAAAATAGTTTTTTAAACAAATTCTGTAGCCTTTTCAAGTCTTTTTTTAAAGACTAACTTTTCCAATTACAACCAAAACCAAACCACAACCGTGAATCAAAGAGGGCCTAAGTGCTGCTATAGATTAGCCCTTCATTTTTCTAGTAAACCTCAAGTACCATTGTTATCTTGAAAGCTGTAACTTTTTTAGTAGGACAAAATACGCTAGCGCAGAACACTGCATGCACATCATCAGAGCTGATATGAACATAGAAGCACAGGTGCATAACAGAAAGTATGTCACATTGTCACCACCTAGACCAGAGTTAGGAAAGGGAATGCAATGAAGATTGAAATAAGTCTGCATCCCCCATCAATTTCAGTATAATAACACATGTACCTTCAACATCTCTTCATGGTCATCATTGTGCAACATGTGAATAAGACGTGCTACAGAATTCTGTTCCTCCTTAAAATCCTCCTCATCAAGCTAAAACAACAAGAATTAACATGTTAATAGTACAGATAAACCTGCTAAAAACTTGCACTGATCTAACTGCATAAGACAGCAGCAAAAAGAAGATACCAAACCAGTTCAAGAAACTTGTAATGTTAATTGCATGATTTTACCTCATCATCTTCAGCCCCATCCATATCTTTGATAAGTCCCTTAATTAACTCAAATAGAGCCTCAATCTGCAAGAAATAGCAACACAAAATCATATCATGGATCCCCTAGCTAGAAATTGACAGAGCAACAGTGTAATGTGAAATATTACCTTGTCAGAAGTAGATATGCAAGTTGTGTTCTTCATTATGCTTTGAATTATAACCAGAGACATCACTTTGGTTGTAGCATTATCTAAATAATCCATAACCCGAGGATAATTAGAAAGTTCCAATGCAGTAACAATATTGCTATATTTCTCCAAGGGGGCACTGAGAAGTGCAACAATTTGCTTTGTCGCTCTGCTATCTTCAAGTTTTGCTTTGCCTGAAAGCTTCTTGACACATGCACCCTGTTCAATATTACATGTAACATGAGCCAGAAGGTTAGATATATATGAGAATGAGATGGAATTACTTTATGTGCATATCTGCATCAATATGACACTAAAACATTTTTTTTTTGAGGCAGACACTAAAACAATTTGGTAGGGCCAATGAATAGGTAATAAGGAAAGTAGCGTGTATCATTGTATATTTGTATATATTAGAACACTTACTAACACTTGGTCAACGTAATCAAGACGATCTGGATGGACGCGGAGAGTAAATGTCAGAAGTGATACATATAAAGTTACTGCTCCAACAACTGGCATGTCAACTTGGGCTTCTATCACCTGCCACAAGACCATTGCTCAGGTGTTACAGCTTTATCTATAGTTCATACAACAGCAGAAAACAGATATGCCATTTGAATAAGTAAAGAAATAAAGGGTACAGCCAAATTCTATGGTTCCAATTAAAGAAATAAAGGGTACAGCTAAATTCTATGGTTCCAACCCACCCCACATTTGTCACAACACACATATTGGAAATTATCATTTTTCAACGTACGTGCATAGCATTGCAAGACTAATTGATAGCCACAGCAAATGTAATAATACAAATTGAGATTACAAGAAAAAAAAAGATAGTTTGCATGACATATATGGCTGAACATCAATAGCTAATAAGCTGCCAAAAAATTACCTTTCCAATAGCATTGCTGAACTTTGCAAAAGCTTCGACTTGTAAGAACTCTGGCAACACCTGCACAATTCATTAATGTCAGAAGCGTAAACAAATTATACAAATGAAGTAGTAAAGGGAATGCTTACTTCAGGACTTGTGGCAGCATAGTTTGACAATCTGTCCATGAGTTGAGATAGCACCGTTTTAATATCCACAGTTGGCTGCAACAAAAATTTTAGAAATGACTTGTCTTTGATTTGACCCAAATTCATAGTATTCTATATTGCACTTCATTGTATTTATTTATTGTAGGCAATGTATTCAGTGTTAATGCCCATTAGGTGCTAACATGCTGACATCAGATTTGAGCCGTCATATCCATGAGAAGCGGCTCACATATAAAGAGGTGGAAACCCCCTTTCTCACTTAAAACGCTTTCATGAAAACACCTTTCACTTTCTAAGTGGGAAGGGGCTTCTAACTCTCCAAACTTGAGCCGCTCTTCATGGATCTGATGTTAGCACCCCATGGTATGTGATTTGTCTTGCTAACTGTACATTGAGCTTAAATATCATGCCAGATATTGTATTAAATGATGAAAACTACTGAATTATATTCTTATCATCTAAATGTTGTACCACGATAAAGTAATGTGCCATTGTAATTTAGTTTGCTCCACAAACCAGTTTTACAGCATCTTAGATGTTATCATTCGCATGATTACCATCAGGTGAAGGTTAAAAGTGCACGAGGACTTGTTTAGTTCAGTTTCTTATTGCAAATTTCCAATATGCATGTACTTGCTTCTTTAAGTGGTTGCATCACCAAAAAATGCATAGAGATCAAAGGCATGAGGATGACTTCGAAGTTACAGATAAACTAAAGATGTAACATCATAATCATGAAGTGACATTGAATGAATTCAGTTATGCTATTATTTTTATTGAACAGCATAAACTAGCCAACTCCAGCAGGTAATCAAGCTAAAAAAGATCAACTTGCTAACCTGCAGCTGGGGAAATGCACTCAATAATGTTTCTAATGTCTGTAAATGGTATTCATCTGGAAAGACTTGGATTATGCAGTCCATCAGGTAGAACTGTGCAAGATCATCCTTACAATTAACCACCTGCCAATAAATTTCTGCTTCAGTTTCCTCTAGAATCATGGCTGATTGGCGGTGCCATTGAAATTTTACATCAATAAATCTAACTGCAAACCTGTTCCAATATCCTGGGAAGAACAGTTTCTTTGTACATATCAAGGTCAACACCCTCGATCTGGCTTAGAACATGAAGGTTTTTACCTACCTAGAAAAAAGAAAGTAAAGTAGTAAAATTATCCCAAAGCTTACATCAAGGAGAATATGCAGATACCAATTGACTTACCAGATCACGCAGTTCATTTCTCTCCTTCCCTCGCCTCTCCTTCTCCCGAACAGGCCCCTGCAGATCAAAATCATCATTTTCTTGTTTCAACTCAGGTTAATCTAATGAGAGATGACATGTGTATTATATGCTTTTTATTTGAGCAACATATTGAGCATGACATGCATGTAACGCAACCTAACATGGTAAATGTGCAATGAAAAGGGAAAGGAAATAAAAAAGTTGTCCCTTTGGGATAAAAGCCTGAAACAAACCTGATGCTGCATCCGCACCCAGAGTTTGTTCATTTCTATGAAGTTCTGAAGAACAAATTCAACTGCGTCATTAATGCTTTCAGCGTCCCTGCATGATGGAAGTTGCAAAACAAGATGGAATATAAGGAAACTATTAAAAAAATGAATCATATAAATCTGAACTGACATACAGCATCAGGAATTCAGGACAACTCAATGTTGATGCCCCAGCCCCAAGTCCCAACTCTCAGCTATGATAAGTTAAACTAACTACATAGACTATCTACATGTGTGCTGATCCATAATCAAGCAGGGATCGTAGGGTCACTGGCAGATAATGTGCAGTAGTGACTGAATTAAATTGGGATTGTAAACTCTGTTGTATGGGCCAAGGGCAAAGTGGCACTGATGATCAAGTGAGAGCGATTAACGCATATGAAGTGACAGCCCAAGTGATTGCAAGACTGCATTAACCATACAATTGACTAATGAGATGGGGAAACTGGTAGAGACTGGTGCTAGTGCATCCTACTGAGTGTATAATTTTTCAATGCTAAAATTTACACCACAATAGTTATAAAATAAAATAAATATTTACATATATATGCAAAATGGTTTATTTTTGCTTCACTTTTTCAATGTTAACATTTACACCACAATAGTTATAGAATAAAATTGATATTTACATTATTACATATATATGTAAAATGGTTTATTTTTGCTTCACTGTTAGATCTCTAGCTGGGATACCTTTTGTGATGGTCAACACTGGAGTGTGATGCAATTTTTTTGTGCAATTTCAATAGTAACTTTTCACAAGAACACATAGAACATGCTTGTGTACATCATAAGAGAACAAACTAACTTTTAATGACCTACAGTCAGAGTTTTACTTTCAAGGAAAATATAACTATTGAGGTATTGATGTTATTGAAAGCAAGCATGACAAACTGAACTTCGAAAGAACATGTTGTGAAATTAAGTACAATACCCCTCGTACTCTGAACCAATGTCAGGTAGTTTGTCTCGGCTAATCTGTGAAAGGTAACTTCTTAGGAAAAGCCCACGGAGAGGATGTTGAATGCCTCGACACATTTCAACAAGGTCTTTAAGAACATCTTTAGCAGGAGCTTCTTTTGATTTAATGTACACAGATCCAACAGTGCAGAGGAGATAACTAGCACATGAACAGCATCAAATCAGATTTTTTTTTCATACGCTACATAAATGTTTAAAATAATAACAGAGAAAAAATATATATTATATGGACAAGACTAATAGCTGACCAGATATTCAGATATAAATATTCTATACGAGTTGGTTATGAAAAAATATAGACTAAAAAAACTGAATAAGGATGCCAACCAGCAGTCAAGATTTAAGTAGAACACCAAGTTCAAGCACGAATTTACCATCTTATCTACACACTGCGCAAAGATAATAAGCATGTACATATGTTCCAAAAAAAAGTAATAAATAATATTCTGTAAATTATAAATGGATAAATGCAAATCCTGACATACAGACAAGTGTGTGTGATATTCAAGGTTAACCTAACTTTGGTGGCAGTGAATAAAAACTCAACTGGATTTATTACATAGGTTTTCCAGGGAAATTTAGAGACCATGTTATGTGGACCAAGTTCTATTATGCAAGCCGTGAACATCGGTGCAAAAGTGGTTTTGCAGTTTCTAGGTCTGTCCTGGTTTAAACATAAGACCAAGTCAGAATCTAAGTAACTGGTGTATCCTTGGTCACATCATGAGTTATGCAGATCTGTAGATATTACATACTAAAATTAATTAGTCTCAAAGTTGAGAAGGGCAGTATATTTGTGCAGAAGTTGGATCACATTTTTTGACGAATATTGCTTGATTCCTACTTTAGGTCCACAAAAAAAAAAGTTCATAATTTATACACGCAAAAGGTTATTTATGCACAGGTTGAAATATTCATGTGATATATCATTCTGCATTCTCTACCAGTACTGCTAAAGAAAGTGAGACAGGGAAAGAAATAGAGTTTCCTCATTGGTTTCAAAACGCATCTAGAAAAAAGTGTAGTTCCACTCCCAACCCTAATTCAAATGATGATATTATACAGAATTTAGGTAGGCTGTCTGAGAGACCTCTAAGGGGGACAACAAATACTGGCAGGTAGGTATCAAGAGCTCCAAAGTTTGTGAGGGTTTTTTTGTAATTTTCCCAGTGATATACCTAAGGCACCCATGCCTGCTGTAACTCAATCCCTACAAGGATAAAAAAAAATTTCATCCATGACATTTGCCTCTCTCATAGATTGTGCTTCCCCAAGTAGAACACCACTCTAGGTTGGTGCACCACACAACCCTTGGATCACTTTTCTCCTCCCATTCTCCTTCTCCTCATCTTGTGCGCATGGTGCTTCGACCAACGACCAACACTATCCCTAGCTTACAACCACTACAGGACAGCCTTCCATCATTGTCACCACTAGCTTCCCCTCCCTCTTCCTCTCCCTCTCCCCTCCTTCCCATCTGATGGCACCCTAGCCTAAGACATATATGCACGTGCACTTGAGTTGGTAACTACTGACATATCACATATGTGTGTGTTTTTCAACCATCCATGAAACTTCTAGCCATTTTCAGTGTAATGTTGTGACAAATTATCATACGATATCATATATTATCAGGTGTTAGTGTGTTGCATAGTATGGAATGGTTTAATGAGATATTAAATTTCATTAATTTTGCTTATACTGTGGAACATGTGAATCAGACATCTTTATATGAACACAGCTGGATATTTGACCATTTGGGCGTAAAACAACTTCAGCACAATGAGAAATCACTGGTGACAGATAGGGGTGGAAACGAGCTGAGCTCAAGCGAGGATATGTCATTTTCCAATGGTTAAGAGATGAAATAAATAGCAATAGCATGTAAACGAGCCAAAACGAACCAAGCCCGAGCGAGCCAGCCACTGGCTCCGCTCAGCTCGCTAATGGCCACGAGCTAGAAATGGGGCTCGGCTCGTGCTCATTTACAAACGAGCCAAGCTTTTACCGAGCCGAGCCCGAGCAGCTCGCGAGCTTTGAGCTAAAGTTCCAGCCCTAGTGACAGAATGATGTGATGTATCAATGTTTACTAGATCCAGTGTGGATAAGAAAAAAGTCTGTTACACTCCCATTGCATCAGGAAAATATGCACTTCATTCAGACTAGTCTTTCCAACACAGGAAAATAGTCAGAACTCAGAAGTCAGACTATCAAGTTGATCGATAAATCTTACAGTTGTTAATCAAGACGTTAGCACATTCTTTACCAACAGTATTCCAATTGTAGTTATCTATAATACCACAAAATAGTAATCTCCTTATCGAGCAAAATTAACACCATTATATTTATATATCTACAGTTCTACACACTAGCAAGGATTGCGTATGCTGAAAATAGGGGCATGAGCATTACAGTCTAGGCAGGACGTTGCCAGCATGCTGCACGAGCTCGTATAGATCGACAACGGAGCAGCTACCCCGACGGGTCTCCTCCCTGAAGAACATCTCCAGCTTCCGCATCTCATCGAATGCCCTCATATCTGAAAATGAGTACAAAACATTGAATCCCAACTGAACCCACTGCCAGGATTCAAAACACCGAAGAGCACTGCGCCCAGATTACTCACATAGCTCGTAGTATTTGTGCGGGGAGAGCCTCGATGTGCGCAGCTCGGAGAGCATCTGCGCCGAGAATTTGAGCGCATCCTTGAGGTTGTTCGAATCCTGCACCCAAATTGCGAATCGAAGCAGGTGGGCGAGTGGGTACGGAATGAGGAAGCTACGGACGGGGCGGATTTAGGGTCCCCAGGGGCTTACGAGGGCGCGGTGCATGTAGAAGGCGTTCTGCTGGACGCCGGCGATGCCCTCGGCGAGCCACCGCTCCTCGTCGTCCGCTCCGCCGTCCGGCAGCATCCTCAGGGTCGCCGTCGCCGCCGCCTGTGTGAGCGGATCTGGTCGGCCTCGTCCCCGGCGACGGCTCGGATTGGATCTCGTCTCGCGTGGGCTGTCCCTCGGATTTGGCTCGGTGCGGGTGTTTGTGTTCTTCGTTTGTTTTTTCAGTACATATTCGTTCTCTTTTCTTTTCTTTTCCAATATATATTACAAGTAGCACAGGTGGCTGTTTGGTCGTATATTAAGATCACTGTTCGCCTACACGGCCGTTTAGACCGTTTACACACCGTTTAAACGCTACTCAGTAGTCAACTGTGTAGGCCGTGTAGGCCGTTTAATCCGTATAATCCCGTTTAATCCGTTTTTTGGCCCGTTTAATCGGCCGTGTAGTCCGACTATTCGCTAAACGAAGAGTGGCCGATTGTTTAGCGTTTACCGTTTAGGCTAACACTGATTAAGATCTGAAATTTTATTATTTCCGTGAGGGTTTGAGAAGAAAGTTTTAATTGGTTTTTTAAACGGTTTGATTCAATTGGGATGAGTTGGCATTTGATGATCCAGTGAGTTGGGTTGAATCCGAAGTGTTCGTATGAGTTGATTGATGGTTCTTGCGAGGTCAATGCGGGAAAAAAAAATAATATATGAATGGTGTTGCTGTTAGTTTTTTCAATGTATCGATACTATAAAACAAAAAAAATAGCAATGTAACCACTAAAATTAAATTATAGCGAATACATGATTATGTACTTAGGGCACTTGCAGTGGGGTTTCGACAATCGTTTTTCACATACCACTTAGGATGGAAAACTGACATGAATCAGAATAAATAAGGAGAGAAAGTGGGATTGTTTCACTGTTCTGAAACGATTTCTACTAAAAACCGATGTTGAAGAAATGAGAGAAAAAAATGTTGCAACGATTCCCTCGTATCTTGCAGGATTAGATGCGCCCCAGCCCCACCCTGCGGCTTCCCTTCCCATGGCGTCCGCCCAACCCCTCCTCCCCTTCCCCACCGTGCCGCCGCTTCCCCACAACGTCGTCGCTTCCAACCGCGTCGCCGCATCCTATCACGATGCCGCTTGCGCACGGCGTCGCCGCATCCCACCGCGTCGCCCCTTGCCCACGGCGCCACCTGTTCCCTAGAGCGCTCTTTCTTCCCACTGGGCCGCCGCTTGCCCACTGAAAGGATCTTAGGGCAAGAGGGGGGTGAATCGGTTAGGTCAAATTTTAAGTATTTTTGTTTTTCTTATTTTAAATTGCAAATTACTAAAATAAACTAGCGACTTGACCTAATTGATTGATGAATATGAGGAAAACAATAATCAAGACACGAGATGAAACATAAAGTGTCTCGAAGGCACGCACACAACAATTAGTAGATGAACGAAAATAAGAACAAGATAACAAGACGACAAACCGAGCTTTTTACCGATGTTCGGTGTACAACAATCGTACACCTACTTATCATTGAGGAACTCCGACGAACGGAGCCGGGACCCTTTCGTCCCTAACCCTCAATCCACTAGCGGTAGCTCTTCACCAACACATGGTGAGCGAGCTCCAAACCCTCAAAAAATCGTGAGCTCTTCCACACACACAGAAGCTCCTCACGAACCCACCACTTTGACTGACGAAGAGGGAAGCACCTCGACACACGGAGTGACCTTAGACCAACCAATGGTTTTCCTCACCTTTGATGAACAAAAGTGAACCACCCCCGACACACGGAGGATTTTGAATAGAAGATGAAGGTTGAAAACTAGAAGAAGAACCACAAACAAAAACCAAGAGAAAAACTTAATCCAGCAAAGAAATCCTGAGGAGCACAAGGGAACTCATAAAAAACTTACCTATACCAAGGACATGGCATCTCAATCCCGATAGTGCCATGGGAGAGCCCAAGAACCCAAACAAGCCAATGGGTGGAAGTGAAATGAGTATCTTAACCTTAACCCTTTGTACAACCTTTGCTTATATACCCACGAGAGAAATCCCTCAAAACAAGATAACCCGAGACAAAATACTGTTCAGACCGGATGGACGGGGGCATGCTCCGGACGGTCCGTCTACCACCACGGACAAACCGGCCTGTGCCCCGGACGGTCCTGAGCGGATCATCTAACCTTGGACAATTTAGCAGAAGAGCGCAAGACTAGTCACGGACTGTCCGCCCTGGGCGGACTAAAGATCATCCCGTGGATGAGACCCCAGACGGTTCAGCCAAGATCAGAAGTAACCATGACACATCAGAAGTAACCATGACACATCCCGGACGGTCTGTCTTGAACCACGGATAGTCCGGGCAAAAGAGCCTCTTCCTCGGCATCTGGCCCTGACTAACCGACCTGTGATTAGAAGGAAGCAAGACTGACCCCGGACAGTCTGGGCTATCCACGAACCGTCCGGCCTACACTGTGCACAGCTCTTTCTCTCTGAATTTAAATCCCTCCTAATTTCTAATCTTAGGACAAATGAGATTTTCAATGTGCTCCAAAGGATAACACATCCAAATCAGACACACAAGGAAATTAGAAGAACTATGAAACGAATGACCTTAATCTTGTGGATCAATCACCAAAATAATACAATCTTACACCCACGTCGCCTCCTCTTCCCTACCGTGGTTAACCCTTGCCTCCCCTTCACAGCCCCTTTGTTACCTCTCCGCCGGCCAAACAGATTGAGAATAATTTGAGGTAAGATCTTAATATGAGCATGATGTAGTTTACCAAACTTATAGGCATGGCTCAATTCGTAGGCAGATAGAGTATTTTAGAGCGATTCAAGTGGAGCTATTGGCATATCAGATCATATCAAATTGAACAGCAACACAAATTGATTCATAGGATTTTGAAAACAAAGGAGTATAAAAGATTGTGTCTATATATTATACCAGAACACAAATTGATTCATATGATGGTCTAGAATGTTGTAGCTTATGTTTTTGTCCACGTCTACATGTGATCTTCAATTCAAAGAACGTTATCTTGTGGATCCTTAGTTATGCTAGCTGATAAAAAAAGGTGCATGTTTTTTAAGGTAGCGATACATGGTATTCTTGGCTCAAAGAAATCTTTAGCACATTTGAGATGTGTCGGCGTATTTCAGTTGACGGATTTACCAGGGCAATTCTGGTGGTTCAGCAATGGGGTGTGCGTAGCTGGCTTACTTCTCTCCTTTCTCTCCAACAAGAACGCAAGAATAGACACCAGGTTTACTCAGGTTCAGCCCCCTGAGCGGATAACAGCCCTACTCCTGCTCAAACTCCTTGCCCTCCAAAAACTGGCTATTCTCGGGTATTTGATCTAGAGAGAGATCAACCCCTGTACAAAAGGGCCTCCAACCCTTATACACCTGGGTCGGCGTGGGTCACTAAGTAATGAACAGTGTACATTAAATGTTCTGGTTACTGTAGCTTGTCCCATCACTGACCGCACGTTGAAGTCGCCACCTTGCGGCGCCCCCGCAACGTCTAGGGGATAGGAAGGAAGCAACAGGGTGGGCGCGTACCCCCTGCCCTGTCACTGTACCTAGTCGCACGCGCCTGCAGAAGCTGCTACGTAGCTAACGCCATAGAGTGGCGGGGTAATCATTTCATCAGACCCCCGCCTACTCCGTCAGACTGGTTTCGTCGCATTAAATGCACCAGATCCAGGGTGGTCCGCGCCCGTCCTTAGGAGGGAAGCCATCTCCCTCTTCCGCTCAGCACTCTCTGACAGTGGGGCCCATGCCTTCCAGCTTTCCACGGGAGCAACACATGTACTGGCCACCTGGCTTCGAACCCTGTTCGCCCACCCTTTCACCATCGCGCCCTGGACCATATCGCTTAGCGCTCGGGACCTGCTAGCCCTCCTGTGCGCCGGGTTGACACATAACCTGCCCGCCCGGACGCTTGGGGCCTACTCGCCCTCCTGCACGTCGAGTCGCCACGTAGCCTGCCTGCCTGGCGTTTGGGGCTTGCTCGCCTGACTGCACGCTAGGGCACCACGTGCCCAAAGTAGACTTTAAGTTGACTAGCTTAATTGGACCTTGATCCGATTGGGCTCAATGTTGTTGAGTATGGGATACTATCAGACGGTCCATCGATCCCACACGTTAGCAACATGGGGGTACACCCCGGTGTATGAAACACCGACAAGATGGAAGGTGTACGGATACCACAAAGGTTTATTGTCAAGAAATGGAGATGGCACAATGATAGACCAGACCTAGCTCAAGAGTGACACTTTACACTTCTTTGGGTTATTCAGTGAGTATTGAAACAATCCCTTGTGTTTTGTTGAACAGGAAAGCTACAATTTTGCTTGTTCATCTTTTCAAGGTCATACCTATTGTTTATCTGTGCGTGAAATCACTTATGATTTATATGTGTGTGAAATCTCTTATCTCTTATTATGTTATCCATCTAATTTTATATTGGAATATTGCTTACACATAAATTTCTGTTCCATTTCCAATTCTATTTGCAAACGTATGTGTAATTTGCATGGCTTAGATATGGCACATAAGATCCAATGCCATTGAACCAACATGCGATGCTTAGAAACAGTACAAAGAAACAATGCATTAAGACTATTATTTCTAAACATTCATTTAATGCAATCTCTCTACTATAAGAAACCTTAGAAGATACCTTGCACTGTGATTGCCCTTATAGGTATTGTTTGTTTCAGTTTAAATTAAATTAAAATAAATATTTGTTATTTTTGTATAAGCCAAATGAAGTAATATTTTATAGTCGTTTTGTGGGGTTTTAAGTAATTCTTTTTAGAGTTCGTAATTTTTTATATAATTTTTAAACTCTGTAAGATGTCTTATGAGGGTGATAACTTTTTCAAATTAAAATTTTCAGCAACTTTCAGCTAAATCAAACAAGACGATAGTAAATCGGATTTTGTCTCGTGTGGCGTGTCCGTCGGGTTTGACTCGGTACAGTTGTTTGTCTCCTTGTTTGTTTTTTCAAATTCCATTTTCCATTGAAATGCATTATGACATTATTTTTGTTTCGCATATATGTCATTATAAAGTCGGTATAATCATCAGTACCATTATAATCCTTTTTTCTCGTATACATGCCATTGGAGCATCTCCAATGGATCCCAAGTTAAGACATATAAATACTATTTACACTTTTTTATTATTCATGTATATTTATCTCTCTTATATTTTATTCTCTATGGTAATAGGACATCCTAAATTATGACCCATTGGCGATGCCCTTACGGAGCCTGCCATGCTAAAATGCCACCTAAATACGCTCGATTTACGGCCTAACTCCGCCCTATGAGTCTCGCTGCAGCTTACAACACTATCGTGCACAAATCACAACCCCTTGTCAAAAAATTGTATGATTTCTCCCCCTCCCCCAATCCGCCATTTCCTTAGCGATTCCGTGATTGAAGGCACGGAGGACCTCGTTCAGCGCCACCCTTCCATGGGATTGACAAGATTTTTTTTGCTTGGTTGGAGGCATCAACGAAGATAGCTCCGCCAACACAGATGACATGGCCGCCAAGATCGATGGCGTTAAAAGGACACTGACTATGGCAAGAGGGACCTCAATATCACGGCTAAACGAAGGGAGCAAGCGATAATCTTAAAGTCATGCGTGTATGCAAGGGGCGCCCTAAAGTCCAATAGCAATACCTGCAAACAACATCAAACTCCTCATCACTGCAGCCGAAGGAAAGGGATGGTCACGACAGGAAGAGAGGAGAGGAAGGAAGGAGAAGCGAGGTAGCTAGAGAAGGAAAGGGAATGTAGTACATGAGGGCAAATTGCTATAACAGTTTTGAAATTCGCACGGACACTTTTTTAGTTTACAGGTTTTGTGATGTAACGACACGCAAATTCATAATTACATTATTTACACACATGTTCATCTGTCTTCAAAACTTTTTGTGATATCCATTGGATTGATTTTTTTTAAGAAATTATCTTTTAAGCAACGAGAAAGCTTAAAAGATTCTGTAGATTTAACTCAAAAATCATAACAAAAATTTTACATAATTTTTTAAATTTTTCATACTATTATTTTATGGTTCTCAACTTTTATCTCAATCAAATCAAACCGAACTCATGAAACAAAGAGGGCCTCGGAGCAGTTGAGCTCCACCTGCATGCCAATGTGTGGTTGTTTACCTTAACAACCTTTTGCCGTCGTGCCTTCGCCTCCGCCTCCTGCGCCTTGCCAGGGGGCTAGGAATGGCAATAATACCCAACGGGTCTGGATACCAGTGGGTACCCGACTCGATGGGTCCGGGCATGGATGTCATTTTTTGCCCATGTGTTTTCGGGTGTGGGTATCCGAAATCAACGAGTATGGGCATGGGCATTGTTTTGTACCCATGGATACCCAATAAATACTCGAAATAATTAAAAATAACTCTTGACATGTAGATTTTATTATTTGAGGCTTGAGTATGTATGGTTATGATTGAACTTTAGTTATCTGGTTGTTAATCAAGTTGAGTGTTTGCCTGTTTGTGACTTTGTGTTTGTTAATTGGTAAATGATTTTTTTTTGTTCATTGCGATTTAGTAATTAGTTGTTGTAGCTTCAATTTTTTCCTTTATAGTTTGTGTGCTTATCTCTCTCTAAATGTCAGTAAAACATGAGTTAAATAAAAATATGCTTGACTAATTGGCTGCCGTGTGATTCATTGTTCTGTATTTAGTACTCCCTCCGTCCCAATATATAGGGCGCATAAGTTTTTTTGAGTTGTCCCATAATATAAGGCGTCTTCTCAATTTTTTTTTGTGAAAGATGAGCAATTAACTCGTAGATAAGCTATTCACACTATAAAGCGCATGCTTTTGCTAGCTTTAGCTATTAAAGCTATTAATTAAGTGCATGGGAAGGAGATGCATGCTTGAGTAACGAGATAATTAATGATGATTTACTCTCTTAAACACCATTTCTTGGTCTTGATGAAAATTTTTATACGTCCTATATTTTGGGACGGAGGGAGTAACTTTGGAGTGTGCGGGTATCGGGTACCCGATGGGTTTGGGTATAGCTATGCATGTGCACCTGTTGATAGAACCGGGTCCGGGTTTGGGTAATATATTTGGGTATCAGGTGTGGGTATGGCTCCGGTAATACCTGTTAGACAACCACGCTACCGGGTGTAGTCCGAGGTTGCCTAGCAGTGCGTAGATCGTAGACGGCGAAGAATCAATCACAGATGAACACCAAGGTTTAGGAGAGGAAGTATTCTTTATTGCTATTCTCTTGTGTACATAATAGATGGGAACCTTTCCTATTTATGCTTGGGTGCTAGGGTTTTGGCTGGTCCATCCAAGTGGGCCCCACCCCTTAGCCGAGCCAGGCCCAAAGCCGGTCGGCTTGGTGTGGTTCCTTAACACTCCCCCTTGGACCATGCCGCGTGATGCATATGCCCCAAAACTCCACAAAAACCAGTGAAAAAAATGTTGGAGAAAGAGTACATAGCATACGTTTGATGTGCGCACGGATCTGCCTCGTTAAAAACCTCACGTGAGAAACTTCATTGAAAACTCACTTAAGAAAAAAAGAGTACAGATCCACCCAACGTTTCTTCATAATTCATGCATTCATTCATTCAAGTTGGGTACTCAAACTTCGTGTTCAAGATTTCAATTCATAATATGTGAAATTTCTTCCCCTGAATTCTGCACTTTTTTAAGTCTTCTCATTCCAATTCCTTTCACGCATCTTTCAAAGGTAGATGCAAGTAGCGACTTATTAAATAAGTCTGCTATATTCTCAATTGACTTAATGTGCAGAAAACTGATTCTTTACTTGGGGTCCGTATACTTAATAGATTTCTCTTCACATATCCAGTCTACACTTGTGCGATACATGCTGCATTATTTTCATAAATGATACTAGGGGTTCATTCAGCGTACAATCCACATGACTGAAAATACAGAATGACCTTCTTCAAAGCCATGCATATTCATAATAGGCTTCATTCAATACTATGATTTCCGAGTGGTTTGTCGACATTAACATAAGAGTCTGCTTTGACGACTTCTTAATTCCAATTCTTACCACATAGGAAACATATTCATATTCATATCTTGGTTCTTTCATTCCAAGATTTCTATTTCTTTAGAGGTATCGGGAGATGTCCTTGATTCTTTCAAATGTCTTTCTTGTGCTCTGCATTGTACCAAGTTGATAAAATTAACGGCAACTGGAACGTACAGCCGGCAAATGCATTGTACTGCTGTATGCTATTCACGAGGTATATGAGCCATTCAAATTCTAATACCGAATTTCATGTTTCTAGACATCCTCCCCCTCATCCCTAGGTCTATACAGGTCAAGGTCTATAAGAAATGACCGACCAACCATTGGGTTTTCATAGATACACCTTCTCAAAATCAAACCTTTACAACACGATCAACGTGTAGGTTGACTGGTGTAGCGAGATTCATTTGGCATATGCTCAAGGTATTAACCCAAGCTGCAATGACCAATCCATTCATCTCTTTCTCATACGTCAAGTATGTGCTTTATTCTTTTGTTCAGTCTGTATGGTAATACAAAGGATTACACAATACAGATTTCTATTTGCTCTATTTTGGTTTAGGACAATGATACTCATGTATCTTCATATAAGTCCATCCATGTCTCATTCCAGTTACAACATCCATTCAATTCATTTTCTTTCTCAACTTTCAGTTGAGTACTGCCATTGAGATAAGGGTATCTAAAGGTTACACCACCCATGACCGAGGAATAAGTTTCTTCATAAACAACGCAAAGGCGCTGAGTGAAACATTTTACTACCAGCCTTGCTTTGCACCATACCATTTCATTTTCTTTACTTCTCCTTTCGAACAAAGGCCCACGGGGCATACACGAGAGAATGTACGGCGTAGAGGCCTAAGCACTTCTTCTTTGTTCAGAGAATAGTTCCGCGGTGATTGCCTTCTTACATTCTTTTTGGTCCAGCCGTGTCTTACACTCAAAGAGAGATGCAGACTCAGGATCGAGTTCAATTGTTTTGGCAATCTTCTTTACAAAATATATATGTCGACATTGGCTATGGTTCCATTCATATATTTCCAGAGTGCACAGAGTTTATGGCCATTTCTTCATGGGGTGCTTCGTGCACTTGTGCTTCTTGCACCATCACTTGCTCTGCACCGCTATTTTTCAATCGCAGGAGTAAAGACCTTTAGATGGTTGCCGATGTGCGCATTCACATGCTCGTCTGCACGCCCTTCGGCACGCTCGTTTGTATGTCTTTCGGCTTCTTCTTATATTATTTATTCTTGTACCGGTAAATTCAAAACTGGGAGTGGCTAGCTAGCAGGCTGCTCACCAGCGCCAGGTCTCAACTAGCTCCCCTTCTATTTCCTTTGGAGCATTTTCGTGATCGGTTGTGGCAAGCTCTCTTATCCGTTTTTCTCCAGGCGTCCCCGGATAGTTGAGATTCGAGTAACCAGATTTTGTCCTTTTCATTGAGGCCTCGGAACAGAATGAGGGATACCTTCTATGGTATTTCGACCCTCTCTGGTGTATTATTGTCAGTAATGCGAGTTGATCACATCCTTCAAATCACAAAAATGATTAGACAATTCATTTGCTAATTGTTTTATTACTTTAAATTCATACTAGTGCAGCTAATGCGCGGGAATGCATTAGTGGTGTCTGAGGTTAGCCACATATTTTCTCGGCATTCTTCTTTTCAGGGTTCTATTCCTCCCCCTAATGACGGGAATTCATCCTCAGTCATTTTTAAATTCATTGCAAGTGTGGTATAGGTACATAAAACTTGCATTCAAATTGGTAAATTTCTTTTCTTTGCACTAGTCGGATGTTGTGGGACTGCGTGTCCTTCGTTAATTGATGAGGGCTGCTAGTCGGGCTTCTATTTCTTATTCAATATATGATAACTCAGCAAGTGCGGTCGGACATCTCTAGTCCATGGACATGAGATATATAGTGCTCTTCATTGGTATTCAGTACAGTTCAATGATCATCGAGCAGCTAGCATGTCCTCCTTATTTTGGACTTCATAGTAATGATCAGATAATTTATTCTTTAATTCTTATGATATGCGAGATCAGCTTCACGAACATGTGGTTTGTGTAGAGAATAAACACATGCCTTACCACAAGGAAGTAATTATGAGCACTATAATGTCATTAAGTGCCCTTGGCAAAAGGCTGCATACGGCCGCGAACCTCTCCTAGATGCATTCTAGGCAAGGAGAAATCTCGACTTAACCTTTAATAGGAGAGTGTCCAGTTCAAGATTCAGGAATTTCTTTAATGCTGTGTCCTTGTGAGTTGATTGCACCTCGTCTTTTGTATAATTGAGATGGCAATTCTACGATGCCAGATGGAAGAGATTAGAGCTTCTAAATACATTCTAATGTAGTATAGCCCAAATTCAAATGGAGGGGGAATTCTAACATTCTTTACTCACATCCATCATGCTTCACAATGCATAACAATTCTTTGCCAATCTTCATTGGTCCCAACGCGAAAACCGTCGAGATGGATGTCTTTTAAATTTAAGAGAGTTCAAGTGCATTCTGGGTAAGACAATGCTTCTTTAAAGTGCTGATGTAAGACCCATAGAATTTATATTATCTCTTAAAATTCTATTAGTGTTTCTAAACTACCAACAATTCATATCTCCATAGGACACTACACTAGTTCTATTCATAATTGCAATCAGGCAATGGCAATATTCATAATTCATATAATTCAAATATTGACTGCAACTTCAGAGTATATATTGGAATATAGGATAAATTCATAATGAATATGAGAATTAAGGTTTGCTCTTCGAGAGCTTCAATTCTTTCATCCAAACAGTGTGCTCTTCGAGAGCTTCAGAATCTTCATGCTAAAATTCATAAAATGTCTATTAGCGACCATAATCTACAGGGAGAATGCTAATAGTGCAACTCCTGCATAATTAAATGCTAGAATTATGCACTTTCTCAGCGTCAATTCTATTTGTCGAGATCTTCTCTTCTTTATCCACTTCTTATGGTTTCAATACGATTAATGGACGATACAAAGGTGTCTCTTCATAAGTGTATTCTACCAAGAGGTTTCTTTTCTAGCCACGGCGAAACACCTCTACTGCTTTGAAATTCTTTTGGTCTAATAAGACGCAATTTCATCAACAGGTTTGCGGCGAATCTTCGACCAATGCCCCTAAATGTCACATTTATAGCACACCTTGACCTAGTGGTCATGTGACTTGCATTATGTGACTTTATTCTTACATTCTATGTCACTTGGACAATGGACTTTTTTTTCTAGGTCAATTTCTATAATTTTCCTTCATTTCATTCTTCCAACGAATGGGCTTTTCACCCCTAGTAGCTGTTCTAATTGCACTGAGGTGAAAAGTGGGAGGTACAATCCCCTCGTTTGTGATCTTGTCACATAGAGAGGGATCGTATAAATTCTATGCATATTGGATTGTACTCGGTCATAATTCTATAGTCTGTAAATCTTATGTGCACCAAATCCTGTTATGCTTATGGCAGGATAGTATGCTTGAGCTTCATAAGCCACTTCTAAAGTGCAGCATATAGCATCAATGCATGTGCTCCCCCTCAACCATGCATGCAAAAATTTGGTAAGGAGGTGGTGCATAAAAAAGTGCGGTGCTTTCGTTCTGTATATCGGTAGGTTTCTTTCCCTAGTAGGGACCTAAACCGATTGACAGTGTTGGGTTTCTAGGGACCGAATACAACCATCATGTCCTATATCCAAGTGAGATAATTCAGACCACAAGAGGCCAGTTTCTCAAATTCATAAATTATGATACCCGACAATTCCAAATTTTAAAATTCATTCATAAGATTACACTAAGTAATCTAGAGGAGAGAGTGGTGCTATATAGACTTCAATTAATAAAATCTCATGTATATCCCATATTCCTACGTGTATGCCATTACCAATTCATATAATAAACAGGCAAAAACTGATAATTACAAAAGCAAATTCAAGAGATAATTACATAAAAGTAATTAACAGTAGCTAAATGAGCTTGCAAATTCAAAACTAGGGTCAAAATGAACTCCCAGAATGCTTTCATGCCTGAATATATGCTTTCTTCAATTTCTGTTAATTCCAATGACCTTTATGGAATTTTCATTGCTTAGGAAAAGCTAACTGTAATTTCCATAATTCTCAGGGGGCTTTCTGCAATATTCTTAAATTTAGAAAATACTTCATGTAATTTTCCAAATGCCAAGGATTTTATGTAAAACAATAGTCTAGAAAATTTCTCATAATTTCTAGGAAATCCAAGGACTTATCCACAAAAATTGCAGAGCAAACAGGTTTTGTTCCCCATTTTTCCGGTCTGCCCTGGCCCATTATTTTCTTTCTCGGTCTGGCCCATTTAAAAACCGGTCCAGTAGCCCCTATTTTTCATATTTATTTCATGCCACGTCCGCGCCCTTCTTTTCATAAATTTCAGGGGCAAAGTGTAATTTCGCAATGCGGAAAATACACATGCAATTCAAAATTCAAACCCCATTACTTTTCTTTTCTTTAATTCCGTAATTCTTTTCTGGCCAAGGGCCTTCTTTTCTTTTTCTTTCTTTCTTTTCTTTTCCCGCGGTACGCCCCTTCTTCTTTATATTTCTGTTCATAATTCATTTTCGTGCCTGAAAAACCCCTTTTCTTCTTTTCCTTTTCTTTACTCTGCATAATTCACCGCTACATGGGTGAATCGGTATTGTATGTATGAAGGCTCAAAGGCCAGCTACAGACACGATGGGTGCCAGTAGAAAGCGGCTTCTTGGTGGCAGAGAGACGCTTATTTCGGCCAATGGCGGCTGGTCTTGTGACGCATTAGGCTGACCAATGAATGGCGACCATGCGTGGGAGAAGCGGCTTTGCTAGGGGGCAGAAGCGACGGGCGCTGGCAGCGCAACCGGCGAAGCGCTATTGACGGGAGGCGGCCCAGCCAAGGCGGGCCAGCGTAGGGCGGCGGCATGGCGAAACGCAGGCATGGCGTGGCGCGGCGCTGTGGCTGGCGGCGGCATGGCGACGCGTGGCCTTTCTATAACAGCCAGACCGCACGGCTTTCAATTCAACGGCGCACGGCACATATTTCAATTCAATTCCTTTGCATCAATTTGTCGCCGATCCGGAAAACCGGCAACTCAATTCGATGGAGTCTTCGAGATTCCTGCAATTCTTTAATAGATTCAAACGGGATCCCGTGGAAAAAATCAATCTGTACCTTCGATTCTTGCGGCAAAGACGGGATGCGCAAACTATCGCGTAGGATAGATCAACGGGTCCCAACTAGGCCGACGAAGGGGACGATGATTCGATGCAGTTCGTTGGCGACCGATCTCCGGCGTCATTCGTCAGAGCTTCGTGCTGATAACGTGTTAGACAACCACGCTACCGGGTGTAGTTCGAGATTGCCTAGCAGTGCGTAGATCGAATCACAGATGAACACTAAGGTTTAGGAGAGGAAGTATTCTTTATTGCTATTCTCTTGTGTACATAATAGATGGTGTTCCCTCCTATTTATGCTTGGGTGCTAGAGTTTTGGCTGGTCCATCCAAGTGGACCCTACCCTTTAGCCGAGCCAGGCCCAAAGCCGGTCGGCTTGGTGTGGTTCTTAAGGCTGTCTCCAACAGGAATCCCTAAATTTGATTCCCTATAGCCTCATATACAGTTTTCCTTTTAAAAAAATCTCACCCTATATTTCTTTGATCTCCAACAGCGTTCCCTATATGGAGAATTGTATAGGGGGAAGAGAGAGAACCCCTATATATAAGGGGATGGAGAGAAAAACTCTATTTTAGGGAACGGAATAGAAAACGCTGTTGGAGCATATAGGGAAAGAATCCATCCCCTATTTTAGGATAGAGCGTGCTTTAGAGGAGCCTGTTGGAGACAGCCTAACAATACCCACCCGGTTGCCATTCCTGCTGGCCCCGCTGCGCCATGCGGGTCCAGCCGACAGCGAGCTTCGTCTTCGTGACTGTGAGAGCTCCCGGCTCCGTGACCTCCTCGCCTCTCCCGGCCTCCCCAGTCCCCACTCCCAGTGCCCGCACTGTTCTCCCCCCTCCTCCTCTAAACCCTAAACCACTCGCGCCCCTCCCATACCCGGGACCCGGCCCCCTTCCCTCCCTCCTCACCGAAGCGGAGAATTCGGCAGCGGCGGCGACATGGGCGCACTCGCGGCGGCGTCGACATCGTCGGCGAGCTGGCTCGTGGAGGACGACATCCTCCTCAAGAACGCCGTCGAGGTACCCCAACAACCCCGACGGCCCCCCCCCCCCGCCCCCCCCGGCGATCGCAATTGGAACGGCTCAAAAGCGGTTCGTCTCGATGCTCCGATTGATGTGTCCAATCGGTGTTCTTGGGTTCTTGCCGCTGGCGCACGACGGAGCCTGAATTTTTGGGTTTACCCGCTAGGCAGAATTTAAACCTGTACCCTTGGAAAATCACGGAGCTATAGTCTGATCGGCATGGTTCTTTGATGTGTGGGTATCTTTAGCAATTGGGATGTCTCTGCTTCGATAAGAGGGATCATGATTCTGAGGAATAAAAATCTTTAGAAAGTAGAAATTTTTTATGAAGGATTAATTGGATAGATACCATGGCAGAATTTTGGTGGAAGATTTAGCAAGGAGGCGTGTTGGGGTTGTTTGATGCATGGCTTGCTAAACTCACTTCATGCATCAAAATTGTGGTGGACTAACTCTTCTTGTATTGTAGATGCGTGTTTTTTCATTATTGACAATTTATTCGCAAAATTTTGGGAAAGTGGTGTTAATATCCAATTCTCCGATATGTTTTTAAAGGGATGATGCTCTGCACTACATGGGACTGGAAGTGAATTGACGGAATGATATGATCAGAAATTGTTGCGCATGACTATGATCTACTATTTTTTTTTGCATCACATGTCTTTTGGGTCCTGCGACTACCTTCTACCAAAATTTGATGTTTTGTTTATACAATTACAAATAATCATGGAAATGTATAGAGATATATCTGAACTGTCACATGTTTGCTTCATAACTATCTTATTCAAGACAGCTTATGTTTTTTTATCTAACAGGTCAGCTTAGACCTTGTAATCCTAATAAGCAGGCTTATGAAGCTTATTTATAGCTACCCACTAAGTGGGAGAAGCTTCTGTGACATTTGAAAGCTGCATTCTGAATTGATCCTGTTGTATAATAGGCAGTTGTTTAATTTGATTTGGAATTGAACTTAATTTTGACTAGCTGTCTGTTTATGGCTTACTGATAATTGTGATGTGATACTTGTAGACGGGTGCCTCTTTGGAGTCTTTAGCGAAAGGAGCTGTATGTTTTTCCCGTAAATTCACTCTTCAAGAACTACAGGATCGTTGGAATTCATTGTTATATGACCCAGAGATCTCAACACAAGCTTCTGCTCGGATGGTTGAGTATGAGACTGAACTCTCCACTTCCAATCCTGCCAAGGCACATAAACTTTTCAACTCAAAAGCTAAGGATTTTGCATTTCAGAAACGGAAGATAGACAGTGTAAAGAATCTATATTATGCTATGAGAAAGAGAATCTGCACTGAACCCTGTAACACTGGTGAGCTTGGTTTTCTTGTTGCCCCCTGTCCATGTATAGCAACTGGTGGGGAGGGTGTTTCTGGAGGTGTGCTTAAACCTTCACATGGTCATCATGTAGCTCATGATATTGAAGCAGGGGTAAGTACAACGGGCTGCTATGGGCAAGTTGGTGAAAGCTACAATGGTGGGCAACCTATATATCCTGAATTAAATAGACATCCTTTCCATACAAAGCATGCTGAAAACATGATAAAAGATGGGGATGTCACCAATGATGTCCCATATGGCTATTCTGATGTAGGCCAAATATATGATCAACATGCCTATGCACAAAAGAATCCTGAGACTAATGAAAAGAACAATATGTCTCTTAAGGGTATCACAGGTTTTCAGGATTCTATGCAGTTTCAGCAATTAGGATGTAGCAATCAATGTGACAATGAAGTGGCAGAATCAAAGACATTGATGAGTACTGATCAAGATGGAGTTGAACATGGCCATTTCCCTGGAAACAGCAATGGAAGAGTACAAGAACCTGGCTCCCTCCACTTGATTAGTAAAACTGAGGGCTCTCAATCACCTGGTAGCAAAATGTGGAACGGGGTTGAGGAAAGAGACACACTTACTCTTGCTGACGATAAGAAAATGAAGACAGTCAACAGAGATCATATAATGTGGCAAACTGGTGAAATTTGCACACCTGATTTGGACCATGCGGCAATGTCAGAAGGTGATTTTATTGATTTTCCATTTTTCAGTAACAGTGAAGACATCGAGTTCCTTAACGGCGAAGATTTTTTGAATTCTCCAAATCAGGAAGATGTAGATGATCCTGACTGCAAGGCTGTACTTGGGGCAAACTCAATGCAAAATCAATTGCACCCTGATGAGACCAACATTTGCTATGATCAGGTACATCCTGGTCATGTAAAGCATGATGCAGTAGATCTTTCTGGAATAATCTTGTTTCCTACTTCATCAGAAGTGCCCTATCCTGGTCAGTATGCTGAGTGCAAGTTGAACACTGAAGATCCTGAAATCCCTTGCAATGACGATAATATTATACCTAGCGAGTCCTCTGTACAATGCCTGACTGATACTTCTGGCCATAACCCTGATCACGATATCTGTTCGGTTTCCCCTGCAAGTAGCCCCCCATCAAATGTTGAACGTTCCGATATGGGTGGCTTGGCCATAATAAAGAGGGAAGACATGGCAAATGCCCAACCTTCATCTCAACCAATAAAGCTTAGCCCATCCACTTCAGAACTAAATGAAGATTCTGTGGCACTTAATAAAGGTTGTGTCCTAGGAGCTAAGCTGTCAGAAGGTCCTTCAACTGCTGCAGCAGTTGTGCATGGCAATATCGACACTGTTGATGCAAACATATGCACACTAGCTTTACCAGCTTTTAGTGCTGCTGGATTTGGTGAAGGATCACCCTGCAATGTAGGACACCACAATAGTTTTGATAAATCCGAAAGTCTGACTTTGCACAATTCAGTTGAACCGCCTGAGCACATGGATTTCAGTTCACATAATAATCAACCAGAATTAGGAGATGTTTCTACAATGCAGAACTGTATGCCATCACACGCGCTGCCAAATTTCGATGTTCAAGATCATGTTGCAATGGCGCCAACATCAGCTCAAGCGGAAGAATGCTCTGATGATGAAAAGGATGTTCCAAACTTCTATGATCTAGAAACTTTGGTAAAAACATCTTTGCGTAATTATTAGACTGTTTTCACCATGGTGCTTTAGACTTATCTTTTTTGCCATTCACTGCAGATACTTGATCGAGAACTAATTCCATGGGACCAGGACTCAGATTTGATGCATCCTGAAGGTAAATATCATCTATATGTTACATCTATGCACATGCATTTTAAGATATTTGCTATAACATCATGTGCAAGTATTTCATAAAGATGTGTTGGGTAGCTTAGGATGAGAAGTATTGCGACCACAGTTGTCCAAAGGTGAGACTGACCATGATAAGGTTAAGGGTCAGTTATTGGTTGAGAGGCTTAAGGCCTAAGGGGTATATATTTACTATTTAGAAAGTGGAATATGGAGAATTTTTCAATGTGTATTGAGTGTGTGCTCGTGTGTACATACTATCCTACCTGGTTGTGTTCTTTTTTGCTCTTGCCAGTGATTTGAATGCAAAGCAGATACAGGATGTAAAACCTAAAGACCAACAAAACAAGTCCATGTACTCCCTATAAATTGATTGAATTTAACCTGCCTTGATTTGTCAACTTTCTAATACTTTACAGTTTACGCTGCCCTATTTTTTAAGCAACAATTAAATATTTGTCCATCATATAAAAGGAAAAATGTCCTCTTATTTTTTTAATCATTGTCTTTGCATGATCAGTTTCCAGATTTCAGCATCCAGAAAGCAGAAAATCATTTATAAGACTGGAACAGGGTGCTCGGTCTTATATGAACCGACACATCTTGTCTCGAGGTGCCTTTGCAATTTTATATGGAATGCACTTAAAATACTTCATAAAGGATCTTGAGGTAAATTAAAGCAATGTTCTTCAGCAAACAGTCTATTTTGTACAATGTAATAATATATTATGCTGGATACTCGCCGCATTTAAATTTTATGCGGTGTATACATGTAGTTCTGGTCAAGAGAAATGAGATATATTTGGTACTTTCTGAATAATGCCCCGAGTTGCTCCTTATTCATAGTTGGAAGACTCATTCATCTTGTTTTTGTGTTATAGTTTAGTGCTGTTTTTTTCTCTTCTTCTGATTCAATATATTGACTTTTGAGTAGAAAGACACAACCTAGGGTGCCTTTTGTGCATATTTCATTTTGATGACTGTCTACTTGCTTATAATATGCAATATTTCCATATTTGCGTAATATTTGGTACCATTTTATGAAATTCAGTTTTTTTTTTTTCTTCTTTGCTCATGTAGGTGACTCTTGGAAGAGAAACAGAAGATGTAAAAGTTGACATTGACTTGGGAAAAGAAGGGAGGGCAAATAAAATATCTCGTCGTCAGGTATTTGTTTGATTTTTCCATTTTAAACATCGAGAAATTTTTTTCTTTGCCACTGCTGAAGTCCCCAAACCAAAAACTGACATAACCTAAGGATCTCACCTATCCGTGCCATCACATTTGTCAGTTGCACCCTTCTCTGCGAATGATAAAGTTGTCTTGTTTAAGCTATGTAAACGTTCCCAAACAAATATGTAGTACTTTCATTTTTTGTATGCTAATTTTATTTTATTTTTGTGTTAAAAATATTGATTTGACAGTTTATATATTTTTTTGTAACATATTTGTTTGTAAAATTCCAAAAAAAAAAAATTACTGCAAGCACTATATTTTTTTTTTACAGCACTATGATTTTTCCCAAAATTTCTGGGAATGTTTATATATCTTAAACAAAAAAAAATCAAGTTTTCAGCAATGTCAAAGAAGGGAATATCCTGCAAAATGCAATGGCACGTAAAGATTGATGCTTAAACGATGGCACTTATGGGATTTGACACTTTTGCTGTGGCATGCAAAATTTTTTTCCTAGGGCTGTGAACTTAAAACTACTTGAGTTTAAAATATGGTCAAGAAACATACACCCTGTAAAATGGGATGTTAAATCTATTATTTCTTTTTTTTGCTTGCATAATTAAATTGGATTCTTCTAGCAACATTAAATTTGTCCGGTAAATGTATTTTTTAGTAACTTTGGTGGATTTACTCTGATTGGCAGTCATGGACTCATGGTAGATACATGCTACTTTGACTGCATTAAAAAGTTCTTTTTTGCATCATGTATTGCATTCTACTTCTCAAACACATTTTACTATGCAGTATGAAAAGTTTGGCTGAAATAGGATGATTGGTGAACTTTATCTAGTTGGCACTATTTTGGGGGCTGAAATTCTAGTGGATGAATTATGTTTGTCCATGTCTTTTTGTTAAGGGAGAATTGCAGGTTTATCTTAACCATTAGTATATCATGTGTTTGTGCTTTCAGTTGGAAAGTTGCTGATCTTAACCACATGTTTGTTCTAGAATTGCTTGCATCATAGCATTCTATGCCAATAATGTAACTTGTACTTCTGATCATGCCATTCTACTTGAACAAATCATTATATGAAGTAATTATTGTCAATCCACCCTGGCTACATTCTGATCCTCCGTGGTTGCATCATACTAGGCAGTTGTATATCTGTTCTCCTTTAAATTATTAGTATTAGGCTTGTGCACTGCCCTACAAATCTGATACTATTAGGAATTAGTTATGCTTTGCGAAGTCAGCGCCTTTATATTTTGATATCTCTTTGTATGCATCTAAAAACATGTTGTGCTCTGACAATCAGGCGATTATCAAGATGGATGAATCTGGGGTGTTCCATATCAAGAACATTGGAAAATACTCGATCTTTGTTAATAGCAAGGAAGTGCCATGCTGCAAACGGATCTTCTTAGGTTCTGATGCATTAATTGAGGTACTGTGATATCCTTTTTTTTTATAACTGATTGAAACCTATATGAAGACCAGAGTACCAGAATGCTATGATACCTGGATACGGCCAGAAATTCACGTATCCGTATCCGGACACGTACCTGATACGGATATGTATCGGATACGCTAGGATATGTCCAAGATACATATCGGACATTTTTTGGATTTTCAAATAATAAAAATAAATCGGATACTTTGTGGATACCTCTCTGATAACTGTGGGATACCGCTGAGAGATGGGAGAACGGATGGCAGAAGGGACGGCGGCGGCGGCAACCGGCAGGGCAACGCTCAGGGAAAAGGGAGAGGACGCGCTGTGGGGGATTCGGGCAGGAGGTGCAACCAGGGATGGAGAAGAGTAAAGAGAGGGGTGCGTCAGGGGAGAGCGGGATTGAGAGAGGAGAGTGGAGACTGGAGAGAGAGAGAAGACAGGTAGCAGGGTGGAGAGAAGATTTAAAATGCATTTAAATGGACATGCTCATTTCCGAAAAAAAATAAAAAATGTCACATTAATATATATAAACATATCCCCATATTAGTATCGCGTATCCGTATCCCCGTATCCGGGCAACATAGCCAGAATGAACTGCCTAACGATGAGAAATCAGAATCCATTTGAAATATGTACAGTGGGCCTGGGTAGCACTTATAGTAGATGTAATAATTTGTACATTTTCTTTTGCTATTATTTTAATTTGGTGTTGCACATTCATTTGATTGGCTGACTGATATAGCCTGCAATTTGCACTTAATACTTGACCTTCTTAAATGTGCTGATTGCAATCTAATAGCCCTGCCAAGTGCCAATGTTCAGCTGGCTACTAAACAATATATAGCAGATCGATGCAAAAAAAGATGTATTTATTGTTCCATGAATACTAAACAGCTGTTACCATTGAATACTATACGGATGATGCTTTGCTAATTGATATAGACTAGAGTGTAATAACTGATCTTGTTTCGCTCCTTTTTTTTATTTCTGTTATTTTGTCCTTGTGTAGCATTTGAAATAATCATCAGAAATATAGTGATGATTTGTAAACAAGTATCTAAGAATTAGTTTTTGATTATGGTCTTGTTCTTTTCAGCATTGGTTAAAGTTGAGTTTTACTGTAGCAAAAATTGAGAGTTCTCAAAAAGTGGTCTAATAATTCTAAAAAAATAATTAAAAATAGTTTTACAATCTTGAGAAGAAGTACTAAAAAGTCTTGAAAGAATTATTACAAATTACTACAACATGTCTGAACTTAACTTTACGCTCAAAAATAAACAATGCTGCAGTAAATTCAACTTAACTTTACGCTGAAAAGAACAAGGCCTATGTCTCTAGTGGTATTTCACTTTGGCATGTTTTTTTTTTTAAAAAAAAAATCCTTCTTGTGCATGTCATTTTTCTGAGATGTCAGAAGTATCAAGTATCCTGGGCTGGTCTCACTTTGCTGTAAATCTTTGTTGCAGATAAAGGATATGAGATTCATGTTCCATGCAAGTCATGATGCTGTGAGGCAATACGTTGCTTGTACACTAAAGCCAGAACTCTAGATCTAGATCTGACTGGGTTTTGAGTCAGCCAGTGCTCAGTAACCACTCTATGCTAGTATTTAGTCTTCACTCTTCACTTCTTCAGCGAACAGCTCTCATTTAGTATGCTCCTTCTGCTGTTGTAGTATCCTTTTCGATTAGAATGTGATGGTCTAAAGTTCAATCTCAGTTGGGTGCTCTTACCTGTGTCTGTACATGGATGTGATATCAGGCAGCTTATAATCCATTCAGTTAGCATAAAAATTTCGTTGCCCGGTGCTATTCCAACAAAGTTTACCGCGAGTGCCCATCCTTTTATTTGCTGTAAATCATGATTCTGTCAATCAATGAACAGTGCCGCAGAATGAAAAGGAAAGGCTCCAGGGTACAGCAGGAGGATGCACCTCCACGAGAAACCATTGGGTCCATCCAACTTTAACCAGTTGAGCACATCGGTTTCGCACGTCAGCAAATGACAGAAAATAATGTGCGCCTTTTCTTTGCCTTGGCCCGGAAGAGTTGGACCATCCACAAGCATATCCCCATGCATATGTGCGCTCTGGTTGATTCGACGTGATGCAAATGGAACAAATGCCCTTGCTACGCTGTCAGCGCGGGCGTGCGGCGTTCCTGAGAAAAGGTTTGCGAACGTGTCGAGCAGGTGTGTGTTAATCTTTCATGGGAGATATCAATAATCAATATCAATAATATAATAATAATTAATAATAGATACAAACCTGAACACGCGCGTCGTTCGCTCGCCACGTGGCTGGCCTCCCTGTCCGGCGCCGCCATGGCCGTCCGATCGTGCACAGCAGTTAGATCTGGCTGTCCATACGTTTTTTAGTATAAAATAATTTTTCTCGTCCGAAAAAACACAACTCGGGTAGTTGCCGGGCTGGCTAGCGGAGACCGCGGTTCGATTCCCAGCCAGGCACCTGGATTTTTCGTTTTTTCCACCACGTCCGCGTGAGCACGTTTCCCGCCTGCGTCTTGCGGCCGCGCGCCGCCGCTCAGCTTCGGCTCGCGCTCGCAGGCCGCCCACACGGCTAGTTAATTACAAATAGCGTGGTCTCCATCCATACTTCAAATAATAGTAGCTTTAGACTTGTTTCAAGTCAAAGTTTTAAAACTTTATCTACAAATATCTTTTAAACTATTTGGATTTTGATCACATGAAAACCGTACATGTAGATTCATCTCAAAAAACACTTCTACGATATCATATTTTTTATAAACTTTATAAATAAATTCAATGGTAATCGATGATCAAAGTTGTATTTTGAATACCGTGTCAATGTACAAAACGACTATTATTTGAAGTATGGAGGGAGTACAATCTTTCGTTGGAGAGCATTTCCGCAATTGCGTTCAAAACTAGGGTATTTCTTAAATTAATGATTTTTTAATTAAAAAAAATCTACATCTATGATAAGAGAATATTTAAGACTCTGTTCTTTTGAGCTGATCTGAACGGATGAATGGCTGAAATGACTGAACTTTAAGAGCTTTTTGAGATAGTCTTGAGATTCAGATACATTTCGTTTAACTTGCTTTTTAAAGTGTTAGAACCTACCTTCAAAACAACGAAAAACGAACTCAAAAAACTCAAAGCATATGTGTTTTTAAAACGTAGATAAGTCGTTAAGCTGAAAAAAACTAGACCTTAATTAAACTTTTCGTGGGTCACGAACTCACGATGAAGCCAGAGAGGCAGAGTCGAAACCTGAACACAATCAGTACGAGCCAACGTTAAGAATCGTTCCCACTCACGGGCACACAATCAGTTCAACCTCGCCACTCACGAGCGCAAGCGAAGCACCGCAACATGGGCTCCTTCCTCTCGTCGTTGCTCACGCCCCCGGCCGCCGCCGACGAGGGCGACTCGGCCGTGGTCGCCGTCCACTCCAAGGCCACCTGGGACGAGCAGTGGGAAGCCCACAGGAGCGCCGCCAAATTGGTACCACGCGCCTTCCCCTATTCGAACGCCTCGTTTCTGCTCTCTCTCTCTCTCTCTTCCTTTCTGCTCTCGTGCTCCGGATCTGAACAAAAGCGCTAATTCTTCTTGCTTTGCTCAAGATGGTGATCGACTTCTCGGCGTCGTGGTGCGGGCCGTGCCGCTTCATCGAGCCGGCCTTCAAGGACATGGCCTCCCGCTTCGCCGGCGCCGTCTTCGTCAAGATCGACGTCGACGAGCTCGCGGTACGGCTCCTGCAACCCCGTGCATCTCACCTGCTGCGTTTGTGTGGTCTTTTCTCGTCACCGGAGGCGAATCCAACACCAGGGAACCCTTACCAGCTTGCCCTATTCAGTTCATAGTAACAACAATTCAGAGCTCAATTCGGAGCGTATAATAGGGATTGAACTCTGGTGGACGGGAATAGCAAAGGCCCTGGATCCTTCCTTGAGTGCATTTCGATCCAAGTTTTTTCCTCAACCACCCAAATGTTCCACTAACAACTACTCCACCCGCTAATCTTGGTCAGTTTCATTAGAGTGGAATGCATCCTTTTTTAATTGGTAATTGAGATGTTTGATTGCACACGAACTTGATTTGTTAAGGAAATAGGCGGCTTGGCCACTGCAATCCACAGTGGCCTGTGATGGCACCTTGATTCGTGCATTGTCCTAGTACAGGTTAGATAAAGGAAGAAGCCTTAATAGATTACCTTTTGGTTTTTATGGTTTCACTTGATGCGAATTTGGGAGACTGCCCAGAAGGATCAAATCAGAAACCAAGGTTCATAGAAATTGCTCTTGTTCGGCTTAAAGCAAGCATAGTTCATATCTTTTAAGTTGATCTGGAAGGGATTATACAAGTAGCTTTGACATGACTATACAAGTAGTTTCTAGAAGGGATTATAAATAGTGTTACTTTGGCATGATTATACAAGTAGCTTGCGTATAGATGAACTTTGTCAGGTTCAGCGTAAAGTCAGTAAGTCACAAAGGTTCCACCATGTATTTGTAGCCGACAAAAATTGCTTTCAGCTCCACTCTACTGGTAATATGTGTTATTATGCAAGTTTTCATCCTTTGGGTGGTAAAAATGAATCAATGATGGGAATGTAAGGTTCCATGGAGCATGGGCCTGTGACATATATGGAGATACCATATATTGAACTGTTTTACTACTTTGGTTTCTATTTTGGTATGAAAAGTTTGCTTATAAGATGTACTGAACAAGAGAACATCTTAGGCAATTCTATACATCAAAGACCAATTGAAAAACAGCGTGAATAACAAACATAATTCATAGGTCCACACCCAATTAAAAAAAAATGTGTACATCGTGAGGTTAAAGCTCGGTAGCCAAGAACGAGGAATGAATATCTATTGATCATATAAAAAAAAAAAAATCAATCTCAAGCATGCCAGCGCTGTTTATAAATGGTGGTGTGGAATGCTTCTTTATGGTGACCTTTTGGGTTTTTGCAGGAGGTTGCAAGGACATGGCGTGTTGAGGCTATGCCTACCTTTGTGCTAGTAAAGGGTGGACAGGAAGTGAGCCGCGTGGTTGGGGCTAAGAAGGATGAACTCGAGAGAAAGATCCAAATGTTCATCTCGTCCTCCTCATCCTAACTCAAACCTGTATCACAGTATCAGGTTCTGGTGTCTCAGTGACGGCAGGTTCCTATGGTTTGCCCATGCTTGGAAATCTCCAATACTCGTTTTACAATCCTGCAAAATTCGATGTGAAGTGGGGATAGCATGTTTAAGCTAATAAAGCTTCTGAAACTTGGAATAGAAATGTGTAAATTGTCTGTTCGTTTCACTTTCCCTCTGGGCCATCTGCATTCGGCTGTGTTTTTAAGGCCTTGTTCTTTTCAGCATTGGCGTATTACTGTAGCAAATTTAAGAGCCCTCAAAATAAGGTTTAAAGATTATAAAAAAATAATTAAAAAATAGTTTTAGGATCTTTGGATTGACTACTAAAAGTCACGAAAAAATTGTTACAGATTATCACAACATATAGGCTATATAAAAATAACAAAATTTGCTACAGTAATACTCAACGGTACGGTATGATATGTTGAAAAGAACAATATATTTAGACTAGCTGAATGATGTTGTGCATTCATACCCCTCTCTCTCTCTCTCTCGGCCAACTGACATGGTTAAGCATACCTCTCTCTCTTAAGACCAGCTGAATGATGTTCGAGTTCTAATCGTACAAGTGACATGGTTACTCTTGCAGTACCAATTGATGAAATGCCAGTATAATTAGCGGTCGGCATGCTAGCGTATGGCAAAGTGAACGGGTTCAATTCAAGATTACCAGCTTGAAAAGATGAAAACAACATGACACATCACCGAACTAACGCATGCGACAGCAAACCGCTGCAGCGGCTCATGGTATTATTGATGTTATCACACACAGGAAGTCAGTTCCCAAGATGGACCTTATCTCTTGCATCAAAAAAGAAAAAAAAAGGGAAGGGTAAAAAAAAGATGGAGTTCATCTCCCACCGAAGAAGGTACAAACGGCAGTGTAATACTACCACCATGCAAACCCTATCGATCTCCTAGTATGGTAGGTTATGTACACTAGCTGGGTGCCTGACGCTAGAAGTGATGATCTGGATCAGAGGCTACGACAAGATTGATAGCACCTGTACATCGGTTCATCCACGCCGCGATACAGAAAACTGTTGCCCCAAGCATCACATTCATCTCCGCCGTCGTTTGGACTCCACCTGCTGAATATATAGCAGATTAAATGGATTAGTTACCATTCACATAATTTCGATAGTTGATTTAGGACTTGCAAACATGCACAGAAAAGAAAAACTAAATTTTTATTTATTGTTGATTCTTGGCCACAAAAAAAAAATAGCTATCAACTTTGATAAGTTTTCAACATATTTAGTGTCCACCAGAACTCTTCAGCCACAACAAAGTGCGTCCAACCATTTGATATGATGGTAGACTACTAGACTGTTGACAAATGTAAGGTCATTTATGCCAACTTTGAATAAAATTATATGATCGCACAAATCATTAGTATTGCTGGTGGTGGGAAAAAAAAGGACCCATGCAACACAATTAACTCAAACAAAATATCACATTAGTGAGATCACAATATAATACCTTTTCTTCAGGTTGGCATGTAGATTCATGGGAATTTTCAATTTTCTTTCCATTTTCAGCACCACAATTTTCACAGAAAAAATGCTCAAGCTTCTTTGCAACTTTGGTGCTCATTCCGATACAAGAAGGGTGAAACCTGGGGAATATATTATAGATGAGTTGGTTTCCAATGACCAAAGAGAAAAATGAACAGAAAAAGTGAAAGTGCTACAGCACATATATGAAATCGCCCAATGTATGCCAATTAAGAGTTTATAATGTTTTCAACCCATTATCTTATTGGACTTTAAAAAATGAATATAGCCAACTGTCACTTTATATCCTTCAAGAGTGGCATCATTTTACTTAAAAATATTAAATGTATGTCAAGAGGCTCATCTTGTCCTATAATTTATCTGGTGTCCTGAGTGTGGCTACATGCAGCTGTAAATACTCATTCTATGATCCTTGCTTCTATTGATTATCATTCACCTCTAATAGTCTAATGATACTTCTTATCTTGGGGAGAAAACCAAAGGAGCAACACTGCTAAAGTACTATTCAGTCACCACTCATGCGGGCACTATTGTCAATTTGTCATGTAACTGACTCACCGTCTATTGTGAGAAGTTTTTGTCCATACCACTTTTGTATACAGTTTTGTACACACATGAGGTAGAACCACCATACGCAAATTAGAATAGCAACGGCATGACCCATAGCGGATTATTATTGCTTATGAGGAATCATATTATTTTTCTCTGATGTTTGGTACCAACTATAGTCATTGGTCATAGTATTTTTTTTTCAGCGTGCTAAAATCCTTTTTTATTTTCTGCATGGTTGCTCGTGTGAAAGCTGCTTTCATGCTAGCGTAAAACATGTTTCTGTAAAGAAAGTAAGACTCAACATCTACCCTTTATGGAATGCATCAGCTGAAACTCACCAGTCAGAGCATTCCTCGCATTGGATCATAAGGTCATCAGGATTGTATGGCATCTCACACTTGCAAAACCTGTTATATTGTTTAAAGAAGAGATAGAACAATCAACTATTTAATGAAAATCAAGAATTGAGCATGGTATTATACGAGCACTAAAACAAACATTAATCACTACCCATTACTTACGAGAGCAAACATATTTTCAATATGGGTATATGTTTCAAAGACACTCATGGTTTAAGTTTGCACTAATGAATAATTCTGGATAAACCATGTATAGAGTTCAATTTGGCTGAAAAGTATATAGTCAGAACATAGTGAATTACGTGAGCCCATAAGATTAATAGGGTAACAGTCAACATGACAACATATTGCAATCACTTACAACTCATAATAATGGGAGAACAAACTTGTACTTGTCAATCATGGAAGCATAAGGCAGGACAATTGTAGAAAAAAAAAAAACAAAGGTGAACCGGTGAAGTTCATAAAGAAAACCATAAGAACGACGACTTGTTCAACATGATCATAACATATGAACACTTTGCTCAAATACCCTCTGTCTAAAGAGCTGTCTGAAGATGCTAGCAAATCATGCAATTATGAAGTATGAATGTATCAGAGAAAATAAGGGTCATTTGGATTCTTAGTTTCTTACACAGCTACACGGTCAGGCACAAAACCGCCTGTAGCCGATTTGTACTCAAAGCGGCAAAAGTAGTCCTCAGCATTGACAGAATCGAGCTTGGTATAGTCCCGGAAGCTGTAAATATTACACTTGCCATCAATGGTGTCAGCACTCTGCACATCATAGTGGTCAGAGAGGAATACTTCCTTTGCACCATGGAATGGTCGACGCCCACCAATAGACTCTTCTGGCCGATAGTACCACCGCACTCTCACCCTCACATTTGTCCCCCGAGATCCTGCTGCCTCAATTGCCTCAACCCTTGCCACATATGGTGGTTTTGATGAGTCAAATGCCTTCATTAGCACGGAATCCCCAGCTGGAATGAAACATAAAGAGAATCAACACCATGGACTTAAAATATTGATCTAGTATTGGAAATGGTCCAGAGAAGAGTAAGACAGCAGAGTTAATTTGCAGCCGGGATTGGTACTGCAGTGATAATTCGTTGTGAATTCTTGTCATCAATTTACTGAATGATATTAAACTCATGCAAATGCAACTGGATTAACGATATTAGCTTATCTTAGATTGTCACCTCCACAAGCATACCCAGGAGAAGTGTTAAGTCGGCATCAAGAAACAGCTACATTAACCTAGCTAAAGCCCCCAAAAACCTTATCTTAATTCGAGTAAAAATACCTGCTCAAATTGCAAAGCTGTAACCAACTAACCAAGTACACAAGGTTGACTAGATAAGGACACCATTACACCAACAAGTGGCAAACTTTAAGCTAAATTAAGATGTACAGTCTACGAAAAATTGTGTTAGCCAGCCATAGCAGCTAGCACTAAGGCTTGAGAAACGCCCAAAGAACCTCGGATTGCAATTTGCAGACTCATAACAACTTATCCTGCAAAGTTCTCGTACAAAGCTAAGCGTGCTTCAGTGTGCTCGCAAGCCGTGGCCACCGCACCCGAGCACAGCGAGGGCTTGCCTTCCCAGGCAATGCTAAAGATCAGATTTTTATGGCTTTACACGGGCGTGCAGACTCTTCAGGTAAATCAACATGGACCGCAAAAACAAACGCCACTAAGAAGGCCACGGATTGGAGCCCACCGGCCTAGCAAAGAAACCCCCAAAAAATAATCCCGGGAGGAATCCCCCCACTACCAGGACGGGGTGGCTTACGCTTGATGGCCCTGTCGGATCCCTTGATGGCGTACGACTCCAGGATGCGCTTCGGCGGCCGCGTCTTCGCCATCGGCGAGGCGGGACCGGGAGCGGGAGGCGGCGGGCGGATTGGCAGCGCAGGGGAGGAGAAGGAAGAGGACGAGCCGACGAGGCGAGCGAGATTTTTTTTTGCCCCTTCAGTTCGGAAATGTCAAGGAGCTCTCTCGCTCTGGACCTCTGGTCTCCCTGGATGCGAGCACGCCGAGCGACGCGACGCGGCGCGGCACGGGAGGGCGCCGCGGCCGTCGGATCGAGGGGGGTGGGGCCATCGCGGCCGTCCGTCGGTTATGGTGGCTTCCCGATGGTTCGGTAGAGGGGTTGTACGGGCGCCGGACAGTTGGACACTTGGACGGATGGAGCGGGATGATGGATGGATACTGCTGCTGCTGCTGGCCAGAGGAATCGGGATAGCCGCTGGCTAGTGGATCCTGGACGCCAGGGCCCACGTCCACAACTCACACAGGGCGGGGCATCGGTTTATCGGGTTTATTTGGTCTTTCCGGTTCCTAAAAAATGGAACCAAAATTATCAACAAAATTTATGCTACCGAACCATTTTACTCGAAATAATTTGGTTAGGTCTATTCGGTTCTAATTTCCGAACCGAATTATTTCAATCAAAGTTTGACGGTAGCCACTAGCAATTCGGGTGTGGTTTTTTTTGGGTAATTTGGGTTTTGCAATATATAATATACTTGACTGTGGGGTGGGGCTCTGTTTTTGGGGTAATTCGGGTTCTGCAATAAACAATACACTAGACTGTGGGGGTGGATTTTGGTTATTTCGGGTAATTCAGGTTCAGGAATTCAGGAATCAAACCGAACTCGTAAAACCGAGTAGCATGAAAAAGGAATCAACCGAATCGAACCTAAAATACCTAAAAAATTTAGTTTTTTCCGGTTCGGTTCAATTTTTGGTTCATGGTTTTTTTTGGCCCACCCCCATAGAGTATCACCAATGAAGACCTAAATTAAATCATCCTAAAACAGTAGCAAATAAAATAAAAGAGATATATAAAGATAGATGAATAGTTTTGAGTCGATCTAAGGCTCGTTTTTTTTAGTTAACAACTTAACAACTTATCTATGTTTTGAAGACATGTTTAGAGTTTTTGAATTCGTTTTTTCGCTATTTCAAAAATGGGTCCTAACGCTTTACAAAGCAAGTCTAATAAAATGGATACGAATCCAAAAACTATCTCCAGAAGCTCTCGAAATTTAGTCATTTCAGTCATCCAGATGTTCAACCATTCATATCAGCTCAAAATAACACAACCTATATTAGATTTGGATGAATGATGCTAGATCAACCTAGAACTATAACGAATTAAATATAAAAAATATAGTTTAATAGTTAAAAAAGATGTGAATAGTGGATGAATTTGAACCGGTCCAAATTAGGCCTCACTAGTGGCCGGAGGTTTTTATGATTTCATTTGAAAGAGTACTTAGAATGTTCTCAATAAAAAGCGGTAACATGTATGTGATCGTCATTTTTTATTCTTTAAAATTATTAATAAGTGCTGTAATTTAGTAGTAATATATAATCTACTACTACTAATAAGATGATATCGTCGCTTGGACCGCAGGTTGAATACTTTGGACTTGGGACAGAAAACTTAAGCCATGGGGTCTTGGATCTCGGGGGCCTAGCCGGTCGCCCCTCGAACTTGACCCGAGAACGGCCCTGCTGACCAATTATGATGCAGTTGGTTTCCACAAAGAACTAGTCGGTCATTGTGCACAACGATAAAGGCATGCAGGCCAATCAGAAAACGTCGTGCCCGAAGATGTCGGCGAAGCCAGACCACCACGTACGGCCACGTTGAACAGCAAAAAAAATCTTGCAATCGGCCATATGGTTCTTTTGCATAATTGCATTCCCATATTGTTAATTCATAATGTGTTATTTAATCCACAATAATTCCATCCCATACTGTTCTTTTGCGATCGGCCATTGCCATGTGAAAGCATGCATATACTTTGCAACAAATCATGCAGGCTAATTGCGTTACGGTTACTCCACCATGCATGCTATATCGGTAAGTACACCTGTGCAAGGGTGGCTCTACCTTAACTCCAAAATGCTACTACATCCGATCATAAAAACAAGTCACAGTTGACTTTTAGAGACGTCTTTAACCATTCATCTTATTCAAAATTATAGTACAAACATGTGTAAATATAAATCATGCTTAAAGTACCTTTAATGATAAAACAAATTATAATTGAATAAAGGATAACTTACATAGTTTTTTGAATAAGACAAATGGTCAAAAGTGTGTCCAAAAGTCAACAGCGATTCGTTTTTATGACCAAGAGAGTATCTTATAATTAAATAAATAGTGAATTTAGATATGTAGACAGTAAAATTTTGGGTTGAGCGACATGCCTTAAGCGGCCAAAAGAAAATGTTTTTCCCTAAGCACTGCATTGTGCCGCATAGCCTTATATCAACATTATTCTGTAATAAACAATAATAAAAAGAGGACAACCGTTGTTTTGACAAAGTTCGCTTGAAATTTATTTCGTCTGATCTAAGCAGTATTATTATTCCGCAACATGAGTCTGTGTAGGCTTGTAATAATAGCCAGGACCATGTATTTTGGCACGAATGAAACCAAACATAAACAATGGACTGGTTATGATTATGCCATATCCGGTAACTGGTACAAATACAAAAACGAGAACATCAAAACCATCAATCCCATGACCCATCCGAGAGTAGACACCAACCTTTCATTAATTCGGCAAAGCCGTTTTGAATCGATAACCAGTTCATTAACTGGCACAAATCATTCCATTTCTTAGATGTAAAACGGTGCAGCCCTCAAGAATCAACCTTGCAAGAAGCTAGACAACGAAAACCTACTCATGGGACATGGAGACTAGTTACAACTGTATGAGGCTCTTGATGCAGTAGGTGCCCACAAGGAACCAGCCGGTCATTGCGGCGGCGAAGGCCAGCAGACCAGCCAGGAACGTCGTCCCCCCGAGGAGGATGCCAATGGACAGCACTGCGGTGAACGGCAAGAAAGTCTTCACCACGGACGCTGTGCTCACCCAGCGGCCTCGTAGGAACATGGCAGCAGCTACACTGACCACATTCCATTTGTCATGGCCGGAGTAAAATAGCCGGTTCAGATTGTTGGCAACGAAGGAGTGGCAGTTGCAGGTGAACAGGTTGTAGTTCCTGTTCTGGAACTCCTGCACGCTTTTCTTCAGCATGTCGTCCCATGTTGCCTCTCCTTCAGGTTCAAGAAGCTTATAGCACTGCACATGACAAGAGATGAATGTTACATGCAGAGAGTGTGTCTCCCTCTAAAGGAAAAGTTCTGAATGTACAAACCACAAAGTACAAACCTCATCACCGTCTACTTGAATGTAGCGCGCAACAGCTCCAAAGGCAAAGTTGTCAACTGATACAAAATGTGGGCCAGCGAAGTCCAAAATTACACCATCTTCTCTGCAAATGCCAATGTGACCGATAAATGGTACCAACCATGAGATGAAGGGTATAGGAGTCCATACTACACAATAAGGAAAGCGTGCTCTTCCTGGGTCGATTTTACTGAGCTGGCTTCTGTCAGTTTCCATCAGGCCACTATTCGTTCAAGCTGTTGATCGAGAGGAATGATAAATTGCTGAAGAGAATGTTGAGAAAAAAAAAATATTCAGAAGAAGAAATGCACATTCATGGGGGATGCAGACAAACACAGAGAATGCACAACAGAAATTCTTCAGTCAATGGTAGTCCATTATCAAAACAGCTGGCATATATATAATGCCTACAAGTATATAGTTCAAAAAGCTACATTCTCTAGGAGCACAAAGCAGGCACAACAACTTTAAAATTTACTGGCAGAATATAGACTCAAATTCATGATTAAAATTGGCTAGGCAGATATTCCTCCTTTGAAAAATACGTCTACATCCCTATCCTTTGATGCCATTCCATAAGATGTTGCCTCAAATTAACCATTAAAATATTAGTGTCTTTGCACCAAATGGTTACCAAACAAATGCTCTTTAACATAAATAGAAGGGAATGCGGCAGATATTGGAATAACAACAAAGGCAATGATAACTCAGCACAGCATCATTGTTCAAAACTCAGCTCAATAGCCATAAACCTATTAAGCTATTACTTATCAACAGAGTGGTGCTATAATGCGACTAAATGACATAGAACAATCCACTGAAGGCTCTAAACAATGGGCAATATGCGCTGTTCTTGTTTTCCAAATAAGTAAGAAATTCATTCAAAAGCACCCCCTCCCCCAGCCAGCCCAAAAAAAAAAAAACTCGAAGCGACTTCTGCAATCCTTTGAATTAACGAAGCAAAGTTGCAAAGTTTATCATGACAAGACATTTCATACTTCACACAATACGTTTTCAATATGTTTTTTAGAAAACATTTCGATATGTTTTTAATTTGAACTTTGGGAAATGGAAAGCCATCTATCAATCAAGAAATGAAATTGGACCTAAAAATTCATGCTGTTTTGTACAAGTATGATACACCCAAGATATTCCCTCTGATAAGCTTTTCTTCCACAATCACAACTCAAATATTCGGAATCAGGGAAGCCCATAATTGATAATTCACTCAACCTAACGAGAGTTAGCATGACTGCAAGGTCTGTCTGGCTGCTTAGTTCTTATGGTCTTCTTACTAGAGCTAAAATCAACGGAAAGTATATAAAAAAAAAAAGGCCATAACTATTGACTACATAGGTCCAACCTATACGACTCAACAACATTCGATGTGATTTGGCTTCCAGTTTATTTCTAGAACATCCAATAATCCCCTTTGGCTCAATCCCAAATTCCCAATCCAACAGCAAGACATGAGCAATGGCTGTCTCAACTGACCGAAAAGTTCATATATAAAAAAAAAAAAACTGACCGAAAAGTACCCAGGAGATCCAAGCCCGTGACTGAACTGATAAATCTAAGATGTCGAACACCAGCATCGACATATTTTACTCGCAATCAAGAAAAATACTGACCCACACTGGGAAATTTTACAAGGGGGGTCCTAGGGCTGAGGTCTACAGTATATGCTGCAAACACATGAAGAGAAACTGGTACTAATGGATTGGATTCAGACTTTTTTTTTTCCTACCTTTTTCTTACCGAATGAAGATATCTTGTGGTGACTGATGCCTTCTCCTCGGCGAGGACCGGCGGCTGCGGCGGCCGAGAAGTACGCCGGCGACGTGGTGTTGCCGTCGTCCGGTAGGGACGAGGTCACGAGGAAGCAGCGGTTCGGAAAGATCTACTAGGGTCCAAGAGGCAAGGCCCAGCCAAGCCCGGGTAGCGGCCCAGCCCAACCAGCCCGGGTACAAGGTCCTCCACTCCGCCGACTGCAGGTGTTGATGCAGCGTTTCGACAAAACACCTGGCGTCAGTAGAGTGAGCAATCTCCTCGCACATGGATGATTGATTTCTTGAAAAAATGATAAAGCGGTCATTTAAAATGATTATTTGAAATCAATTTAAAATGTTTTTTAAATGACGTTCTGATTGGCGTCGGTAGACTGAGTAATCATTTTTTAAAATGTTTTTTTTTAAAAATGTGATCATTATCATCATCATGCCTAAACATTTTCAAGAAAACTCTCACAAAAACAGGGTACGCCTATATTCCATGTTATTGTTAATTTCAACACTTCTACGATTAAGGACTGATTATATTGTTGGCATTAACTTTTTAATTGCAGTTACATCACATTGTCGAGGTTCTTTTTATCTACAGACTTGGGCCTTGTTCTTTTCAGCGTATCGTTGCGTTTGCGTATTACTGTAGCAAATTTGAGAACCCTCAAAATGAGGTCTAAAGATTATTAAAAAATAATTAAAAAATAGTTTTAGAATCTTTGGAACGACTACTATAAGTCATGAAAAAATCGTAACAAAATATGACAACATATAGGCTATATAAAAATAACAAAATTTGCTACAGTAATACGCAACGGTACGATACGCTGAAAAGAACAAGGCCTTGGTCACAGAGAATACATCGGTGAGGGATTAGAGTGTTGTCGGGTGGCTTTCGCTCAATATAGTTAACACCTCCTCCCTCCTGTTATTTTTATCAAGAGTAAATTGCACTATAGCCCTGGAGGTTGGCATCTAGTGGTATTTTACTTTAGCACCCCCTGAAAGTTGGCACTGTTTGCACGGAGCACCCTGAAAGTTGGCACCGTTTGCATGGAACTCTCTGAACCGTTATATCTACCATTAGATGATGATGTCGCCATATAAAAAATCAGAAAAAAAATCAAGAATAACCATAAAAAATTCAGAAAAATCATAAAAAATTTATAATAATTCAAAAAACCATATAAAAAAGTTATGTCCACCGTAAAAGTTAAGAATAACCATATAATTCAGAATAACCTGAAAGTTGGCACCGTTTGCATGGAACTCTCTGAACCGTTATATCTACCATTAGATGATGATGTCGCCATATAAAAAATCAGAAAAAAATCAAGAATAACCATAAAAAATTCAGAAAAATCATAAAAAATTTATAATAATTCAAAAAACCATATAAAAAAGTTATGTCCACCGTAAAAATCATAGAAAATAAGAGAAGATAATAAAAACATAAAAACTAGAAAAATCATAAAAATAAAACTAAAAGTTCATAAAAATTTTTAAAAATAAAAACATTTAAAAACAAAAAATCATAAAAACATAAAAAATCATAGAAATTTTAAAAATGTAAAATATAACAATTTACAAAATCATATAAAAATCTTAAATATTATAAAAAAATAAAAAAAAAAAAATTAAACATCAAAAAATCAAACAATCAGAAAAATTCAAGTAGACAACTATTGATGGTGAAGGTGATGTAGACACGCGTATCAGGTCAGGTAGAATTTTTTCATGGTTTTTTAATATTTTTTGATTTTTTTAGTTTTTTTATATATTTTTGAATTTATATGATTTTTTGTTTTTTTATGGTTATTCTGATTTTTATATGGTTTTTTGAATTATTATAAATTTTTATGATTTTTTGAATTTTTATGGTTATTCTTAATTTTTTCTAATTTTTTATATGGCCACGTCATCATCTAACGGTAGATATAACGGCTCAGAGGGTTTCGTACAAACGATGCCAACTTCCAGGGTGCTCCGTGCAAACGGTGCCAACTTTCAGGGGCACTAAAATAAAATACAAGTTCCGGGGGCTAAGTGAAACAAGGTGCCAACTTCCGGGGGGCTACAGTGCAATTTACTCTTGTATCAAGTATAGTGCATTCCTGCTTGTTTGTCTGATATGTTCTAATAACAGATGTGTCTTTGACATTTCTTCAAACAGATATATATGCAGCATCATTTTTCAAGCCAATGACAGTTATCGAATTTGTGGTGGAGTTCCTGAACTTGCGTGACACCTCACGCCCTCTGCCAGATAGGGATCGTGCCAAGGTATTAGAGCATCCCCATCACACCCCCTAAAATGGCCTCTATTTCAAAAATTTTCAAATGCATTAGGAGGGAATTTGGTCCATGTGAGTAGAATGGTAAGATCAGTAGAAGCATTCATGTAGTGATTCATCAGAGCGATGCGGGGAAAATTTAAAAGCCTCTTGGATGCTCTTAGCTTCTTCAAGGAAATTCGCAAAACCTGTTATACAGGACATTGTATGCCATTGGTTGGCGGGGTCATGGTCTCATGGAATTGAAACTAATCATCAAAAGGATCGGATAAAAAGATACTTCATCCGTTCATTTTTATTCAACGCTTTTGATTTTTTAGACATGTCTTTAATCATTCATCTTATTTAAAAACGTCCAACAGAAACGGAGGGAGTACCGAAAAATATCACTGTTGAATACCCTTATCGAATTCTTTAGCCTTTCTTTTCCAAACCAAAAAAAAAAGCTAAAGTCAATGAAAGAGACCCCAAAGCAAACTGGATGACGAGGCCGATCAGACACCGCCTCACTGACAGTCGGCCCCACGTCGGCTCCCACCAGTTTCCGCTCGCTCCAATGGGGCGCGGAGCCAGCGGTTAATCCTCGGGGTCTCCTCCTCGGAACCTCGGAGCAACCGTCACAATCCATCCAAAACCTCAAATCCAATGCGCCATCACGAGGTGGAGGAGGTCAAACTGCGCCTCTCCTGCTGATCCGGATGGCCATGGCGGCCTCCGTTCTTGCGGCGGCCTGTCCTGCAACCACGCCGTGGAGATGGAGGAGGCCACCTCTTCCCGCAGCTCGCAGAGGGAAACCCCCGCCCGCTCTTCGCCTGGGGCTTCCCGCTTCCCCGCCTCCTCGGAGCCCACCCCTTCCCCGCGCGGTTGCTGCCGCCGTCGCAGGAGCTCGATGCGTGGCGGCGCCGCCGGGTGTGGGTGCGGCGGAGCGGGACCGGGCGGCGCCCGATTGGGGCACTCTCGCGAGGCGGCTGGTGGTGGGCGCGCTGGGCTACGCCGTGCTCGGTTGCGGCGCGGCGCTGGCGGCGGAGGACTCGATCAAGGCGTCCGGGTTCGGGCTGCGGGTGGCGGCGTCGCTGCGGCGGCTCGGGTGGCCCGACGAGACCGTCGTGCTCACGCTCGCCACGCTGCCAGTGCTCGAGCTGCGGGGGGCCATCCCGGTAGGGTACTGGATGCGGCTCGACCCCGTCCGCCTCACCGTCTTATCCGTTCTCGGGTTTGTCACTCTTCTTCCCACCCCTCCTGTTGTTGTTCCCTTCGCCCAGGAGGTGTTCGACGGATTGCCTGCGCCAAAGGGGGCTACATGTCAAATATAGATGATATTGCATTTGCTCTGGCTTCTAAACTAATGTGTGGAATAGAACTATTTGAAATGCAGTGCTTTGAATTTATTTAATCTCATACAAAATGAAACTCTTAAAGCCACAATAAGTTGGTTACATTGTTTGTGAAAATCGATAAATCAGGTTCTTGTGTAAGATACATCGATTTGAAAAATTAGGGTACTGAGTTAAGTATCCTTTCAGATTGAAATATGCACAATACTATTAATGGTGACATGTATAGACCAGCAATATACTATTAAAATGGGTTCATAAAGATTACAAAATTTGATCTGTAATCCCTGTTTGCCCAGGAACATGGTGCCTGTGCCATTCATCATTCTCTACTTGAAAAAACTTGCAACTTTTCTCTCGCGAAGAAGCGCTTCTGCAACCCGGATTATGGACCTCCTCTTTGAGCGGGCACGACGGAAGGCTGCACCCGTCGAGGAGTTCCAATGGCTTGGCCTGATGCTGTTTGTTGCTGTTCCATTTCCCGGCACTGGTGCGTGGACTGGCGCATTCATTGCATCTGTCCTTGGTATGCCGTTTTGGTCAGGTTTCTCTGCGAATTTTGTGGGAGTCATCCTAGCAGGGCTACTGGTAAATTTGCTTATGAATCTTGGGTTGAAGTATGCCATTATCACTGGAATAGTTTTGTTCTTTGTATCTACTATCATGTGGGGTGTGCTTCGGACTGTCAAGAAGTCGCTGAATGCCAATTGATTTTATCATGTTATGACTCCCTATCAAATTCTAGTTGTATAATTTTATGTTCCTTTTCTCCCTTCTCCTTATACATGCATAAACTGAACTCATAAAGTATTCGTGGTTGTTCACTAAAGGTTTTCTCTCAGATCCTCTTTATCATTTTTTTTACATGTGTGCTTAAGCCCTCTTATGTCTTCCGATGAGTTTTGGCTCGTTGGAGCGAACTTTGATTGCCCGACTAAATCATGTTTATGACCTAAGAAAGTCTAAGTAGATCTGACCAAGTTGCGCAGAGTCTAAAATTCATGTTGATTAGTGGAGTAAAAAGGGATCATGATTAACAAGATAATCATGTTGGAAATGTAAATAATTGATGGCATGGCATGTTATAACATGATTAATAAGGTAGACATTTCAAATCATAGAGCATGCAATTTGAATAGGTAACAACATAGAATTTAGAAAGCTAGATATATAGAAGTACAAGTTAGGGTGTTAACTTGCCTTGACCCTTTGGTGGTAGCTCCTTAGTGGCGTCTTGGAAAGCTTCTTTCGGTTTGTCTACGTCTATCATGGAGCAATAAGACCCATAAGAACTATATGCAGTTTAAAAGATGATGCATGCATCTGTAAGCGTGCTATATTAAGTTGCTTTGATCGCGGTTATGAATATGACTGCATGAATAGTGCACCTTCCCCTAGCTTAGGCATCAAAATTGGTATCTGGAAGTGCCATTAGCTACGCACTTTGAGTTTATGAGGTTTAAGAAGATGGTTCAAACCTTTCATGTGTTGGTGGATATTTCAAACAGGGGTGTGGTGTTAATCTATTTGAGCTAACCGAATTAGTTCTATTAGAAAATATGCAGAACTTATATGATGTTATATTGTATTTTCTTGGGTCCAACTTGTGTCCTAGTAATAACTGTAATTTTCCTAGAATTTATTGAGGTTGTTTGCTATTTTAGATAATTTGGGGAAGGTTTTCCGGTGTTTAAAATTGAGAAAAAGGCTGGAAATTTTGCCGGCTACGGTGATGGGCTAAGCTTAGCACTGTGTGGATCCATTAGTGCTGGCGTGACCCGTGTGGTCCATGGATACTGCGGAGGCGGAGGAAGGCTCGGATTACGCCTCCACTAACCTGACGGGTGGTCCCTTGGGTCCACCGGTTAGCGAGACGAGAAAGGAATGAGAGGGGAAGGTTCGACGAATAGCTGGCTGACAGATGGAGTTCACATAGTGGTGTCATAGGTGCACAATGTCCGTGAGCATGACGTCGTGGTGATGTTAGCTTCTTCCTTTCCGACAAGCTACAGGGAAGGATGGCAATTGTCGGAGCTGCAGGCCAAGGGGGGCCTCACCTCAACGTTGGCATGGTCTAAGCGAGGCCGAGCATGTCAAGAGGCACGACGATCTATGACAACAAGAACGGAGGAGACGACGGGGAGCTACACTGACGATGCTTTTGCATTGTGACCTTGTGGGTGAGAGAAGTGGGTCAGGATTCATGAATGTCTCAAGAGGTTTCAAGCTAATCAATTTGAAGGGAGACTCACCAAGCAAAAAGGGAAACAATGTGGCTTTGGTTTCGTGGAGCTTGGTCCGGCCGTGATGGCAGGACTTCCCTAGCGAGCTTCAAGAGGTATTGGGTCGATTCCTGCGAGGATGATGCTCGTGAGGGGTTGGCGGAGCATAGTGGCAGTCTTGATGACAAGGTGGTGACTCGGTGTGCACCGATAGTAATGGCGTTGGCAATGACTTGGGTGAGTGTGGGCGACCTTGGCGTGGATGGTGGTGGTCAGCGACGCCACAGGGGAGCTTGACATGAGCTTCCCGTGAGGGAGCAAGGAGAAAGAGTGGAAGCGTTGGTGGCTAAAACGGAGCATGACCTTAACTAGGGAAGGGGACTAGACCTATACAAACCTCGGGCTAGGCTTGTAAAAGCATGGTCCCACGGGATCAGGTGCAAGCCCAGCCCGATGCGCTGGTCGGGCCGAACAGGGTTGAGCTTTTTTAGGTCGGGCCAGGCCGGGCTTCCCATGATCAGGCCTAGGTGACACGGAGTGGATGGGGTGCTAGGTGGTGCCGATGCTTAGAGTTTGGCTGCCACAGTCTTGCTAATGCAGCGCGTATCAACAAAACAAGCGGTGGGCACCGGGGTGAGAGAGAGTGAACAGAGAGGGAGAGAGGGAGTGTGGGAGGGGGAATGGTCGAGAACGGGCTAGTTTCAGTCCAAGTCAATGTCCTTTAGGCCCATTTCAAAAAGAAATGTTGAATTTGAGATTTTGGGAGCTTAATGGCAAATTTATGTTATGAGAACTTTTAAATTTTCCCCAAAGGTTTTTGGGTGTTACACAAATTAATCTCTATTTGTTCATTAGCCTACATCAATTTAGTTTATCTGGCAGTTTATTCACTCCACGCACCGTTCTGTGGACCCAAAAATGTTTTTACAGATGGCCTTCGGTGGACAGTTTAGGTTTCGACGCTCTCTTATCAAATTTTAGGCACATCAGCCATTAGACAGCGAATGAAAACATTATCCATCTCTTTTCTCATGCTCTCATCTCCTGACTTCTTTATTACCTTTTCCATCGACTCATCGTACTCTCTGTCTTACAACAGTCTCATAATTAGCACAATCAGGCGGAAAAAAATCATACGGGGATAATTACTGATAAGTGATTACCAGCTTGGCATAGTGTGAATCTCTCTAAACTTGCCAATTTGCCATCTAACATTCAACAGCAAGTTGAACCAATAGAACCACCATTATAAATAAACAAAATCTAACAAAAAAATTGACCCGGGAAGAAAAAAACTTTTAAAAAGGTACCCACCTTCGAGATTAAGACACTGTTCTTTTTAGTTGATCTGAACGGCTGAAATGACTGAACTTCGACAGCTTATCGAGGTAGTCTCGAAATTCGGATCCATTTTGTTTGACTTGTTTTTTAAAACGTTAGGACCCACCTTCACAACAGCGAAAAACGAACTAAAAAAACTCAAAGCATATGTCTTTTCAAAATGTAGATAAATTGTTAAGCCGTTAAGCTGAAAAAAACTAGGCCTAAATGGACACTTAACAGTCTTATGTTGGGCCAAGGCCTAGCGCTAAGCCTGACCCAGTTGGGTCACGGCATGTAAGCCCAACCTAGGTCAGGCTCTGCTTCAAGGGTAATCCCAAAAGCTGGCCCATTCTGGAGCTACGAGGTTTTTATGCGTTCACTCTGTGGGTGAGATGACCAAAGCCCCATTTAAAAGCACTGCTAGTACAAGACGGGACTGGGAACCAATCATAATATATAGTACTAACTCCGTTTCAAATTGTAATTGTAGTTCACTGTTGACTTTTGGATATTTTATTTGGCCATTCGTCTTATTAAAAAATATATGTAAATATTATTTATTTTGTTGTAATTTATTTTATCATTAAACATATTTTAAGCATAACTTATATTTTTACATGTTTGCACTATTTTCTTGAATAAGACAAATGGTTAAAAAGCGTTTTCAAAAGTCAACAATGAACTAAAATTTGAAACGGAGGGAGTACTATACAATGCTTAGTGATAGCAACGAAACATTGAAAGAATATACCTGTTCCATCGCAGCACATTTACCTTTACAAAAATTGCTGTCTTCGATTTAATGGAATAGTAGTTCGACAGCAGAGATGTAGGAGATCATTGTGTTGTTGCATTAAATATGCACACTTTAGGTATGCTCATCGTTTTACCTTCTTATAAGATCATTGGATAGTTGTATCAAAGTTAAATGCATGAATGATCCACGATAACCATGAACTTCAACATAAAACAAAACCCGACGTTCTGCAGCCAAATCCATGAAATGACATTGAACTTAATTAGCACAAAACCAAACCCAATGCACTGCAAAATCCTTTCATGCATCGTCCAGGCGATATGATCATCACCTCTGCCTCCTTACTCTCCTAACAACAACTTAACAGCTAAACAGGCCTGGTAACACCTGCTTTGTTTGTCGCACACACACGACTAAAAAAAATGCTTTATTGCTTGCAGTTGTAGGGGCAAAAAAAGGGCTCTTTTACGGTACCTACTGAGTAATGAGGACCGTCCATTCTCCTCAATCCAATAGATGAGATCTGTTCTAGTTTTTTATACCGCGATAGTAGTATATTATACTACAAGTGTAGTATTCATAAATGGGGGTATAACTGATTTTTCTTGGAGTTAAACACAATGGCAAATAAGTAATTATTAGACTAGTATTTGTCCTTTTATTAGGTTACAAGACGATCCATTCTACCACTATGCGAACAAAATTCCCCGAATCATGTGTGATGAACCCTAGAAGTCCTGCTATCCCCATTCCCCTGTGACGGCCGCTGGCTTGGGAGGGTCGTCGGCGCCGGCTCGTCGCCCGATACCTCGTCGGGGAGACAACGCCAGCGCCGCTCGGCTACCTGCAGCTCGCTTCGCCAAAGCCAGTTGCCGCCGCCGCCGCCGCCCCATCGATGCAGCCGTGCCCGCCTCCTCCACTGGCCTTGAGCCGCCCTTGATTGATTCTTCTTGCCCGCCGCCCTTCTCGTTGTTGTTGCCGCGAAGCGGCGCGGAGTGGTAAACCGGCAAGGAAAGAGGCGTGGCGTTAATCTTCTGTTGAGAAGCTTCGGGTCATTGGCGTTCGGACGCCGAAACAAGCCCATCGCCGCCGCCTCAATCTGTGCCGGCATCCACCCCAAGTTCCGCGGTTTCATCATTGGCCTTGCGCAGGTGACGCCTCTTTACTTCTTCGCCTGTCTTTGATCAATGGAGCGTCGTGCAGAGAGGTGTTCTTGCTGCTGTATGGTGTGTTGTTTGATAGAAAGTACGTGTGCCTAGTTCTGCCTTTTTTTGCATCAACCACTCGTAATGATGTTTGGCATCAAGATTCCTGCAAATGTATATTGACTAGCAAGGGAAACGGGCCTGTGGCCCGTCGACACCGAGAGTATACCGCAGAAAATGATTTACGTTACACTAAAGAAGAGTGGGCTTTATATTTTTTTTTCCAAAATAATGGTACAGAAAGATAAAGGCAAATATGCATCCAATCCGAATATGATTTGTTATACAAAATGTGCTACGCCCATAATATAGATATTAGAGGGAAACAATTGAGAGGAAAATTCAAAAAAATGCTGAACCAGTTCAGTAAAAGACATGTTATATTCCGTAATATGCATACCGTTTAAAAAATATTTCAGTTAACTATGTTCGATAAGGCTGTAGGTACGAAACTGTCGATACGAAGAAATAAATCTTGCAAGGTAAAATCACCGCTTTATAGAATATATTTTGTCTGTTGTAACCCTTCTTAATGGTTAATGTAGCTAAAAAACATCAGTACCTGGAGAGAAGCAAAAGGTATGTCAGCAATTTAAAAAGACATGTGATTTCCATATGTAGAGACACAAAAGAGGTATCCATAGTACGTACAAAAATGACTGCGCAGACTACAAAATGAAGAAACCATGTTTGATTGATCGTCCACTGCAAATGAATGATATGACACGCAATGAGCATCAAGGAACAAAATAACATGGAAACTAACAAACCCTAGTGCTAGATTTCTTGTCAGTTTCTCTTGAAGAACAATGCTAATATTCTGTGACAGGTAGTTGATACAATACTCTAGAATTTAATCGGTGGACGAACTATCTTCAATCCAACAAATTGTCATATGCAGTGGAGTACATATAATTAACATCCAAATCTGCCCTAATTTGTAAGCACAAACATAAATAAATTGATACATTGGCAATGTTTCGTCTAGAAAATGGGAATGCACATAATTGAAACCATCCTTTATTTAAGGCATGAAACATAGATAAGCAGGACAGCGAAATATAGAAGTGAGTAAAAAATCACCTTGTGCTCCGATAAAGAACTGTTTCCAAACATTTCATGGAATGGATCTGCATTTGCACACTGTGAAAAGTTGAGATGAAAAGCCAAAAAAACATTCCTCTTTGTGCTGTAATGAACAACTGTCCCCAATCATTACATGGCATGAACCCTGCATTTGTTGCTTCTAGAAAATAAACGAACAACTCGGGAACAAAACCTTTTTATTTTGGGCAAAATAAAGCTGGAACTAATTTGTAAATTGTCGAACCACGTGCTATGTATTATCTATAATCTTTCAACGTCGTTTGACTCGATCTCAAGTAGCGCCAGCTCTATGTTGATGAAGCATATTTAAGCTGTACTGTTCGGCTAAAACCCATGCAACCTAAATGCACCAGTTTTTATCAGATCGAAGACCTAACGTTGAAATTACATAAAAGCAAAGATGTGACTACCAAATAGAATTAAAGAACAATTCAATGAGGTAAGGATGAGAGGGGAATAGAAGTAACCTGTCTTTAATGCACGGGCGGCACTGACAAATTCAACCAAAATGACAAACCTTGAGGCTGAGTTGGAACATAGCTGGAAATGCTCCATGACAACTCCGTTCAAATGGTAGGAACACACCACAAAAAATATGTAGTGCATTAGACGACCTCTTAAAAAATGAGAAGGCACTGCAATACCAATGAACTGAAAGATAAGCCAGCACCGCGATGTAGCCTTCCGGGGGGGGGGAGCGTACAAAATCTAAGTAGATGTAATACCAACTAAAGACGCATTGAGTATGCTAAGAACGCAACTGTCATGTGTGTCATAAAAAACTGAAAGCATGACATGTAGTCTTCATGAAACAATAGCAATGAAGAAACATTATAAGCTATGCTGGCTATAGTAGCATTCTTAACCGGTGCTAAAATGAAAAAAAAGAACAGAACAATAATTCAGTATGGCCTCCCGTAGCATTGAGCACAAAAATAGAACAAATGATTTGAACTATAGGAATGAAGACATTAAAGCGAGAAACAAAAGATAAAACGGTCAGCGATCATATGCACAACATAATCAATGTTTAAGAACAAATGCGTAACAATGCACATATCTCTCCCATCAAGTAATTTACACCGGCTGTAATGTAGGAAGGATTCTACGTGCACCCACAAAAGGTCAAAGAACAAAGTCTAAAAGGTTAAACAAATTTTTTTTTAAGTGTAACGACGAAGAAACAACTGTGCAAAGGGGTAAACAGATCAGGAAATCATTCAACCATGACGGTATACATAAATGCGTGACGCTGAGCTAGTTTCACAATCAAACTTGGCTGGTACTAAACCCTGCTTGCAGCACTTATAACATACGAACAAAAGAACAGAGCACGCAACAATGATAGTTAACATAATCTTAAATATGAACAGAGACAGGCAATGCACAAAACAAAACAGCTAAATTAGAAATTAACGCACCTGGTCGTGCATGTCCAAAAATATGTCCTTCGTGATCACTTTGTCCATTTAAACCGGGGCGGTGGGAGCGAGATAGAGGAGGAGCAGGGATGCATTTTGACCGAACGGAGAAGTACGGCATGGAACTGAAGAGCTCAATAACAAAACCCCAAAATTTTGTAAATCGAAAACCCTAGAGTCCTAAATTGAGCCAAATCGAAGCGGATCTCGTACCTTGTGTCTAGCACTCAATGTCTAGCAAATCTACCTTCGACCATGGGGAAAGAGGCGGCGGCAGCCTCAGTGTCAGTGGGGATTAGGGTTACTGACTGGCGTCTGTGAGGGTTGAGGAGGAGCAGCAGATGAGGGGTGGATCCAGCCGCTCGGGTGGGCGCCGTCGCCGGAGCCGGCAATTCCATGGCCCACGGTGGGCGGATCCGCCGCCCTAGAGCAGCCGCAGAACCGGATCCAAGAATGGAGGGCGATCTGGCGGCCATCGTCGGGAGAGCGAGCGAAGTGGCCTGTGGTGGCGGGGGCGAGGTGGCGGCGTGGCAGCAGGCATGACAGAGCGGGGCGAGCGAGGTTAGTAAGAGGTGGCGGAGGGCGGGCAAAGGCGTCGGAGAGAGCGGAGGAAAGGTCGACGGAGGGACAGCATGAGTGGCCAGGCGGGCGAGGCGATCGGCGGTCGCTTAATCAGGACCAGTGAAGGACGATCGGATGGCTGTGCTGAATTGGGGCCGCGTGGCCAGCTTCGGGAGGGAAAAACGCCACGTGGCAGCGAGGGGGCACCTAAACCGGTCCTTGTACTATAGATGATGATTCAAATTGTTATTGCAACCTTTTCTGTAAGAGATTTTGATGTGGACTAATGCTGAAAGTGTATATGCAAGTATGCAGTAGTTCTCTGAGATTTGGGAGTTGATATTAAGAGGAAAATCTAAGGACAGTTTACAGTGGTGCCTTAGAGATCAGTTTAGAATGGCAATTGATGTACGTCGGTGTTGATTTCATTGTTCTGCAAAAAAAGAAAGTAACAAATTGAAGAAATCATGCGTCAATATTATGTGAATTTCTATTAATCTAGGTCGATCTTGGTGCTGATTAGGATAGATACATAGAGTTCAGCATGTACTGTCTTAATTTACTGCTGTTTAGTTTTGCTTTATGTCAAATACATATGTCAATTTCATCAATCACTGCCTAATTTCATCAAATACATAGAGTGCAACGAATTGAATAACCGATGTCAATATGATTATAAATTTTCTAGTAATCTCTAGTGATCTGGTGCTGATTCGGATGAGTTCAGCATGGATACATCTGATTCAAAGCACCTCTTGTGCTAATTTTGGGGATTCAAGTAGAGTTTAATCTATTAATTAAGGTGCCATGGGGAACAATGTATAGACTTACAATAGTTGATCTCTGTTGCACAGATGGCTCCATGTTCGTTGTTGGTTCCTTGCGGCTGTGACGGCAGATTGATGGAGATGGTGACGGCGGTGGCAAGAGCGACCAAGACGACAAACTGATGAAAATTGTGTACAATATGTTGTATTTATATAGTATATGTCCAGTTTGTTTCCAAGAATAAAGTTGGGTAATATTTGCAAGTTCTTCCAGGTTTCCATAAGGCACGATGTAAAACTTGTGACACACGGCCAAAACTTTTCGGTTCAGTGCTTGCCGTACGATTTGAGTTCAATACAATTTAGAACCTCGGAGCAACGTCAAATGTTTACATCACACTACTTTGTCGGAAAGACTGTCTTTTTATGCATTGTTATGTTTGCTTCCGTTCAGTTGATGGATTGCCTCGGCTATAAGCCGAAGGTTGTACGATTTGTTGGAGAAGGAAAGCTTCGATTTTTCTATGGTTTTCTTTGTTGACTCGGACTGGAATTATTGATTTGTTCGTGCCTTCCTTTTCTTAGCACACGCTCTCTCGGCTCTATTTTTCTTTGCTTTGTGCTGCTTAGGTCGTTTGTGACTGCACTATATGGAAAATACACTTGACGCCGCAAGAAAATTCAGCGCTACAAGAAGTTGCTCTTTTGTTCTAAACAGATCAGATGTATATTGCATTATCGGTTCAGATCGCTGCAATGGTTCCCATTGTACCGTCTGATCCGAGTTTGATACTTTGGCAACTAACGAGAGAAAGAGTGGCGAAGAGGATAACCATAAATTAACATCTATTAACTTGAGTGCACGAAGCACGTAATGGACTAATGGCACGACTTACTCCGCTTGATCGGAGAACAAGCACGGTGACTGGTGATAATTTCATTAGCCTCGGGTAAGGGTGAATTTCTTGCATCGGTGCATAAAGTATCTTCGAATAGCTTTAGTCATCTATTAAAAATTAACACTCGGTCAGTAGTAAAAACAAAGAAAATAATCAACACTCAGGTCAGTAGTAAACAAAAAACGAAGAAAAGAATCAACATTCAGTTATGAATCATATCTGGCTCCAAATTCAGAATATCGGATAACAGCAATACCTGATCAATCATGTGATTCTGGAACAAAAATTGCAAAGCCAATAAATGATTGTGTGGAAGAAATTGCAATGCCACATCATTCCATATAAAGTAAAAAAAATGGCCATCCCCACATATTTACATTCTGAACCATATATGAGCCGCTAATCAGAATATCACATAAATTCCATAGACATACAATCATGTGGTCTAAGAGAAATTGCAAAGTTACCTACTGATTGTAGTAATAGCAAACTACGTATTGATAACAGCATGCCACTGTTGTACTAACATGATATGTTTTTGCTTGGCTGTCACCTACTATCATCATTTTGTCAGCTATTTACTGTAAGTAAGGTATCAATGAATGGTTTGTTCCAAAGAAGTTTGCTAGCTTATATATAGAAACATAATAATAGGTGACACCGATTGTTGATTAATTACACCACGTGGAATCAGCAGTGAAGCTTTTTTGATCAAATGAATGTGAATTCAGAAAGTATTCCTCTTGAACACAGTTCAGTACTAGCATAAGTACATATGTGTAATGCTGAGCAGAAGGTAGATGCTCCAACTCTGGTCTTTGACAAAATATCTCAAAGTCGCGCAACTTCGAGAAGTAGAAGTCTCTTTCTTTCTCAGTACTATCCACATAAATCTTCAAATCTGCAATCTGCAATGCAGCAGAGATAGAAACAACAATAACTATAAAAAAGTATCACGTAGACTCATAAACATGCAACTTGAGAAAGTGGGAGCCGCGGCGACGACTCTGAGAATAGCGCCGATATCTGACGGTGGCGGCGGGAATAGGTGCGGCGGCGGCGGCGGGAGTAGGTGGTGGCGGCCGCGACGACGACCTGCAGATAGACACCGTAGAGGCGAGGAGAGTAGGCGGCGGTGGCGGAGGAGTAGGCAGGCGGAGGCGGAGGCGAGTAAGAAGCGGCGGCGGCGGGAGTAAGCGGCGGCGGCGGCTGAACGAAGAGGCCACCGGCGGCGGTGGCTGCGACGATGAGCAGGAACGCAGGACGGCAAGAGACAAATCGCTGTGTACGATCTCGATCGGGAAAAGGGGGAAATTAGCTGCGTAAATCACGTACCAAATTTACCCCTCCCACTTAATAAAATAAAAGACCAAAATACCCCTACAAAAGGACGGTTAGATCTATAATATACTACTCCTGTAGTATTTTTACCAGTCGGTACCGTAAAAGAGCCCAAAAAAAAACCTACTATATCCAAAGCGGTGTGCAGTGAGACTGGTTGGCCCACTCTATTATTTTTCCTGCACTGGTACTATCACTACAGGAAACGTTAACAGTCTTGAATGCCAAAACCGTCGAAAAAAGCGCACAAGCCGTCGGGATAGCTTTGTAGCCGTCGAGAGAACTCCGTCGAGCGAGCGACATTGTCTCGACGGCTCTATCGACAGCCATGCATAAAACCGTCGAGTTAAGTGCACCAGACGCCGTTACCGTGCGACGGGCTTAGTCTCGACGGCCACGAATGAACAGTCGAGATAAAGGAGAAGCGGGGCCCACTAACCCAGCCTTCCCTAGTCATGTACTATCGACGGCCGCTAAAGAGCCGTCGAGAGAGATCATGTCCAGATGTTGTGTAGTATCAACGTCCGTAAGGAGGCCGTCGAGACTACCTTGTCCAGATGTTGCGCAGTCTCGACGGCTTCCTTACGGCCGTTGAGAGTATGCCTGTGCAGTAAAAAAATTGTTTTAATTTTGTAAAAAAAAGAAAACTACAACAGCTGCTGCACTTGCAAACCCAAAAGCCCACAATGCATATATATCCCATTTGTCGCACACATGCGACAATATCACAATTGACAAGATCACATGCACTCAAATAATTAAAAGTCACAGTACACATCCATAAGCCAACAACCGATCCAACGCACACACACACACACACACACACACACACACACACACACATATATATATATATATATATAGAGGAATGCTAGCGTGCACCACAGAGCACGGATCACTCCGATGCACCAAGCGTTTTGAAATCGAGATGCCTAACAATGATCGAACCGTTGATCTTGTTCGTCTCTTTGAAATGTAGCCGATGACCAAGTTTCATATTTTTTGAATTTATTTACTATTTGTTTTCTATTTTCAAAAATCAACTTTTTTGGACGCACCACGACTAATTGGAAGGCTGATTTTTGAAAATAGAAAATAAATAGTAAATAAATTCAAAAAAATATGAAACTTGGTTACTGGCTATATTTCAGTAAGACGAACAAGATCAACGATTCGGATCAGTTGTTAGGCATCTCGGATTTCGAAAACGCATTGGGAGCACGGATCTCTCCGTGCTCTGGGGTGCACGCTAGCATTCCTCTACACACACACACACACACACACACACACACAACATTGCAATCACAAACGTACGATAACCAAAACGTATATATCGCCAGCTAGCTAGTCACCTAATGCTCGCTAGACGGAGTATCGCCTGAAGGGGGTAGGGACGGCTGGGTAAACAACGGGGGAGCGCCATCAAACAGGTTGTTGACGAAGTCGGTCTCCTGGCTGCCCGATGTGTCCCCTCCCTTGTGCGCATGAGTTGTTGCTGGGGCAGCAGAACCCGAACTCTTAAAACAAACATAGACTTATTAGTTAATGGTATGTGTTGAAATAAAGTAATAATACATATTTTGAGGTCGAATGACTTACCGCCTCAGTAACGTACGAGAAACCACCAGGCGGGCAAGCTGGGCCCACGTAGTCACCTGCTGGGGGGGTGGGCCGCTGTAGAGAGCTTGGTGATGAGGAGGTGGCGGGCCCCCTAGTAGCTCTGGTAGGGAGGTGGTGTCCCGAATCCACTACGATACGGTGGTGGACCACCGTAGAACCTCAGACTGTCACTAGTCCCACGGCCAGTCTAAAACAAATTTGGCATGTGACGTGTTAATCGAATGGTTAGATGTATCTGACAGAATATTTAGAGTTTAAGTACATACCCCAGCTAGAGTTTAAGTACATAACGTAATTTGATTTCTAAAAATGCAAAACAAAATTTGTTGCTCCACAAAAACAATGCGTTGACGTTTGTGTATCAAACACAATCATCAGCGAAAATATAAAAAATTTCCAAGCATCTAACGCGACGAACACTATCGAATAGGGTGTTTTCCGGCTAAGTTACGGTATCGGATGTTTCGTTAGTTACTATACAAATTACTTTAATTTCAAAAATTACAATTTCAACTATCAATCAAAACTTATGAAATGATGTAATATATAGGAATTATTACATTGATTTTTCTCCTTTAAAAAATAAATATCAATTAAACTGTAATATATAGGAAGAAAATTGTATATTTAAAATAGCATTGTCTCGATGGCATAACGTTAGGCTGTCGAGAGAACTAACGCCGTTCGGCTGACCTCACGGACGGCTTTAAATACTTGACGGTTTGGTTTATAGCCGTTGAGACTAAGAAGCCGTGGTGCTCACTATCGACGGCCCTGTAGTGGCCGTCGAGAAAGTGCCTACTGTATCGACGGGTCGGTGATGGCCGTCGATTGAAGTTTGGGCACTCGAAACTATATCCTTTTTCTGTAGTGTATATTCGTGCACCATAAATCTGCTCTGTGCATACATAATTGAAATGATTATTTGCCATGAAATGTTGCTCTACTTGATTGTAAGCTAGACGGCAGCAGTGCAAATGTTCACTCCATACGTCTCGTGTTTTTCTTATCCAAGAGATAAAAAAAAAATGGCAGGTGATGAAGCCTAGGAGAAAGCAAGGGGAATGAACTTGAGTAGGCATCAAAGCTTGGGCAAGATCCATGACCTAGAATTTTCCAATTAGCCATTTCTGCCATACAGGCTCTTGCCTTGCATCATGCACGCCGACATTTTGGGCATGCATTTAACCACTTTTCGTGTCTTTTTATTTTATGGTTGTACATCTCGGCACAGACGGCACACGAATTTTTCGCCGTTTGAAAAAGGTTGGACGCAACCAACACTCAGCTGCAGGAGGGCATAGAAGACACGGTTACTTGGAAATGGACGAGCAGCGGACGCTATACAACAAAGATGGCTTATCTCATGCAGTTTTAGTGGCGACAGGAATCAAATTTTGTTGAGATAATCTGAAAACCATGGGCACCGGCAAAATGCATAGCCTTTGCTTGGCTTTTTGCGCAAAACCCATCTATGGACTTCGATCGTCCAAGTGCTCGTGGATGGCTGAACGACCTCCTCTATCCACTTTGTAGCTGCAGTTCAGAAACTGCCTACCATCTCTTCATCGACTGCGCTTTTGCCCGAGAGTTCTGGGCGCAAGCTTCTGATAGATCAGCCCTACCAAGCCTCAAATATGCAACATCGCAAACTACCATCACCTTGTTGGGCTGGTGGGAGGAGAGACTTCTCTAGACCACAAACGTCTCAAGACTAACATGTGCCTTAATAGTCATTGTAGGACTATGGGTTATTTGGTGTGAAAGGAACTCGAGAATATTTAGGAATGCTCACGCAATGCCAGTCCAGTTGATAGAACATCTCGCAAAGATGATTCATTTGTGGAAGATGGCGGGAGCAACCGCCTAGCTCATAGAATAGTTTCTTTGTAGTGGGATGAGGAAGTCCTCTTTTTTCCTTTTTCTTCCTCTCTTCTTCCCTTCCTAGCCTTGGGGTCACTGTACTTAATTTCCCTCTTTCTTAATGAAATTGCCAAGATTTCTTGGCCTTTCAAAAAAAAAATCCTTTTACATTGCATAATTTTTTAAGACCATTATATTTTTCCCAAGGAAGCCCGCCACCACTTTCAATAAATAAAAAGCAAAGTATCTTCAAAGTTAAGATAATATATAAAAAAGGACTGCACTAGGCGTCGAACGGCCGACGATTTTGAAAAATTAGCATGTGTTGTGGTCAGTTAAACAAAATATTACAATAAGATAAATAAAATGTTACAGTATATTTAAACTTGCATATTTAAAACTAAAAATCTCACCTAGATGGCCAAAAATATTGTGCTAACCAACTGTTGCACCAAATCATATGATGTTGCAGCATATTAAACCAAAATGTTGTTGTGTTTAAAATGTGGTACTACAAAATTTTTAGGCAACACGTGAAACAAAAAAATCGAATGCTAAGATGTAACTTTTTTTAACAAATGTGAAACAAAAATATTGTACTATCAAAACATTTTGCGACAACACGTGAAAAAAAATCACTATTGCAACATTTTTAGACAACACGTGTGATGAGAACACAGGACCCCTGCCCCTATCAACGTGAAACAAAAAATGTGCTACTGCAACATTTTTGGACACACGCGAAACCAAAAATAAAAATCAATTGCTCAACTGCAATATTTTTCGACAACATATGAAATAAAAATATTAAGCCACTAAAACATTTTTCGTAACACGTGAAACAAAAAACATCCTATGGAATTGAAAGTCATCGATGCAACCCCATATCTCCTCGCCTCCAAGATCATCCTCACTAGTGCTTCCTATGGCCACAAATACACCAACAAAAAAAATAGGTTTGGGAGGCTAGATGGACACAACCGCTACACCCCCAATGTAGTGGTGAGCAGCGACCCAAGCGGATTTTGGTGTTCATAGTGGAAAGAAGAGAGATGGATGGGAGGAAAGAAACTAGAGAAAAGGGGAGGGATTACTAGGCGGAGAGAGGATGTCGAGTGGATGAGAGTTTTCCGGTGCAAGTCCGAGGAATGGAGTGTTCGATGTCTTTCGGATGTCTGTCCCAAAGTATTATCACATTAAAAAAAGATGGGCAATTATCAAGCCCACAAGGAATTGAGTATCTAAATTGCAAGCCTATTGCACCAGTAGCCTCTCGTTTAGAAAAACCAAAGAGAAATTGGTCAAGGCGAGCCCTGGATTCTTGAAGAATTCCAGCCATTTGGACCAGATCGATCCTCTATACGTTCATATAGGTGCAAAGCTTGGTAGTCAGTCTCCAGCAAAATTTTAGAGGAACTCTGTTAACATGTAAAACAGATGTAATCTAACAGATGCATATCCTATACCCTTTGACATATATATGTTAAAGTGATTTTAAGTTGCACCATGAGTATTCACCTTTACCCACGAAGTTTTGGGGCGAGCAAGTGAGTGTTCCCTTAATTACCTTCTCCCAATAGGCTTTGGAAGTTCAAAACGATAAAGAACATCTCATACAAAATCCATTTTAACTTTTTGAATAATGTTTTATATAAAGTCTAAATATGCCTCACATGATTGTCATAAAATGTAAGAATTAGGGCTAGCAATCTAGCATTAAGCTTGTCGGCATCACGTTTTTGGCTCGGCTTGGGCTTAGCTCATAAGCCAACTGTTCAAACTCAAACTTTTTTTTTCTACCTCAGCCGAATACCGAGCCGAGCCTGGTGCTCGGTCGTTCGTGGCTCAATTTTGTGGTTGTGCAGGTACTAGTCTAACCCATTATCACTAGAAGTCAGGCCATCCGCTCGCGTAGTTGCCTACAACTATGGTTTGCCCCAAATATCTTAACAAAGACTCTCAAGCTCAACTCAAAGTCCTCCATGGTTGAACCCTCGAAACCACCCATTTTTTCAACCTCTAGAGCACCGGTCATCTTGTTGCTCATGCTTGTGAGCTGAACTAAGGGTGTGTTTGGTTTAGGGGTCTTGGATGATTCCATCCGGCATGACATCGTTTTTTGTTTGGTTGCTATTAGTTGGATCCATCCGTCCTGGTTCTTTTCATCCATCCACAGTGTTCCAAAGCGGTCCGTCTCGTCCGATATGAAAATGTAAGTTGCGTTCATCCAGTCCATCGTCTCTCCTCTCCTCTTCCCAGTCGCCGCCTCTCCTCCATCCTCCACCTCCTCCTCCCGGCGACCAGTGGCGCGCGCGCTTCGTGCCTCCGCCTCCTCCCGACAAAGACAGGCGGAGCTTGGGCTGATGGGGAGGCGGTCGCGCCCCTGCCCGGTTCTTGGCGGCGGCGGGCCTCTGGACGACGGCGGCGGTGGCGGGCTCTCCAACAGAGGATGCTGTGGCGGAGGCAGTGGGCCGGGGCCTTGAGAAGCGGTGGCTAGGGGTGAGGCAATGAGTTCGAGGCCTTGGCGCCAGCAGGAGCTTCGGGGAGGCAAGCGGCGCTTGAGGGCTGGCGGCTGGGAGAAGCGAGAGAGAGAGAGAACACGAGGTGGAGGCGGCGGTGCTGAGGTGGAGAAAGCAGAGAGAGAGAGAGAACGCAGCGGTAAATCAATTGGTCATGGATGAAAAAAAAAACAACCAAACACCACCACATAGATGAATTGATCCATTATCAACGTATCCCATCCCTAATCCTATGCTGGATGATTCAACATGGCCCAACCAAACACACCCTAAAGCTCTGGGCGAGCACGAGACCAGCTTGTTTTCCGGTTTGTGTGGTGATTGAGCTTAAGTCCGAGCCCAAGCCAAACCAGATCAGACATTGGTTCACTCAAGCTCGGCTCATTACCACCACCGGTAAGGATCAGATCATATTGTTCGAAATTAAAACCAAACATAGCAGCCCTTCGACCAATTCAAGGGATCAAAACGCGGCTGACCGATACCCAAGTCCATCGTAATTTTTAATTAATTGGTGCAATAGAGGCGCGTAGACTTGCGTTGCACCCATCCACCCACGTACTGCTCCATATACGTACACGCACGAGTATGTGTTCGAACCATACGCAAATGAAGAAGTGGTTAGACACGGTTCGTGAATTTTTAATTAGTAAAAATGACCCCCTTGCGTGTGGGGCAGGTCATGTAGTGACGATCATGGTGGGCCCATCTCCGAGGGCAACCACATGCATGCAAACGATAGGGTGCAAAACTTCTGTCATGTTTCGCTTTCATTTGATCACAAATCATGCATCCTCCAAGCTCACCATTCTTGGCTGTTTTTTTCGGACTTTAAGGTCTTGTTTGTTTCAGATTAATGTTGCGTTGTAGTGTATCAAATTTGTGACTCATTTGAAATACGTTTTAAAAATTTCAAAAAAAATATGAAAAAATATTTTACGAACTGTAAGAAGAACTAATTAAAACCCCACAAAAATAACTACAAACTATTACAATGTTTGGCCTATACAAAAATAACAAATTTTCATTTAATCTAGTTTAATCTGAAACAAACAAGGCCTAAGTGATATCCCCATACACAGTTTGGTCATTCAATATCTCTCTCCCTCCCTCTCACATCATCGTCCATTTCATTATCGATCATTTCGTATCTTGGTGCAATTAACCTGGCAAAATTAATCTCGATGGAGCACAGCCTACGGTTTTTAATTAGAGCAGTAGCACATCTTGGATCATGGAGTAATAACCGCTACTACTGCAGTGGCTTCGATAGCTATAGCGGCAGATACGAATAATTGTGCTGTTACCAATAAAAAAATAGTTGTGACGTCACATCCATGATCCATGATGCAACCGGCACAGGCCTCTAGCACCGAGGCCCGAGGGCCCGTTACACGTCGTGTCATCAGTCATCACCGATCCAAGATGCATGGTCGGGACTCGGTAAATCACCCTGATATATCAGGCGGGCATGCACGCGTGCCAACATGTGAGTGCAATGTTTCCCTCGTCACATTTTGGCCTTGTACGTTTCAGCTTAACGTAGCGTAGCGTAGCGTTTTAGTGAAATTTGAGAGTTTTTAAAGAGAGATTTAAATATTATAAAAAAATAATTTAAAAAAATAGTTTTAGGATCTTTAGGAGGACTACTAAAAATCTGAGAAAAATCATTACAAATTATTACACCAAATAAATTTATATAAAAAGATAAATTTTCTTGAACGCTTATTCGTTCTATTTCACTACAACTGTTAAAATGTCGGCGCCTTTATGGATCTCCGAACACATGGTAAAGAGCTCTCGTTCCCATTCGTACAAAGGTATTCTCGTAGAAACCAGAACCCCATTTCATCTGTGATATGTCTGCTGCAATGCCAGTATGTTGAACTTGAGCTTGAATGTGGCAACTTTCGGACTCGATTCATTTGCAATTAATTACGAGCTGAACCCAGTTTTTAGTTTGGTGGTCTAACTGAACCGGGCTAAGTCAGCTCGTTCGATTCAGGCTCGGCTTATACACAACCCAATTTTCAAACTTTTCTACACCGTGTGTATAATCTATGACATCGATCTTAGGGTTTTATGTATAACTGTGTGCTTCTATAAAATAGTCATAGTTATGGTCTCTTCTATATATGTATAATGAGTTAATTTTATACACTCGTTCTCCTATGCTTATTAAACTATGAATGATCTGGTTCACGAGCCGAGCCACGAGCCATGTGTCTACCTCAGAGTAGGGGTGAAAACAGGTCGGATAATGTTCGGACCGGACTGATCGGATCCGGATTCGGATATCTTCGGATCAGTTATTTTTAAGATATTTTCGGATACGGATCGGAACTCGGATATTTTTAGTCGGATACGGAATGACCATATCCGTCGGACTCGGATTCGGACTCGGATATCCGAGAATCAAGTTAGTCAGATATCCAAGCCCATCCTACAAGCACCAGCCCACAAGCCCAAAGTGGAATTTTCCTTTTTGTTTTCGTATTTAATATTATCAGAAAGTTGTAAAAATTGTAGAAAATAGTATATGGCTCAGAAAAATGTGAAATAAATTTCTAAAAATCCATAAAAAGGAGTAGAATCCAAATATGAAATAATACTTTATATATGATCGGATAAATTTCCCTAGAAAAATAGAAGAAGCTTTTCCTTAGAAAGAACAAAATAGGATGAGTGGGGTTTTAAAAATTCTTAAAAATAAAGAAGGACTTTGGAAATTTAAAATATAACTTCTTCACGAGACATGAACTATGTCAATGTTCATTAGTATTTGGTAATGCTAATGATTTTGCGTTAATGAGTTTATGTGTTGTATCACTTGTATGTTTATGCATGGAATGTATGATTGCATGCATGAATCACATGATACCATGGGGAATTGGTGATAACTGATATTTTGATGTGATATGGCCTATTTGTTGATTGCTTTAATTGAACTCTGACATATATTTTGAGGGGTTATATGTTTCGACAAATATCCGTGATCATATTCGATTCGACCTGAATCCGCTCCGTATTCGTGTCCGGCCTTTTCCGTATTCGTATCCGTAACCGTGCTATCCGTATCCGGTTCCGAGAAAAACTTTAGATAAAGATATGGTTTAGCTATTATCAGATCTAATCCGATCCGATCCAACCCGTTTTCGATCACCCCTATCTCAGAGACACCCTGTGTAGCTCGTCTCATTTCCTCGGCGTCCAACAGAGGAGAGGCACCAGCGGCACATTACTGCATGTCTGCATTGCTGCAATACACGTACGCTAGCTACGTACTATGAGCACACTGCCACTGTGTCCCAGCATGCATGCATCATCCAGTGCGTTAATGAAGGGAGCAAGAGGCGGCAGCGGCAGCAGAAGGGGCAGAAATATATGCGCGTACGTGAGCGAGCAAGCGAGTGATTTGGAGGAAGCAGAAGCAAGCGACGAGGGCGAGCGCGCGTGCCGTGTGTGTGTGCACAGTGTGTGGTCCTGTGCTGTTGGAATCTGGAGTCTGGAGCGCCCCAATGAGCTGTTGCTACCTGGAGAAAACAACAGGAGTGACCCAGATGGGCTGCTGCTACCTGGAGAGCGAGCAGCAGCGTGGTGCGTTTGCAGATCCAACAGGCTGCAGGTACAGGACCAACATAGGCACGTAGCTAGGTAGAGGGAGAGTAGGGCCTTGTTTGTTTCAGATTAAATTAAATTAAATTAAAAATTTGTTATTTTTGTATAAGACAAATGATGTAATGTTTTGTAGTCATTCTTGTGGGGTTTTAAATAGTTCTTCTTAAAGTTTGTAAAATATTTTTTCCATAATTGTTCTCTCTCTTTCTCCCTTCCTTTTTACTCCAAAAAATTGGCCTATGAAAGTTGGACAAAAATTGGCCTATGAAATCTGTGGTTGCTTTTTGCTCTGTTGTTTTGGTAGCCTTCCCTGGATTTGTAGAATGCTAGTTTTTGAGAGCTTCTTGTGACTGGTATAAGTAGTACGTCCGTGCTGTCGACGATAATGATTCTTAAACCAGCACGGCTGTAATAACTACATAACTAATCCCTAGTTGTTTAATTTGTGAATCAGGCTCGAGCTCGGTTCATATTACAAGTTCTGTTTTGTTGTGAGCCACAAGTAGAGTTCTTCATTTCGACTCGATCCAGATCAAGACCTGGGTTTGGTCGGTTTATTAATAAAAAAGGGTGTAATCGGGACATGGCGCTGCTTCTAATCGAAAAAATAATTAGATATGTGACACTCAATTCACGTGTCGAAGACAAACTAACACTAAATTTGATGATCTTTGGCAAAATGACACTGGATACGCGAATTTCTACAAGGCATGACATTTTAGCCATTTTAAAGACGTCTCCCCAATTTTCTTCCATTTCCCCTGTTTTCGATGAGAAAATGACTTAGGCCCTGTTCTTTTCAGCTTATCAGCTTAACGGCTTAACAGCTTAACGACTTATCTACATTCTGAAAAGCCATATCATTTGAATTTTTTAAGTCCGTTTTTTCGCTGTTTTGAAGGTGCTTCCTAACGATTTAAAAAGCAAGTCAAACGAAATGGATCCGAATCTCGAGACTACCTCGAGAAGCTCTCGAAGTTCAGTCATTTCAGCCGTTCAGATCAGCTTAAAAGAACATAACCTAAAATGTCCCTGTTTTCTCTCTTCTCCTTCTCCCACCAACACACGTGGGCCACTTGCCAGCCTCTCATTTCTTCTTCTTCCCTCATCCCGTCCTAGACCTGATCATCCATCTGGTGGTAGGGTTTGACCGAGCTTGGTAAAGCTCGGTCCCATGGACAAGCCGAGTCGGCCCGCCCGACGATCGAGCCTCTGTTTGGGCCGAGCTCGGCCGATCCCATAAGTTCTACCGGCCGACCACGACTTGTTGCACTAAATTCTCTACCGAGCAGTGGCCCCGATGGCCATTTGGGCTTGATCGAGGCCGAGCCGACCCGACGATCGAGCCAAAATTGAGCCGAGCCGAGCTTTTCGGGCCGGGCTCGTCGGGCCGGGCCACCCATGATCAGGTCTATCCCGTCCCCTTCTCTTATCTCCTCTCCCCAGCTGGCGCTACCCCGCTGGAGGGCCCACTGCCAGCCATCTCCCTGTATATGAAGCGTGTGACCTAAGCGCTCGTGCACACGCACTTACACGTACGGTTGATGTGGCGCCTATACCAATTACTTAATTAATCTTATCAGATGATCTCACGTAATGATCCAAAACATGGGGCCATGCATGACACTGCTGATTGCAATTACTGGGTCTATCATGCATACAAGGAGCACTCAATTAAGCTCAACTACTGGGTCAGGCTGTGTCTACTCTAACACGGATGAGAGACAGAGAGGAGCTAGTTCACTCGTAGAAGTAAACAGCTTGATAAAGTCGCATGACACGGAGAGGAAAAGGACTTTGGAACCATCCGGCACGGCACTACTGAATTTTTTTTCTTCCTTTGGTAAAATAAAAGATGGGCATATACACAACCGCATATACTCCCTCCGTTCTTTTTTGTTTTACGCATTTGACTTTTTGACACGTTTTTAACCATTCGTCTTATTCAAATTTTTTTGTAAATATCATTTATTTTGTTGTGATTTGTTTTAGTACTAAAGGCACTTTAAACATGATTTATTTTTTTCATCTTTACTCTAAATTTTTTAATAAGACGAATAGTAAAAGATGTGTTCAAAAGTTAAAGGCAAAAAAAAAAACGGAGGGAGTACTTGACATCTTTTGCTTGCATACTGGTATTCGATTGACCTATGAAAAATATTTTTTTTTTTCGCGTACGTGCATGCATATATTAGACCGTGAGGAGGCATGCAGCTGGTCTAGGTCATATCACGGGTTTCTCTAGGGAAAAAACTCCTTCACAAGACTGTTGAGAGCGACCGGTGTACGATATCCACTTGTTTTTTTTCCTTTATTCGACTTTGCTTCAGCTTCTTTCGCGACTTCTAGAAGTTTGGACAAGAACAAGTACTGATAGCGGACATGGTTAGTGATTAATTAACGAAATACGGTACGAGAACGGATTAGCGCTAGATATTTCTGTTCAAAAGAAGTGTTTTTTACGGAATTGTTCTCGATCAATCTACTAAAAATAGATAAAATATCAGTTGATATATTAAACTAGTGGAGTAAATAATTAAACTTATGGATTGTTCGATGTTTTAAAAAAAATACAATTTAACTGTAAAAATATTATGTATTATTTCAGCACATGTTTTCAATTCTATAAGTAGCCTCTTTTATGTATCTTTTTTTTTCTTTTGAATGAATTTGAACTAAAAAAAACAGAACCTAGTTTTTACAACATCACCAAAAATATCGACTTTTTTTATTTTCGGTCGACAGAAGAGGAGTAATATAAAATTGCTCTCTATCAATCATCCAAAAATAGATTAAATCTAATTATTAAGATTAAACAAGTTTTAATCGCCGGTCAGTTTTCTCGGTGACGAGCTTAATTGGTACGCATGAGACGGCAGAAATTATTTCTCCAGGACGGTAAAAAATGACAGCATCACGCCACCAACCTACCTCACACCAAGGTCGCCGCGGTCGCCGTCGCTTAATTAATCTTACGGCATCGGTATTATCTAGAGTTATCAACGGAGATGCTTCTGTGTCACTCGCACAAAACACGTATATCTCAGGACAAGTTGCCTGCACTAAATTATTGCGCCTTATCCGTCTCTACGGGGAAAACAATGTGCCGCGTAGATTGGAGCATCATTCTATTATTATCCAATAATTAATGCACGCTGCACTATTATTTTTTACTTACTACTTACGGTTTATGTTTGTTTTGTACATTCTCGCATCTGCTGGCCATGTTTTTCCAATTTAATTTAGTTAACACTATAATAAAAAAATATTATTGCACTCTATAAATAGGCTAAAAAATTATTACAGATAGTTTTGAGAGTCTTGAGAAGAGCAACTAAAAGTCTTAAAAAATGTTACAGGGCGCTATGACATTTGGCTTATATAAAATTAACATTTTGTGTCGAACTAGTAAATTTTAAGAGTAATTATGGCCCCTTAAAGTTATGGCTCCATAAAGTTATCTCGCATTTTTCCTTAGATGCAAAACTTTTAAATGCGAAATATTTAGATACATAAAGTTGTATCAGCATATCAGTTAAGTTCTATAGAAATATATAAGGTGAAAAGCCCTCGAGGTTTTTGAAGTAAAAAAAATGATCTTTTGCTCTCCCAAATATAAATGATCTTTTGCTCTCCCAAATATTCTAGGATTTACGCTTTTTGAGTAGCGCAATTGCCTTTTTGGTTCTCATGGCGCAACCACAGGTGAGAAACCGATAATAGGCCAGTAGTCTGATGGCAAAATTATTTGGTTGTGAAACCCGCTATCCGGGTTTAAATCCTCGTATAAGCAATAAAACTTGAATTTTTTACATGTATGTTATTATTAAAAAGCAAAATTTCAGAAAAGCCATTAAAAAGTGTGAAATATTATAGATGTTATTATTTGTAGCAATCCACTTCAAGCATGACATTATGTGGATTTTCGGCGAATACAAGCTCAAAATACATCTAAAATACCTTAAAATACATTTTTATGAGTATGACCCACATGTCATACTCCTTTCCTTATTTCTCCATCTTCTTCCCACCTCCTTCCCATCACCCCAACTCCGGCAGCCATCCCACTGCCGTCGTCGGTAACATTTTTTCAAACCGATTTCAAAAATGAGTTCTTGATATTTTACTAGGCAGGTCGCGCCATCCCGCTGCTGCCGGTCGCGCCTCTCGTTGTCGTTGTGACCTCTTCACTACACCACTGAGCTTGTTGCCCCACCGCCAAGGAGGAGGGCGAGCACACAGGGGATAAAGAAATATAAAGACGGTGTGGTCGGCTTTAATCCCTCTATAGTTGTAAGCGCAAGATCTCTAGCATTGTGACGTATGGGAGCCCTCAAATGCTATTTTTAATTTTTTTTAATAAATTTTCCTAATTGTTTTATGATTTCCCTATTTTTTTAATTCCTGAAAATTTTTAGAATTTTTCTAAATTTTTGAAGTAATTTATGTGACATGGACGGCCATGTCAGACCCATGTCAGTTCCAAGGCTATCAGATGGCAGGTTTGGACCGGACGAACCAATTTAAAAAGATTAGAGACACAAAACTGTAATTTTAAAAAATAGGGATCCAAATGAGAATCAACTAATAGTTTAGCGACCGCCCGTGCATCTTACTCTAACAAGAAAAGGCTAACAAGAAACCTCACCCTGAATCCTGTCCTCTCGTCTCCGGAGACCAAGGCCATCTCAGAAGAGAGTGCGCGCGCGAGAGAACGAGCTAGCGCTCCATCATCACGTACAGGCACAGCTAATTAATCAGTGTCCAGGGGGGCAATAAAAACGGTATGTGTTTGGGAATTAATTAAGGGCGTGGCGGAGAACGACAAAATTAATTAGGCTCAAATAATGGTGGCACATGACAGCACAGGGTCACCGTGCCGCCGACACGTCGCCGCCGGTGGCCGTACTGGCAACCACCACCATTCGCTAGGTCCCCGCGGAGGCGTTCGTGTGCGCACCGGCCGGCAAGCGGGGGAAAGCGCCGCTCTAGAATGCCAAGTTTGGTTGTCCATGCCCGGCCGGTTATTCACAGGCTATTTGGTTGCCTTCATCACAGTAGTTTTGCATTTAGAGATACAAAATTGAGGTGTTTGGTTATCTTCTCATCTATCTGAATCAAGCTCTCCAGATGCAATTACCCTTTTCGGGTCAGGCTCTAAATATACGATCAAATTGAACGTTTCCCAGAGCCAGGCTCCGCGGATGCACCAACTCAATCGCATCCAACAATGTAGGCAACGCATTTGATTCTTTTTTTATATAACTTTTGATTAGTATTTTCTGTTACAAACCGATTTCAAAAATGGGTTCTTAGATATTTTTTCGAATAAAATTATACGGCACTTGCCATATAAATTTTAAAAGTTTAAAATTTTTATTTTTGAATTTATTTATTTATGAGACTTTTTTGAATTTTTTATTTTTGTATTTGATTTTTCGTTATTTTGATTTTCTAGAATTTATTTTTTAATATGTTTCATCCTTATTTTTGAATTTCTCCATGCCATTCTCTCCTTAGTGCAGTCAACCAAACAACATCTCTACGCAGACTGTACAATCTCATACAACTAATCAAACAACAACCATTTGCATCATCTCAGCCTAGCTCCAACCAATCTAGCTCAGCTCATACAGCCTGGTTCAACTGAGAAGGCAATCAAACAGTCTATCAAATGGCATTTATGGGCCCGTTCCCTCGCCGGCCATCATCATCATCGTCCCCTCCTCTCCCCCCACCCTCGCCGGTCATTGTCCCCTCTTCTCCCCTCTCCCTCTCTGTGCGAGGTCAGGTGCGTACTTTCTTCTTGACCTAGCGCAATCACGCGCAAAGAAACCACAACGGCGGGGCTCGTATAGTGGCATGGACGGAGAGGTTAGCGAAATAAACGGCTCCAACCATCATCTTCTGTGGTTTGTCTCTACTCGCGTGTTGCCGCCACATCGCCGCCTTTTAATCCACATCGCCTCATGCTTCCAACCACGATTTATCTGTGTCTAGCATGCAAAAGCATTGACATGATAACACAATGATGATGGCATCAACCTACAAACCTTAGTTGTCGGCGCCATAAGCTCCTGCTGCCTTGTCGATGTCACATTAGACAGAGAGGTAAGCTGGCATGGAAAAAAAGTTTCGATCACCACTTCCCCCTATTCTCCGTCCCTCCTCGCGCATCACCACTGCATCACTACATGCTCCCACCCGCGATTTATTTGTGCCTAGCATGCAGAGGCAGTGGTACGACAACACGAAGGTTTTGTCATTGACCTATGCCACCCTGTTGACGCCATCGTAGGCCCACGTGGCCTTATCAACATCACTAGCGGCGGACCCAGCCTAGCAAAACAACCTAGGTTGCTGCTGCTCCGCTCTTCGAACCCCCACTGTCTTTAGACCTTGGGCATTAGATGGAGTAGGCTTGGCCTTGGAATTGGGTTAGAGCAGCCCAGGCAGCTGCTTGACCTGCATGGGTGCTGGATCCGACCTTGAACATCACCATTGTACTCCACCATCAGGTGGAAACCTAGGAGGGTAAACTAAGGAAAGTGGTAGATGGAGCTAGTAGGGTGATGGACTTCACATGGTGACACGATTTCGAGGGATGGACTTCATATGGTGACAGAGCTGGAGTAAGGATGGTGTAACATCTTGGCCCAAATTCGCTTAGAGCACAATTCACGTACGAGGTCGGCCCACTCATGCATAGCACCACCTCTTGGTCTTTCGGTCTTTGCCCAAAAGGGTTATCCCAGGTGGTATGTCTGGTACAATTAGCATTATATGCTATCATAACTCGATCTAAACTAGCAAGATACGTGGTACTATTCCACCACAAACAATTCCATGGACCACATGGGCCACACATCTCAATGGATCGAGGTATCACACATTGTAGTAGCTTATTTAATGCCAGTTGGACCCATGCGTAGCATCTCGGGTTAACCCTTTTGGGCGAAGTGGGGCCGAAAACCCAAGAATACCGCTATACACGCGTGGACCAGCTCCGTAGGTGGGTTTGTCTCTAAGCGAATTTTAGGATGTTTACAAATGGTATTAGAGCACCAACCTTAATTTGTTGTGTGCACGTGTGTGAGCTTAGTAACATGGGTATATGATGACGCGTGTGGGCCCAAAGTGGTCACACGACATAGCATATGTACCTACATTGGTCACACGATAGCATACCGAGGAAAGATCCTAGCCATTTGACATATAAGTGGTGTGCTAACTAGGGCGTAAGCCCGTTAAGTGGAGTGAGTGTAATACCCTCGGTCTATTGATATGTGAGGCCCGTGTGACCCATGTGATTGCTTGCGGTGTAATAGTACCATCTTACTAGTCTAGATAGAGTTGTCATTTTTGTCAACACAAGGATAGGGCTAGAAAACGAGCCAGGAGCTCACGAGCTGCTCGGGCTCGGCTCGTTTAGAAACGAGCACGAGCTGAGCACCATGTTTAGCTCGTGCAACCAATCGAGCTGAGTCGAGCGAGACGCTGGCTCGCTCGGACTCGACTCGGCTCGTGTCTCGTACATCATCATTCATCAGTCGCCGAACCTGTTTTTCACTCAAGCTCGAGCTCTTGGCTCGTGGTTCGGGCTCGTGCGGGCCCGCGAGGTACCACTGAGCCGAGCCTGTTTTTCAGCTCAAACCCCCTTGCTCAGCTCGGCTCGGGTTTGGCTCGGTACCTAACGAGCCGAGCCAAAGCCAGGGGCTGGCTCGCTCGGGCTCGGCTTGATACCACCCCTACATAAGGACGATAATGGGTACAATTTTCATATCATGTCGAAGACTGTTTTGTCTCTCTGCCAAACAGGGGTGGGAAGTTTATAATAGGATTGGGGTTGATCGAGCTTTTTTTATTCAATGTGATAACAAATTTGCTTTGTAGTTCGGTGTGCGACGTTGCTATTTATGTTGAGATACACATTTACGGATGTCCGATCCACAATAGCTTTATATATTATCTAAAAGATACGCCAACGAGACACATGAGGAACGCCCACCCCTCTCCTACCTAATTGGAATTAACATGTCGTGAAAAACGATGAGCTGCCAAATGCCAATACCATGGTACCATCTTCTTCTCCTGCGGAGGAAGTGGGAAAAATACCCGAGATAATCAACAAATAAATCACATTTAATAAAATAATCCATTGAAAAAAGAATTGCCGGGATGACACCTGCTCCCGCCATCCGACACGGCGGCCGCCACCCCGCACGGCGGGAGCTCCAGCTCCCGCCATCCCGCACGGCGGGAGCTCTCTGGCTGCGACACGTGTCATAGATGGGTCCGGGAGGAAAAATACTCAAAATAAACATTGGGTCCGGGAGAAGCTGTTTCTATATATTATTAGATGTAGCTAAGCAAGGGTAATAATAGCATTACAGATGTTGATTTATATTAAATGAATTTAAAAATAAATATAAAAATTGTACAAAATAAATTTTAACATATCGTAAAACACAAAAAAAACAAAGTGACCGATATCAATTTATTTATTTATGCATTTTAAAAACCATAAAATCTAAAAAAATCCTAGAGAAAACCCAAAAAACTAAAAAATGCAATAAAAAATTATGGTGGGGTCCATAAATAAATTTGAACGTTAGAAATGTTGACTTATATAAAATTAATTAAGAAATAATAGGAAAATAATTCAATGTCAAATAAATCTTAAAAACAAAAGGTGATTTTTTTAACTAATACGAATTTTATTTATTCATTTTAAAAAACTAGAAACTCCGGGAAAACCCAAAAAATAAAATAAAGAAAGATGCAACCAAAAAACATGGTGAAGGTCAAAAATGAATTTTAGCGTTACAAATCTAAAATACACTTGTGTCTTACGAAACTAACGCCACACGCCATGTACGCGTGAAACATACCTAGTAGCTACTGCCGGGCAGCTAGCCGAATGATGTTAGTTTAAAGCTATATTTTGAAAAGTTCTACGACGAGATCGGTTGGGATTTCTTATGGTATGTTCTACGAATGAAAGGGACGTACGGTCTTTTCTTTTCACCCAAATGGTGTAATTGGACGGAGAATCATGGATTAAGGTAATAATGACAAGGAGATACTATATATATATATGACAAGGAGGTATTTATATACATTTTTCATATAGAATTGGATGAAGACAAAATGTTTATGAAAGTTGTACTACTTGTTGAAATCTACAAGCTTTTAGATATAACAGCGGCTTTTATTTTATTGTGTTCCGGTATAGGTCACATCTTCCGGACCTATCCGTGCCACGTGACGCGGCCAGAGGAGCTCCCGCCGTGCCGTGTGGCGGCTGCTAGGCCCGATGGCGGGAGCCGATGTCAATCTGGCAATTCTTTTTTTCAATGGACTATCTTATTAAATATGGTTTATTTGTTGATTATTTCGGGCATTTTTCCGAGGAAGTGCCCAAGAGGCCTGATAATAATTTTTCGTTTCCTGGTGAATATATCTTCCTGTAGAATGTTGTTTCGCAATGCGATCAATGAACGAGACTTTTATCTTAGGGGATGATAGGGTCATCTTGATTTCTGCACCATTTTAAGATGATAGTAATAGATAAACAAAAGAAATGTCACTCTCTCACACCACATGAAAGTTCATGATGACGCCACCAGATACCTAAGACATTTTGTTGGCGAGGCTTATTGAAAAAAAAAAACCCTGATCTTCGGTGTCCAGACAGGGCAATACCACCGTATCAAGTTGGGCAACCAACCATGCATTAAGCGATTGATGACCATATGACAATAATGCCGAGCAGCTTGCGTTTGTATCATGGTTTTAAATAGCCCGCTATAGCTCCGCTATAGCCTTTTAGAAGACATGCCACTACGCTATTGCTAATTTTTCCGCTATTGCAGCTAATGACGCTTTAGCTCCGCTAAATACCGCTATTTGGTTTAGCCGCGAAATTTATTTAGCACCGCTAAACTTGATCGAGGCATATATTCATTACTCACCCTATATAACTAGAATCTATGCCTCTTTGTTGTTTTCTTTACTTCAGTGAATGTTGCAATAAACAATTGAATAATTGTTGAGTTGTTAATTGTTGGATGTTGAATGAATATGAATGTTGATTATAGCCATGGATATGTTAATTGATCGAATGACTGTGAAGTAATGGATCGAGATACATGTTCTCATGTATCCCTAGACATATATTTAAGTATTTGTGGTCATAATTTTTTCTTACTTCAATGTTTCTATGCATATAATTGAAATTTTTTATGTTTTTTTCAAAACCGCTACATAAAATAGCCTTCGCTATAGCCCGCTATAGCTTTCTATAGCTTTTAGATAAAGTCACTGCTAAATGTCATAGCCCGCTATTTAAAACCTTGGTTTGTATCTTTGTTGAATAATAGCCATGTTACTATGTAGTGTCCTTAATTACGAGGACAATGGCTGGGAACGTCGTTAATTACCAGGACATCCCTCGGCTTCGTCAGCTGGATCGTATCATATAGGACTGTCGTTGGCCGGAGGTGCACGTGCATCAGTGCATCTACTCGATGTAGACTAAAATATTGGATGTAATTGATAATGTTTGGTTACCTTACACAGCGAAGAGATCGTTGAGACTTGTCACTTGCTTGAATTCGTTGGTGTGATGTTTATTTTCAAGTATAGATAAAGGATGAGTAACATACGAATGTTTGCTATTATGATAACATGATATGATTCTATTTTTTCTTTTTAAGGAGACGTTATATGTTAATAAAATAACTTGTATTGACGGCATACTTATATGTTCATAGAGATCATGATTTGAAATGACATTATCCAAAAAAAAATTTCTTTTTATTAGTCTTTGCTAATGTTCTAAAAATCGGCATTACTCGGTGAGAACTTGACGAGTACTCGCTACCCGGTCCCCTGCCGTTTCAAGAAAGCTAAAATTGCAGCATTACTAGTTTGGGCCGAGAAAACGGTCAAAACTCGGGTTTGACCGAGTAAAAACAGAGTAACGGGTTTTTTTTACTACCCTTGTCCTCCTTGCCCTGCCCGTGACCTGCTGCCTGTGATGTGACCTCCAGCCCGAGCACAGTTCTTCGATGGGAGGAGAGATCGACTTCTGGCGCTAGGGCCGGCGCCGCCACCTCCCCCCCCCACCCGCGCGCCGCCTCCGCCGCTTGGCCGCCGCCCATGTCCGTCTGGGCCGCCCTCAGCGCCATCGCCCGGCCGCCTCGGCCCATCGGCACCGCCGCTGGCCGCCTCCGCCCAGGCGCCTGATCCATTGCCTCCGCCCACGGCCGCCGCTGGGCTCCTCCTCTGCTTCTCTTCCTCTTCGACGCGGGTCTTCCTCCCTTCCACGTGGATCTGGTTGCCGGCGGCTCTTCCTCCCTTTAGCTCGCTGGTGGCCAGCGGTGAGCTCCTCCTCCTCACTTCCTCAGGGCTCTCTCCATGGCTTCTTTGTAGACTCTTTGTAGGATATTGCAATGTCATATGTTGCGAACTTGCGAGTTGCGATATGTCGTAAGTCGTAACGTGCACTCTACTTTGTGTTAATAGTTCATACATGTAGATTTACAAGCATCATTAAGTCATATGAAAGAAGATATGCCATCATTACGTCGATATATGTCTACTAATCCTATATTAATTTTCTGAGTAATTAGTACCGAGTAATTTCCGAGTACTCCCGAGTAATCCGAGTACTCGCTGCTTGGTACCTCACCGAGTCAGTACCGAGTAGCGAGTTCTTGAACCTTGGTCTTTGCTATGAAATTGTTTTACTTATGTAAGTGACGAGACATTGTTCTTTGCAACTGAAAAATATATAAAAAAGGTTGATTGTCCTTAAAAAGAGACTCAAAGAGGATGCTAAAACACACTAAAAAAAACTTTTTGGGGCTAAGAAGAACCACTATGGCCCTGTTCTCTTAGCGTATCTAACTTATCTATTTTTTTCTAACTAATTTTTTCCCTAACTTTGAGAATTTTTTGAGGTGGCCGCAAAGAGCCGTTCCTCTTTGTTTTTGTTAGGATTTAGAGCCCGCTGCAAACAGTCCACGTATAGGCCAAAACGCAGAGAAAGGGCTCCCCAGGTCTTAACGGACCTAAAGGCTCAACTGGAGCAACGATTAAAACCATGGGTCCACTTAACCCAAAAGACTAGCCTTGTAGGATAGGGTCGTCTCCACCTTTTAAGTTGTGCTCCCCCATCATCTATTAGCGATGTGGGACTAAACCCAACAATCTCCCCCATCACACATCGGACCACTTCGTCACAACGGACAACTTTGTCCAGCGAATGTGTGGAATTAACAGAGATGTGGGTTAATGCCTGGCTCTGATACCACTTGTTAAGATTTAGAGCCCGCAGCAGACAGCCCACGTATGGGCCAAAACGCAGAGAAAGGGCTTCCCAGGTCTTAACGGACCTAAAGGCCCAATTAGAGTAACGACTAAGGCCATGGGCCCACTCAACCCAAAAAACTACGACTAAGGCCATGAGCCCACTCAACTTCGTTATTTCCACACGTTCGCTGGACGAAGTTGTCCGTTGTGATGAAGTGGTCCGATGTGTGATGAGGGAGTTTGTTGGGTTTAGTCTCACATCGGTAATCGATGATGGAGAGCATGACTTAAAAGGTGGAGCGGTCCCTCACCTAACAGGCTAGTCTTTTAGGTTGAGTGGGCCCATGGCTTTAGTTGTTGCTCCAGTTGGGTCTTTAGGTCCGTTAAGACCTGGGGAGCCCTTTCTCTGCGTTTTAGCCTATACGTTGGCTATTTGCGGTGGGCTCTAAATCCTAACAGTTTTACTTGTTTCTTTAAACTTTTAGGCACACTTTTAAAATAAAAAAGTATATTAAAACTATCTTTTATTTTTTAAAAAATAAATGAATAACCTACCAAATCGAGACCTAGAACCGTAAAAAAAAAAAAGTTGCCGCAAGGATCCACAGGATGCTTGGCGACACCACACCACTAAAGCAAATAGACCATTTTTCGTGACGTAGAGTATCCGGAGTGGGCCGTCGATACCGGTCTTTTCTCGGTCAGCTTTCTTATCAAGGAGCAAACGCCAGCAGCCCAACAGGGCAGCGGATGCATAATTGCTGGATGCCGTGCGGCCGCGCCATTTGTAGCCGTCTCTGCAGCCAGTCCCGTCAGAGACGAGGGATGTAACCTGTGGACACGAGTACTGGTAAAGGCTGGACGTCGTGGATAGAAGAGAAAGATCCCTTCAGGTGCTCAGTTTGCGGGGCATATCATTTATGTTTCCTCGCTCTCACTGTGTCTTGTTTAATCATTCGGATCAAGATCCCTGTAAATGAGAAATACTTTTTAAAAAAATCTAAAAAACCCAACTAACCGAGACATGTGAACTTTCTTTAGTACCGTATTGCTAGTGCGAGGAGTCCATAACAAGCTTAAATAGCGAGACTTGTCTTATCGTGCCATAGCATGTGATAAGAGAGAGAAATAAAAAATCACATGCTCTCGCCTCGCCGGGCTTAGGGCGGCGACATTGACAACAGCAACATCGCTCACCCTAGCGCAGTCGTGCGATAAGTTCAGCGACTAGGATACATAGTATGTATTCATAATCCCTGTCCTCGTCCTCAAATGATACACCTTACGTATTTCTAATCCCTGTGCTCGGACTGCTAATGTACATGTATCTACTGTACACTTCTGTTTAAAGATGATTATTTATCAGATCTTTTTAATGTTTTATCTCTGAAATAACTTATACTTGAAAGTGCTAATATTTTCATCCTATTTTATCCTCCTCATATCATTTTCGTTAGAAAAAAATTGCAGAATGCGTAGAAGATAAAAGAAAATACTTTTTAAAAAGGAATGTGTATAGTGATTTTTTAGAAGAGGCATTATATTAAAAATCACATGCATAAACCTGTTTTATTATATTAAAAATCACATGCATGAACCTGTTTTTAAAGAAAAAACACTTAGAAAGTATGAAATTAATACAATTTGTTGTTTGTCCATGCAAGCACCTGTCGCTAGGGGTGGAAACGAGTCGAGCTCAAGCGAGCCAGGCTGGCTTGCTTCGTTCGAGCCGAGCCGAGCTCGGTAGGGTGTCCGAGCTGGAAACTGGGCTCGGCTCGGCTCGTTCATGAGTCAGGGAAAATATTAGTCTTCCAACCTTCTAAGACATTAAACATTGTAAAATATAAGTTAGCATTGTACATATGAGTATCAAAATAACTTGTGCATGCATATTTGGGTTTTGGGTTATTTTATGGGCCTTTTGGCAATAGGATATGTCATTTTTCTAATGGTTAAGAGATGAAATAAATAGCGATAGCATGTAAACGAGCCAAAACGAGCCGAGCCTGAGTGAGCTAGCCTTTGGCTTGGCTCGGCTTGCTATTGGCCATGAGCTGGAAATGGGGCTCGGCTCGTGCTCATTTACAAACGAGCCGATCACGATCCGAGCCCTACCTGCCGCCAAAACGCTGCACGAAACAAGCCAATGTTCCTGTAGAAACAAAATCCACAAGGTCACAATCCCAATACAAATGATGTTGGAGACAATAAGATGCGAACAATCTCTCATTGTTGCGGTTATCGACAAATTGTAGCTTAAGGCGTCAACTCTCAGCCATGAAATGGAGAACTGCCGATGAAAGAGATGACAAAGACATGAACGCCACTTGCCGCTATCATTGGTCGATGCACGCTATAAAGAGAGGCAATAGTGGAGTGTAGGTAGTGTTGGAGATTCTCTTAGGTTACATTATGTTCTAACCCTTATGGCCAAAGGTAAGTTTGACTCCACGAGTTACTTGAATCAACGCTCAATCCATTTTGTTTGTTATTTTTTGAAGCTTTGAGAAGTTTGACTTTTTAAACATTTAGACCTAATTAACCCCCGAGCTCTGGGTTAGGTTAAGTTTTGGGTCAAGCTTGAAAAGCCCTGTTGCTTTTGAGGCAAAAGCCTGAGGTTAGTTCGATCCAACTAATCAGTTAACCCAAGTTTCGCTCAAGCGATAACTTTGACTAGATTGACCCACTGTGTTGTAGTAGACTTAGCCCACCATAGTGTTGCTAGGCTAGGCTGCTGCACGTTGGGCCTACTTTGGGTTGATCTTTTTTGGGTGATGAAGTAAAGGCCCATGTCCAACTGAAAATTGTGACCGGCTAAATTAACTATGTGGTCTGACACAACCCAATGGTCAATACTATGTAGGGTTAGACCAAAAGTTTAAACTTGATAAGCTTTTCGAGATCTATTCAAGCTAGATAGCTAAATGAGTAGATCTTGAGTCCAGTTTCAAGCTCAATTTTAATTCGAGCAGAGCTCAAGCTCGATCCCAAGACCTCGTCGAGCCTAAACGAGCCTGAGCAAACATCATTAAAACACTAATCTCTGCCTTTACATTAGATAGTACAACCAATTCGAGCCGGGTGCAAAATCGTGCCCATATAACCTTATCTTCTCCCCTATACAAGTATTGCATCATCATTTGAGCTCAACCAAGTCGAGTTTGAGCTTAATCGAGCTTCCATCAAGCTTGATCTCAAGCCTGACTATAAGCTCACTAGTGTTTCAAACCGAGCTCAACCAAACCGAGGTTGAGTCTAACCGAGCTTCCATCAAGCTCGATCTCGAGCATGACTCTAAGCTCAGCAGTGTTTTAAACAGAGCTGAAGACTAATCGAGCTCGTGTCCCTCTATATTGAGTGTTCGTACCTACTAACAGGTGTACCGTCAACAAAATATATTTGTGAAGACAATAAGATCCTGCACCTAATCCTTGAAAACGATTTCGTAGACACTCTCTTAGCTCACCAACGAGCAATTCCAAAATCAGAAAGGCGAGAAAAACCGTGCAAAAAAAAAAAGAAAAGGAAGGCGACAAAACCGAAACAGCTCCACGGAAAAAAAAAAAGTCTCGCAGAATAACTATGACAGTGGGCCGCATCAATATATTACTCTGTATATTGGTAACAACCCTATCCAAAACGAAAAGAAAAAAAAATCGATCAGATTTTTAAACGGGTCGGTACTCGGTAGTACTACATCTCACTACCCAGTCCGCATAGCATCCACTCGCGCATTCCCGATCCTGCCCCGGGCCCCGCGGCACGGTTTCGGCCGGACATAGAGGGCACCTCGGGGGGCAGAACCGTCATTGCACCGGTTCCCTCGCGCGAACGGCAACGCCGTGCGCCCTCCGTGCGCGACGCGTGCCAGCATCCTGCGACCAACGGCCGCCCGGCTCCGCCACGTTCCACTGGCCTCCCGGGCCCGTGGACACGCCACGTAGTCATGGGTCCCACCCGGGCCCTGCCCCGCTTTAAAATCCCCCAGCCTCCCCTTGTTTTGAACTCCCTTCGCTCGGTGGTTTATAGCTTCGCTTGCGCAGTCGCGCTGAGCGCCTCCTTCTCTCGCCGGGAATGGCCGCCGCCGTCGTCTCCGGCGAGCCTCCGGCGTACGGACAGTAGGGGCCTTGCGCTGCGCGGTTGGAGTAGTGGGTGGGTGGTTTACTTGGGAGGTTGGGGGCTTGCGGGAGATGGTGTGGTTGTAGCGGTTAGGACTCATGCGATCGATGCCGTTCCAGCTGAAGAGCGGCCGCGGCCACCACCACGGTGCAATGGAGGGGAAGCCGCTGCCGCCGCCGCCGCCCGCTCCGGTGAGGGTCTCGAGGTTCCGGAGGCTGATGGTGAGGGTCTCCGCGTCGGAGCGGCTCCCGGTCCCAGGTGACGGCAAGGAGAGGGACAAGGACGAGAAGCCTTCCTGCGGCAGTGGAGGCGGCGGCGGCAGCGGCGAGACGGAGGCCGGGTCGGTGGGGCTCGACCGCATGGTGCTCAGCTTCATGGAGGATGCCGTGTCCGTCGAGCGGCCGCCACGCGGGCGCTGCAACTGCTTCAACGGCAGCAACTACGAGGAGAGCGACGACGAGGAGGGCTTCTTCCTCCCCTCCGAGCATGCCTCCGGGCCGGCCTCCTCCGCCGCCGCCGGCGACACCCTGGAGGCTCTCAAGGTACGAAAATTTCTCGCGAGGCGAATTTCAAAATTCCCCCGATTTAATTTGGAATCTCCTGCCTTCGGCACCGAAATGATGGTGGAATTGGTGGGGCTTTGTCCGTCCGCCCCCTTTGCGTGCGATTCGTGGCAGGGTTTGGTGCAGAGCGCGAGCGTCGCGGAGCGGAACCTTCTCGCAGACGCGTCTAGGGTCGCGGAGAGGTGCGGCAAGGGGTGCAAGGGCAAGGCGGAGTGCCGCCGCGCGGTGGCCGACGGCCTCAGGGCCCTCGGCTACGACGCCGCCATCTGCAAGTCGCGGTGGGAGAAGACCCCCTCCTACCCCGCAGGTATCCACCCCCGACCCTACCTCTTTAGGACTAGGGCCGGCCGGCGCTGACCGCGGCGGTGAAATCTGAAACCTACATGTGTGCGACGGCATGCAGGCGAGCACGAGTACATCGACGCCGTGGTGGGGGATGACGGCGGGGCGCGGCTGATCGTGGAGGTGGACTTCCGGTCGGAGTTCGAGGTGGCGCGGTCAACCAAGGCGTACCGCGCGGCGCTGCAGGCGCTGCCGCCGCTGTTCGTGGGGACGGCTGACCGCCTCGGGCAGATCGTCGCCGTCGTGGCGGAGGCGGCACGGCAGAGCCTCAAGAAAAAGGGGTTGCACTTCCCACCGTGGCGCAAGCCGGAGTACATGCGCGCCAAGTGGCTGTCCCCGCACGTCCGCTGCGGCGACACGGTCGCCGCCGCCGCCGCGACCCCGACGCCGGTGTCGGCCGCGAGCTTCTCCGGCGAATTCGAGCTCCTGTTCGATAGGGTCCAGAGCGGGGAGGCCGCAGCTGCGGAGGGCGGTGGCGAGAAGATCACGGTGGTGGTGTCGCCGTGGCGCCCGACGGAGGAGGTGAGCAAGAAGCAGCCGCAGCCGCTGCCGCCCAAAGCGAAGGTCGTCACGGGGCTCGCCGCCGTCCTCTGAGCGTGGCGTGGTGGACAATAACTACCAGTCTACTGCTGCTGCTACAACTACTAGAGCTCAACAACCCTGCCCACTCCTTCCAATTTCTTCCTCTTTCCTTTTCGATTCTTTTTTCTCCGCGCTCTTCGATCCGTTTGGGGATCTAGTTTTTGGTGTTTTTGTGATTTTTCCGGGGTTTTTTTCGGAAAAGAAAAAAAAAACACTTCTTTCCACTCCACTATCCCTATTCTTCCTTCCTCTTAAGTTTTTTAACCCTTGTAATTTTGGCTTCAGCATCAGGGTCCTGTGAAATCCTCCCACCCCTTGTGCTGAGTAGTACTAGTATTTGTAGTAAGAGAGAAGACGAGACGAGGTTCCTTTGCAAACCTCATGATCTCCGCTGCTTCTCCACCTGTAGGACTAGTAACTTACCTCCTCTGCGAGCACTCTGGTACTTGTTATTGCTATGGAAGAGATGAACAATGAGCAATAAATATGACTTTTTGCCAAAATTTTTGCATCTTCTTTGCTACTTTACCGTGCGTGCTACTCCTGCCGGTGTTCTTGACTTTGGACAGCATTAATCCCAGACGATTACTACTCGTATTATGTATGCAGTTGTTCGAGAGAGAAGGAATTGGATGGAGGTATATATGAACATGAGTACATGGTGATCATCACAGGGTAAACTCAGGCGGGGGACAGTGGCTGGGGTTGGGCCCCAAGGCGATCCATTATCCGTCTGGGTGAAATAAAAGGGGAGTAAAATAATCGGGGGAATGCGGAGAACTGAGCCCGAGCGGGGAGCGGTGTGTGGCACACTGGCATGACTCCGCTCGTGCAGTCTCGAGAGCCGTGCCACTGCCACCCCCAGTGCCCCACTCCCCTGCGGCATCGATGGCAGTGGCGTTGCCGAGTTCGATGCCCATGGGAATAGCGTGAGACCGTATCCTCTCACCTTTACCCCTCTCTCACTTCACCTCGCCATCCACCGGCTCACCACCACCGGTCGCCACGGGCACGGTAAAAATGAGGGAGACTCGTATCAGCGCCACTCACCGTCTCGTGTTCAGGATCCTCGTGACTCGTGAGTGCGTTTGACGATGCTGGGTGGAAATCCAAGTTGCTACTACGCCCTGAAAATCACCTGAAGATTTGGTTAGGCCGTATAAGAAAGCTGCTTATTTCTTTCTTTGGGCTGCCTATTTACCTCATTTGGCCAACTCTAGAATTATCTTCTCTCTTCAGTAGCATCTCTGAACGGCACCCTGTATCTCATTTCTCCAATATTGTAATATTAGTCCTAAACAACATCAACTACCATCCTGCATTCCCGCTTAATTGGCTGGATAAGTGGTTTCATGATCGCTCCCCCCCACCCCCCCCCCCCCACCAATCTATCGTGGGAAAAATACCAAATAATCAACAGTAAAATAGAAAATTAATAAAATAATCCATTGTAAAAGGAAATTACAAAAATATCCCGGTCCCGCCATCCTGGTGTTGCGCCATAAGGGGTGGCCGTATTATTGCCGCCGCCACCCGGGTTGTCATGACTTATTGGCTTATATTGCATGTGTAGTATGTGTATTATGTATATATGGTGCATGTGTTATATATGTATAATATGTATCTTGCATGCCATTTTACTAATATTATATTTTAATATAAATATATGATAAATATATACTAAATTATTTATAGTTGTCCAAAAATATAGTAGGTGTCGTCTAATTTTATTGATAATTGATTAGTAAAATGGCATGTCTAAAATAATTTACGTTGGGAGGTAGGTTTCGTTCGAAGAAAGCCTCCATAATTTTCCCAATCTGATGAGCTCGTCAGATGACAATCACATGAACCACGATCACACACGCACACTCTTCTCGCTGCACCTTCCGCTCAATTTGCTCCCTTGACCGACCGAGACCAAAACCACGGCGACCTAGAGTTTTCCCATGCCACGTTGCATGTACGTATATATTTATATACACATATGACCGGATAGCATATGGCATATATACATTATAATATATGTATAATATAGATATATTTATATACACATGTGACCGGATAGCTTCTCCCATGCCACGTATAATTTTAATATATATGATAAATATATGGGTAAGTAAAATTTGATACATGTATAAGCATGTGAATATACATTTTAAAACTCAAAATTGTATGTAATTTTACGAAATTGCAAATTTAAAATTTTAGCAAGTGTTAATAGTCGTTTGTACGGCAAACTAAATTTTGTAAAGTTAGAAGCTATGAGATAAATAAAACATTAAATACACGTAAAGTGAATCTTGTCATGTGAAGTGAATTAGAGAATGTAGCGAGTTCAAACCATACAATAGAACACAAACATCAATACGAAAGTAGCGAGTTCAAACCATACAATACAAGCATGAAGACCTTATAGTCGTTTCTTAGGGAATTGAAAAGTACGACGTAACATTTGCGTGGCGACTAGCTAGAGCGTTGCCTCCCATCATGAGGGCATAAGCGTTCCGTGCGGACGTGCATCTCTAGGGTACGCCTTGTCATTTCGAGACGATTTTCGAGATCTGCGATCCTTGCGTGGAGAACCATCATGTATGCATCTGCTGTCATTGGAAAAGGATCATCCATCCACGATGCCATACGACAATCATTTATCTGTTTTGCACAGGATATGAAGTTAGGTTAGATCGTAAAATAAATTCGATCTATATGAAGGTAAGTAAACTCACGGCGTATACAGGACATCGGTAGAATCTCCGTCCGGTCCAACCAGAGACAGGCCTATCGTAGGTCTGCACCACTGCATCCATTCCGCAAGCACACAGGCGATCCGAAGATAATGAGGTCGCCGCGCGACATGATTGACTCCGTCCGGTAGTTCTGTTTCATTTTGTTGGGCAGGCCCTCCGATGGGTAATGGATGTGGCCTTCTGGCCCGGACGATTCCCACCAGCTTGGCCTAATTCATGCGTTGGTGGACCTTTGTTCGGCCATCCTACTACGATGACGGCAGACAGTATCACATGTCGTGCATAGACGTGTCAACGGCAAGTGGTAAGTGCGAAGTAGTAGTAAATGCAACGTCACTAATCGCCATAATGGTCAATGCAATGTCAATAATTGTATGGAGAATAATTTTATGGTCAAACCGCCGAATGCACATAATAACATAAGTCCATCAATTACATTATTACACTTAGCGCCGACGACCCCTTGTCGTGTATGCACTTGGGGTGTAATGGTCAGGTGGATGCGTCGTACGCTGTCCAGCAGCCTGAGAAGGTCCAAACCGAATTTGATCCTCAGTTTGGTCCGCGGTTGGGATATACCCAGGCTGTGAACTTATGGCATACGCAGATCCACCAAAATATGAAAAACCCCCCATCATGCTTTGTTCATAAGGGGTCGCTTGGCCATGCATAACCGGTGGAGGGACCGCATAGGGGGTTTGCTCCCCGTGTTGCAAATCTGAAGGGACCCCATGGGGAGTTTGCCAGTTAGACCCCCCAGGCTGTGTCGGATCTGGTATAGGAATGTTGCATCCGCCCAAGATATCTTGAAAGCTAAGGTTGGATGCAAATGCACTATCCAGCATTGATCCTCCCATGTTTGCCCAATTTGCATCAAATTGGGTATCTTGTGTCTTCGCGATAGTCATCGAGGTTTCAAAGCGGTGCTACGTTAATATCAATCCTCCTCATGACTGGCCCGGTGGAGTTGAAGAATGGTGGTATTTGTGTTGGAAGGTTGTCGATGTAGAGGCTCGGGAGGTTGAGATTGTCGGCGTGGAACCGAACCCGGTGGTGTACGCTTTGTCCATGGATGTGATCTCGCAGAGCAGCAGAATCGGAGGAGATGGTGACTCGGTTATGCAAAGGCATGATTCTTCTCGGATATGGGTATCCCTTTCGCGATCTGTGCGCGATCTATGCCCGCCGACCCCCCTAATCGCTCTCGTAAGCCGAGATCCCGCCCTTCTAATGAGGGCCCTCAATGAATTTGAATAAGATTGGCCGGTCCGCTATGTTTGCGATAGAAGCTCCGTTGCATGGCCATGCAACGAATCGGCCTCCTGTGTCTGCATCAACCTTGTCATATGGTATTCAGAAGGAGGTATGAAGTACGCAATACAGATGAAACTATCGAAGAGCGCACGTCGTACCAGAACATGGACTCGTTGGGCATAGCCCTCTGGTTGTCGGAGCGGTGCTGCTGCTGCCTGTGGTATCGCAAGCTGACATCTGGTCCTTGGGCGGTACCATTCCATATGCCCCAATATCGGTCTCGGCGCGGCTCCATCAGGTACCACACCGTCGATGCTTAACTCGGTCCACCGCTCGATGTGGCGGCGTGGACGTGGGCCCAATCACAGTTGCGCCGGTTGAACTAAGCTGAAAAAACACTTATACGTTACATTATGAGTGGTAGAAATATATTGAAATATTTAACTTATGATGCATACCCATGGGAGTTGCCGGATGCCGAAAGCGGTGGAAGTGGAAATGTTTGCCGGTAGCCAAATTGCCGTTGAACGCATTCCGGCGAGTATCCTTCGACGGTATTCATGCAGACTAGATAACAGGTCGTCATCCAATAGTCTGCACTCTCAGTACACGTGCTAGCCAGCAAGCCCCCCGTGGCAATATCATAGGTTGCCAGATGGCAGAATGGTTCCCACGTAACTTGGTCATGTACCAGAAGGTCTAGGTCTGACACAAGCCGCGTAAGACGCCGTCTACTAATTCTCTCAGCCATCGCAACCTCGCATGCAACCATCTATATCCCATTGTTGGTCTACATGCCGGGGAGGTCAAATCGGCGTCTACATGAACAGGATAGTATCGTACTGGCGTGTTTGGACGATTTAGTGGCAAATAACTCCACGACCATAATTGGATGAGGAGAGGACAACCCCCAAACACTACATTCGGGGCTGACCGATGGCATGCGACACATAACTCCCGGTATGTATCGCCAATCTGGCGGACCCCAATTGTCTGCTCGTAGTCCTCATTAAATAAAGCCGTTGCATAGCTCTCGAGCCACGAAGACTAGGTGAGGGTATCTGATCACCGTTGCCATTTGTGAACATGACGCCGGCGAGGAGGTAGTACAGATACACCTCGTAATGTCGTAGTACGATCGCCTCTTTAGCATTGACTGGACACGGACCAGCCTCGTCAAGGTGCTCGAGCCATGAGATCGAAACACCCTGGTCGCTTCCATTATATTCAACTTCAAACCTGCGCAGATTTAGAATAATATTTCATAGGCTAAATTTATGTACTAATTAGAAATATGCAAGTGAAAAAGTAGACACTCACCTTTCTTCGACATAATTTTTCCATGTTTGCCTGCTTGGTTTGTTGACAACGAAGACCCGTCTAGAGATGGGCAACCCTGTGAGCATAGCCACATCCTTCAATGTAATCGTCATCTCACCGACCGGTAAGTGGGCGTGTGCGTCTCGAACGCCGTGATCGACCAGTCTTGATGATAAGGCCGGTCTAGTCTTGGTAGCGGTGTCGACGGTCATTTCCTTGTGGGACCCCATTAACGGTGAGGGCCCACGGCAGCGATCCGACACGGGCAAGGAACATCCAAAAGCGGGCATCTAATTGTTTGATCTGTCGTGATGCCCTCAATCGTAATGTTTACATCTACAAATAACAATATCATAATGTTAGCAAACCATGTTAATATGAGATAATTTGTATGAAACATGCAAACATTCGATTGCCTCGCACCCATTTTCGAGACCTATGGCGGAGTCATCCGTGCGGAGAAGAACCATGGAACCTCCATTGTCTATACTGCAAGAAAATATTATAGTTATTACATACGACAAATATTAAAACATCATGTGACAGTGACGAATACAAGTATTTTATTAAAACTTACAAGTGACGATAGCCAGAATAATATTGTACGACAGTGAAACAAGAAGTGAGGATATAACGAATATAACTCTTTTATTAAAATATTACAGTGATACAAGAATTGCCAGAATGATATTGTAGGACTCATCCCTGATTTGGACAGCACCTACGGTCATGTCCTGACTGTTTACATAGCCGATAGCGACGCAAACCATCTCCTCCATCGGCAGCATCCATGTCACCTTCAAACGCAGCAGTATGCGGTCTACCTTGTGCAACACGCCAGAGTGGGGAATGGATGGAAGGTAGGCCCTTCTGAATTTTTATATCCCCCGATTAATTAGCGCATCTTGGGTGCCCATGTTTGTCTAATTGCATTCATTGAATAGTGCGGAGAGACGTATTGGGTGCCATCGTTGCGACAAGATCTCGACATGCCACCATGGCGTGCGAGCATGGGATGTGTTCGGCGGGGTTTATTGCAAGTGCATACTGACCTCATCTTCGCCAAGTTGGCACTTTTGTTGATTATCTCCGCGCTAAATCTGTCATGTACTTTCTCTTGCAATCCACATTGAATATGTTATTCAATATATCATATATTGACGTCGCGGTGGAATCGAGATTTACATCGACGCCTCGTAAGATGGCCGACACGAGGAGAGAAAGTGCTTGTGATTTGCATGGCCGCCATTTCTCGGTCGCGGAAATAATCTCTTGTCCTAAAAAAGATCATCTCAATGATAGTGCATATTGGCAGGCCGCGCACGCCTCGTAGCACATTAATATACGACTTAGCTATGTTCGTCGTCATCACCGTGTATCTGCAATACGAGACTTTTTAAATTTACGTTCGAACGAAATGGAAACTAACATTGTAAATAAATGTACCAGCTTACCGGGCGCCATCAGTGTCATGGACGAGAGCCCATTTCTCCGCCGGTTTTTGCGCTATCCATCGAGCAAAAGTAATTTTACTGGCGAGGTGACTTGCTCGCCTCTACTATTTGAACCTCGACGAGCTTTGCTCTTGGCGACCATCTTTACGCACGTTCGTTAATATCATTGAATAGCGCATTGAATTTGCGCTGTTGGTTTTGCATGTACATAGACTTGAACTTCTTCACTAGGGGCTTGTTCTTGAATGCAGTGTATAAGTTCGCCCCCAGATGACGCATGCACCATCGAGAACGAACGTCTGGCCACATTGGTGCATCACCGGTGGACAATGCAGCTACACCATGTAGGATCCCCTGGTGGCGGTCAAAAATGACGCACACTCCAGGGCGATCCATGACAACGTGAATCTTCAGAAGAGTTAGAAACCACAACCAGCTGTCAATGTTCTCGCTCTCCACAAAAGCAAATGCGAGAGGCAATATCTGATTGTTCCCGCCAACTCCAAGTGCCGTCAGTAGAGCACCATGGTACCTACCGGTGAGGAATGTCCCATCCACACATATAACAGGACGACAGTGCCGGAAGGCCTCTATGCACTGTTCAAAAGACCAAAACAGGCGCAGAAGGTAGAAGTGGTTCGGTGCGACACTTCCATCGGAGAGGTATACTGGCTCATGGGCAGAAACATAGCATGTCCCGGGATTGCTCTCCTGTATCTTGCGGAGGGGACGGGGAGCCCAGTTGTATGACTCCTTATAATCCCCGGACAACATTTTGAGTGCCTTTTGTTTGGCTCGCCATGCTTGGTGATATGTAATCGGCATGCCAGTGCGGTTCTGCACCTCGGCCATTATGGAGTGTGGTTTCATAGAGATATCGGCTTGAATAGCAGTTAGTAACATCTGCGCTATGAACTTCGAGTCCACGTTACTGCTAATATTGCGTACCAACTCCTCCGTACAAGTGTGCGGCTCGTACCTACTGATTATGAAGTGGTGCTCATGTTTTGGGCGATGCGCCATAACATGGAATGAGCACTCCGTTTCTTTTACGACTTCACCTTGTACACGGCCGCCCGGACCGTGCCACGAGTCTTTCGCGCCGTGTTGTCACACCAAAGTTCTTGATGAAGTGTATTACCTCATCCTTCGTGCTAAACTCTTGACCCACTGTTATGTCATTGTGCATATACCCCCATCTGGAAATATTCGAGTGATCCCCGATCACCCAATTCGAAACATCCAGAGCGCGATAATACGCTATGGCAGGCATCGGGTCGTCCTCTTCTTCGACATCATGCTCACCCCCTCATCGAAATCATCCCCTGTGGCATGTGCATCTATCTCTCCCTCCTCCATTGAGATATCCGGATCCGTGCCCATGCCTAATGCCTCGACACCGGTCATGATACTACCAATTGGATCCTTCCCATACCCTTCCGGCACTTCCTCATGTGCACTCTCTTCTACGGTGTTGCTAGGCTCCGCCTCCGATTGTCTTGCCTCAGACAGCACGTACACACCTAAGTGGTACCCCTCTTCTACTGCCTTATTAACATAGTACATCCAAGCAGATTTATTTCTCAGTGGCCACAGGTTGTATACGTACATCGTACTATTTGGAACCTGACATGGCCTAACACCGTGTAAAACAAGTTTGTATTCATGACGGTTTATACGGAGATTTGAGCTATAACCTCGCTTGACATTGGCGACTCTATTGGCAATGTGACTGTAGTCTGCAAATGGCTGCATGTGTGCATGCTTACAAAATTCCCTTGCATTGGCGTGGGTGCATCTCCGTAAAAAATAGTCATTGGTGTCTCCATTTACGTTTGTAACATACACGTGCTCATTCATATTAATATTAAATTTACGTTTGTTTGTATTTAACTATTATTTCATACATTACATAAAATGTTAGCTTACGTGTTTAATACATAAATACGTACAATTACTAGCTTACGTGTTCAATACATAAAATGTTAGCTTACGTGTTTAATACATAAAATGTTAGCTTACGTGTTTAATACATAAATATTAACTAAAATGTCACTAAAATACGTACAATTATATTACTATTTTGCATGCTAAACATACATTAATTTCTCTATTATGTTTAATTAAGCTAACAAGAAAATTAATATATGAAAAAATATAGTCACTCTTTTTAACTACGCACACTAGTGTTAATTTGTCGCTAATTATATATAATTTTTTGCTGATGCGTGCAATTAAAATTTAAACATTCATATATTACATGCTATAAAAATTCACTAATTTTCATTATATTTGTACATCATTTTCTCTCCTTACATAACTAATTAATCACTAATCATAATTTAAGTTAACCTAACACAACAAGTTTATGTTAACTATAAAATGCGTACCTGACGCTTATAAGATCGATTGGTTCAAAGTTCCTGAAAAAATTAAAACAAGCGTAAATTAGACAGAATATACGAAATTAAGTGGTCATATTAAACTATCACCGTATGTCCTTGTTACCTTCGTAAATCTGGTGCATGCGCTGCTGCTCTATAACATTGGTGCGTGCTACGGTGCGGTGCACAATTGATAACAAAATAGATGCAAGACCTAGGTGCTGGTGCTTAGTTTAATTAATTAATTACATAATGGTGATTAGTTTAATTAGCATTAACAACATACTATGCCAACATCAGTATAGTCAGATAGCCTTCACATATCAATATTCTTATATTGTGTATATAATATATACATACAATATTAAGTACTAATATGGCAAGACTAGCATACAACACTGCATATAATATTAGCATAGAATATTATTATGCCAAAATTAACTCTTGCATATACGTACCGCAATAATAATAATTATTAGCAAGTAGATCAAATTTAAATTCCAAAATATTCCCTCACACTGAAAGCAAAAAATAACAGCGAAGTGACACTTCTAGTGAATCCTCAACTGAGGTATCAGCGAATAATATACCTGAACTGAACGAACTGAAAGCGAAAGAGTGCGTGTGTGAAGGCCGCTCTACGTGTGAAGCCTGCGCGTGTGTGAAATTAACTGAAAGCGAGAGTGCTGCGTGTGTGAAGGCGAACGGCAGGACGCGATATATATAGACTTAATTTTCTGATCACCGTGACCTCTAATCGGTATTAATTAGCGTAAATCATGCAATTACTATTTGATTAATTATAAACTCAGCACTATTTTGTCGGTGAGGATTATTTTATTATTTTTTTGGACACTATTTTGTCGGTGAGGATTATTTTATTATTTTTTGGACACTGTTTTGTCGGTGGAATATTATTTTAATATTTTTTGGGACACTGTATTGTCGGCACGTATTAGTTTAATATTTATTTCCCGCGCTTTGCATGCGATGGCGGGGTAATTAGAGAGACAATGGCGCATGCCACACACAGGGTGGCGGCAGACACGCCACCCGGGTGGCAGTAGCTCGCCACGGCCGTCGGGTGGCGGCGGCTTTAGTCATGCCGCCCGATGGCAGCGACCACCCAGGTGGCGGGACTCATGGATATTTTGTAATTTTCTTTTACAGTGGATTATTTTATTAATTTCTATTTAACTGTTGATTATTTCGGGTATTTTTCCTCTATCGTGCCCAATCTCTTTTTTCCATTTCGACAAGAAAGGACAAACTGGTATAGGATGCGCTGCACTCAAATATTTCTCTATAGGATTGCTCCCTAAATTCCTCACACTCTTGATGACTAGTCAACCATGCATCTCTAAGCTAACCAATCTGATTGGATCCACCGACATGTTAGTGATAACAGAATTTTCTCGGTCAACTTAACTTACAAACTCCAGTTCGCAGGCGAGACCTTTTCCCCGACAGAGGTTTGTGGATTAGGGAGGTGGTTGGGGCTGGGCCGTTGGGATGATATCCAAGGGCCGAGGATTGATGTTTGCACTTTTGCACTGAATATGTTGCCTTTATTCAGATACCCTAGGTGTCATCAAAGTGCAAGTTCTTGGTCTGGCTTCTCCTTCACAGCATAGTTTACACCGTCAACGCCCTACTATGGCAACAACAACCCAATTGCTACTCTTGCGCACTTTGCCACCGCAACCTAAAAACCTCACACCACCTTTTCCTAGAATGTGGCTTCTGTTATGTGATTTAAATCGGGGTTTCGGTAAAACTCAACATCCCATCGCTCAACCCTACAAACTGGTATCGTGCTACCAATATCTCAAGTTGGTGGGTGGATAATATTTAGCCGCCTTCGCTTGCTCGACCTATCTCAGAGTAGGTTTAATCACTTTTTAGGGTTCGCTGGAACATCTGACCAGAGTGCAATAATACCATCTTCTGGAAGGACGAGTGTACCCCCTCGCTTAGTGCGGTGCTTCATGAGTTTCGCCTGTGCGAGGAGGTCGGTGCTCTCATAGTTTTGTTCCATAGCTCCCTAACTATGTTATACCGTTAGTGGCCCTTGGTCATGGACCCCCTTACTTTGTTTTCTTGCTTAATTTTAAATAGATGGTAATTCTCCCACCCTTTAGCCCCAAAAACGTTTAAATATACAATGGATTCAAACTAAAGCCATTAACATATCCGAGTGGGGGAATGAAGCTTCGTACATAAATGCTCAACGACCACTACTTTGTTGGAACCGCCAAAAGTTAGGACTCCACAATGACTAAATCATTGGAGCTACAAAATCCTACCACTAGAACTACATGCTAAACCCACCATGTCATCCTCATACAATGCCCCCCGTATTGTTGCTACGGTTCAGGAAAAACTTACAAAGCTCCAAAACTTATTCAGAGTATTACACTGAATGGTCTATAAAAAAACAAAAAATTCAAACCAAACCAAAAGTAAATTAAAATCGTGAGCCATAGATGCCCAAAGTACACACTTTAACTTTTTTAAAGTCTAACCATAGCCGTTTTCAAATAGGAAAATGAATTCTTCTTTTTTGTATTTTTTAAATGCAAACATGTTAATTTATATGTTTGTCGGGTCAAAACCTACTCTCATGGAGGGTCAGGTTAGGTGAATCTACACCATTGGATTCAATCCAGTGGTTAGAGGTTGCACCGCCATGCTAACTCTAACTTTCCTCATCTCCTCCTACTCTCCTTCTTCCAAGCTGCCAAAAGCAATCCCTATCCGTCTCGTCTCATCCCTTGAGTCCCCTCTTGAAAGCACTCACACCTCCCTTCACTGCAACCTCCTCCCCAAGATCATTAGCCACAATGGCTTGGCAATGCTCACTCGGGGAGCGGAAGGTTATACCTTTGTAAGCGAACAACGGTTCTTCTATGTAGGGTCCCGTTCTTTCTTTTTTACTTAAAGACACAAAAGCACAGTACAAAGAGATTGGACTCTCGGATGAGACTAAGCAGCTACCGTTCTGACGCGCCCTGGACCCAATCTTGGCAACGCTCACTTCTTCAAGCTTGCTCGTTGTTGTCGGCCGCTCCATACTTGTACATGTGGCACTTGACACCGCATGCAGTGCCGCACAAACACATCTTCACAACACACTTAGATGTTTTGTGTGTCGATGCCCAACATCCTCTTATCCCTTTCGATGCCAATGTCCTTAGTGTCTCCATCGTAAATGGGGTTTCCTCTTCCCCATTAGCACCTCGTGCACATCGTGGCGCCATAGCGAGCCATTGAGGTAGTTAGGGATAGGTTGGGGCACCGCTTGGGCAGGCGGGGACCTTGGAGGGGCAACCAAATGGACTCCCTAACGCTGATTATGGTGGAGCACGTATAGGGTCGAGCCGGGACAGTTGGAGGCACAACCAAGCCCTGATTTGGCCTATCTAGATCTCTTTTCTTAGTAAAACCTTGTTTGGAAGGCATGATTTTGTCAATAATTCCACCACAAACACGACTATTTGTAGAGTTTTTTCTGTAAAAAAAAAAACTCCAAGGAGTACCTTTTTTAATATAACTATTTATTTTGCTTGATCTAATAGTGTTAATAGTGTAAACAGCGATGGTTACATCTCAATCTCAATACGTTTGATCCAATCGCGTGGAGAGTTTTTACCCGTAGCCTCTGGCTGGCACCTATTTGGTCACTGGTGTCCACTCTGTTCACGAGCCATGCCCATCTGATTCTGGTGCACACAGATGTCCTGCGGAAACGCCATTCCCCGGGTTCTTCGTGGAGCCATCTGGCAGGTGGCAGCCGATTCTTCTTCATCATCCTTCCACCCATGGTCCATGGAGAGGCTGTCGGGCCCACCCTCCCTCGAGTCTGGACTCTCGAGGAGAGCTACCGCCACACCACACAGAGCCTCGCGTTGCCTGCAGCTGCAAGTCTGCAACTACAAGCTGGGGATCGGAGGCGAGGAGAGGAGGAGATATGCATGGTGGTGACTGGTGTGGCGCGCGGGTGATCACGAGACGAGCGCAGCTGGGCAGGGGCAGGGACGGAACAGCATTGCTGTTACAGTACAGATGCCAATGCCGGAATAGTTTACACGTCTTGCTTTCACGAAAGCTACACCCCACCCGCTGCACTTCCGCTGCTCATGAATCTCTCTCTCTCTCTCTCTCTGCATCATTGCACTGGAAATGGGAGAGCTTTCGCCCTCTCTCTCTGTCTCTCTCTCTTATGTGAGAGTGTGGGAGGGTCAGAGACTCAGAGCTCAGAACCCATACCAAACTTCACAGGCAAGGAATGGACTCAGACACTCTTGTGTGTGTGAGAGAGAGAGAGAGGCAGAGAGCAACCGCTACGTGAAGCCGTGAAAAGGAGAGGAGACGACCTGGGCGTCTTGGAGCTGCACTGGGTTTGCAACGCACAGGGAAAAAAAGAAACAAAAGGAAAGAGTATTCCTCCTTTCTCAGCATCTCTCATGAGAGCTTTTATGATTACCGATCTTGAAAATTCTGCTTCTATTTTTTTCCCCTTCTCTTGAGAAGGGAGATCGTGCCGTGCATGTGGATCAGCTTTGGTTAGGGTTGCATGACTGGTTTGTGCGGTGAACAAAGTTAAAAACAGTCAATTCTTTCAATTTTTGGATGGTTAATAAACCATGTCTTGAGAGATTTTGTGTTGGTTGATTGGTTATAAGCTTTTCTTAGGTTCATTCTACCACCTACGACATGATTGACCGACGGTTCGCTGAAAATGGATTCATTAGTTTAACTGTCGGAGAGGATATATAATCCAAACAAACTGGAGCTCAAAGTCGCTATTCTTCTTTTTTTTTTGTGAGGACAACTCATTTAAATTTGTCTCCTTTATACCTCTTGAATGCTGCGTGATATAAGCGACGAGGCAGAGTAATATCCACATGAAAGACCAATCGATTTCGAAATTAACCTCTCCTTGCCTCTCGTTTTCTCCACATAAAAAGACTTGACGACTTTAACCTCTCCTAATCTTGAAAGATAAAGGGAGGAAAAGATGAGCCGTGAAAAGGAGAAAAAAAAAACTCCCGAGTAAAAGCAAAAGAACGGTGGCCGCGTTGCTCGTCTTTCCTCTCACGGGGAGGTCTTGAGAATCAAATGAAGAAAAGAAGTTAACAAACATGGTGATGAGAAAACCTTTACACAGAAGCGAAAATCAAAGCGAGAGAGAGAGAGAGAGAAAAAAAAAAAGAACAGTCAAAGGAAAAGAATCCAAGACTCGAGCAAGCATAAATGGAAGGGAAAATATATTGGAAAAAAGATTCATGGTTCGTAAAACCAAACGATTAACCAGAAAAAAGGTTTTGAGTAAATAACAAAAAAAATATTAACCACTCGATTTTCTCGATTCGACGAAGGGTTCTCAGCTGAAACCGTCGTTAATAATAAAAATCACCAAACTGCCAAGTGCTAGCAGTTTTGATTTTTGAAGGTTGGTTCAATTTTAACCCTCCGACAGTTTGCTTTCCTCTTGGCATTCGCTTTGTTTCATCCAATCGCCGTCTCTTCCCTCTCCTCCATAAAAACTTACATGCAAAATGAAACAGCCGAAAACTAAAAAAAAAAACCTCTTTGTTTTCTTTTTCTCCTCGTTCTGCATCTTATCGTGTTCGTTTCCACCCAGCCAGGCGCATCTGGAGTTGTCTTCAGCTGATGGCAATAACACGGGGGGAGCCAGCGAAGGCTGACTGGCTGAGAGATCAAGATGCCCATTGCAAGAAGAACATCAGTGAAGATCCATCCAAATGCATCGATATCTCCTCTCCCATGCCTCTCGAGTTGCTCGCACCGAAAAGCGAGGCCTCGTTTTCGGTCACACGGGACGAAGCCCGAGCACCTATCATGCAGAAGAAGGGAAAACGAAGTCTCCATGGATGAATGGCCATGAAAATGCTCGGCACTGCTACCGCGCTGCGGTGCTGCCACTGTACTGTTTGCTAGCTAGCTACTCTCTTTTTTTTTTTCGGCTTCTGATGTGGAGCCAAATTTCTCATGAACTTCCCTTGTTAGTTAACCATTTGGGCTGTCATTTGGTAACCAATTGGATCAGGTGTTGCGGACCTAACACAAGTCAAAATCTGTCCGACTCTACTGCTTCATCCAGTCATTTTTTTCATGACTTTTTGAACAGCATAGCGAAGGCATTGTTTTGGTAGACTCTCTTGCCCATTCCATGAATCTTTGGGGCAAACAATTGAATAAGCCATCAATGCTGCCCTGAGAGTGTTGCATATAGCAGCAAAGTGGAGTACTAGTACGCTGCATCTCCGTAGAAGCATCAATGAGAAGTCAATGATACAGAATTAAATTGATCTATCCACTTTCACACCTGCTTTTCACTATTTATCTATATTTTTTATCTTCTGTTTTATTTGCTATTATACTGGATGTTGCAAATTAACACAAACAACAATTATACCATGAATTATAGTCAAAATCATGAATTCTACAAGATTATGCAAAATGACATATAAATCCATGATTAACAATAACCCAATAAACATGGTACCAACTGAACTCAACAAAATCAGCATATAGCTCAGATTTAATTGAATAAAGATTTGCTCTCATATTGCTTTAACGGGTTGCTAATCAAGTTAGCCTTCCAACGATTAAAGATGGCTTAATATCACAGATAATAAACTGAAATTTAGGTCTAAGTAATAGATGAACAGCACTGCTCTAGAGAATTCAAAGTAAAGCACACTATGCTAATCTACCACTGATTTAGAAACAATTACTTAGCAGTTCAGCAGTACTAACCCGATCAAAATAGCGACCAAAAAGTCACTGAACACAGTACAGTATAGAATAGCAATCAACTAGTAAAGGACAAAGCAGGTAGCAATATCAATTCTCCAATTAGATGTAAATCTGACAACTAGTTGATCAACAATCTAAATGCAGTGGCAGCAGCATAAACAATCAAAGAATTCTCACTAAACAATTTAGAAGCAGTGCTGAACCAACTACACAAGAACCTAAACAATGTATAGATAATCTCAGTTTATGCAATCATCATCGAGCAATATATTAAGCCCACAAGAATGCAGTGCAAATACCCTGATTGGGATCGGCCTTTATTCGAAGAATAGATCCCCAAATACTCAATCGGCCTACTGCACAAAGGAGGAGGAACACGAATACTTACGGTGTGCCAAATCCGAGTCGGCAACGAAGCAAACAAAGGCAAAGCGTGCACAAAGCACTGACCCAGAAATCACATCGCCGTGCTACCTAGCACCACCGGCGAAAAGAATCGGAGATACGATGCCGACACTCCACCACGGCCAAAGGCCACGGTTAGAGCCCGAGGAGCAGAGAAACGCAACAGCGAGCTCACGACGACCACCCCGTGGCCACCGGGAACCAAGTCGAAGAACACCACCACAGCAGCAGCTTGCACCGGCCGGCGAGAGCACTGAAACGCCGGCGAACAACAGCAGCAGTAGCAGATCGAGGAAGAGGAAGGGAAAGACCAAGAGAGTTTTCAGAGTGCCGAGTGAGAAGAGCACAGGACTTCCCCATATAGGCGAGGAGAACCACCTCCCCGAAGTCTCCGGCCAGCTCTCCACGCCACCACGTGCCCGCGCAAGATGGAGGTGAGGAACGGCCACCACCACCATCAAACAGCAGGGTTCAAGGAACCCTTGCACGAGCAGCTGCCTGGGGCAGCAATGCTGCCCCCTCCCCTTTTCCTCTCTCGCAGTGGGCCAAAAACCCACCGGCCCAAAGAAGGGCAAAAGCCCAGCACTGGATCAACCCAACTTAGGGGCCACATGACATGTCCTGCTCTCCTGGACATCTCCAGGGGTTGCCCTATCGCTATGCCCAATCACTGTAGCAAATGGTGATGGGTAAAAATATAAGACACATATAGAAAGTGAGAATAGTGATGGATACTTATTGAATAGGTGGATAGTGGTGAAACAACTCCTTTTATAAGATGGCACATGCTGGAGATGCCCTTATTTCTCTTAACCAATAAGCATGTGTGAAGCGTTTATGGAGGGTAGAAATGGCCAAAAAAAAAAAACTTGCTTCTTGGCCATAACGACACATTTGTTAAACTTTTTCCATTTTTCTGTAGCAACATAAAATGATCGGAGAGGGTAAGGCAGGCATAGGCTTTGTTAGCGGTTAGGGACCAAAGTCCCTAGATGCCGAGCTTACTTTTGAAATGGGGTCAACGCTCCCTTCCACATCGTACGAGGGTATTCGTAGGCCAGGAAGCTCACGACAATCTCAACGAAAATCATAGGAAAGAATGTTGACATTTTTTTTACCTTGGTTCAGGTCTCCCGTAGCAAGGATAATAGCCCTACGTACAACCTTCTACTATAGTGAAGAAGAAATACAAGAAGAGGGATGTTAGAGCAAGACGGGACTTGCCCAAGCATCTCATAGTGTGTTACAAAGAGGTATGTCATGTTTATATCTCCTTCCCCTGTTTCTCCTCTTGAAAGACCTCCAGCACCTATTTATACTATCAGTAGGGGAGTGAAGGCATGGTTCCTCCTCGCGTAATATACGACTCATGGACAGCTAGCCATTCTGACACTCGACAAGGTGTCTTGCTTCTTTGACCTCGCACTGCCTTGGCCAAACGGATACGGTATCGAACTGCCCCACATGAAGCGTTTTGCATAGACCTGTTCGTGGGCAGCCTAGCTCGCCCTAGGCCAAACAGTGCACCTAGGTGAGCTTGGGCCTCGATTTGAAGCCCGGCCCAAGGAAATTACGAAAGCAGACATGGCCGAATTGGGCTTTCGGGCTTCGGGTTGGGCTTTCAGCCTTTGGGTCGGGTCCGGGACCGACTTTGAGGTCCGGTGCACAGGGCATGGGTCGAGGCTCGATCTTGGTCCCGCAGGCCCGGGGTCTGATCAAGATTGGTGGTGCGTAGTTGCCACGTCGATACTCATAGGCAGTAAAGCATACCGCGTAAGAAATGAGTTGGGTCAAGTCCACCCGACGGAGTAGACGTGACATCACCCAATCCTCGGCAGGCTCCAAACCAATATATACCTTAATTAATTGTGCATTCACAATAGATATATTAATTGCTCCGCAAGACTTGCAATTTTGCCACTTAGTAATCACCCTATATATTTTTATACCTAAGTAGGGGTATGTTTGGTTGGTTGAATGAGGCTAGCTATGCGAAATGGTATGGTAAATGGTTCAAACTTTTGGTTGGTGTAATGAGATAGTATGGTTCCCCGTCCATGTGTTTGGATAGTGGTAAAAAGTTGTATAAAATATTATACGATGGTTTAGATTTAGGAAATATTTTCTATGTATAATATACGGCATGGTTCGATTGGTTTTCAGTTGAACGGTCCCATATAGTTTTATTTCGTCGTGTTTCATTCCATCCGTTTTATTTGGTTCAATCCAGCTCCGTATGAGCAACAAACAAACAGGCATGTTTGCCCGTAAAATGTTATGGATGCCTCGCTCATGTCTAAAATAGAGAAAAAAAAATATTGGCGTGAACTTTTTAAAGCTCCAGTTTTTATTGGACGTCGTGTTTAAAAAATTACTCCACTTCTGAGCTCAAAAAACAAAGATTACTTCTTTCCAAAATTAAATTTGTAGGGAACAATAGCTGGCATAAAAATTTAGGCCCTGTTCTTGTGAGCTGATCCTAACGGCTGAAATTATTGAATTTCAAACGCTTCTTAAGGTAGTCTCGAGATTCGGATCTATTTGTTTGATTTGCATTTTTTAAAATGTTACGATCCACCTTCAAAACAGTAAAAAAACAGATTTAAAAAGATTAAAGCATATGTCTTTTTGAAACATAGATAAGTCGTTAAGCTGTTAAACTAAAAAGAACTTTGTCTTACTGTTGCAGAACCATTTGAAGGAGGAAAAATAAACGGGGAACAAGTTTTATTGTTGTTGCAGGAGCAATCATTGAGTTGGGCCTGGCCCTATCGGTGGCAGGCTGGGCCTGATCCTACCGCCTCTAGGGATTCTCCCGTTTGTTTCCGTGCCCGAAACGCCGGCGCCGGCGCCGCATCCGACGGGCCTGTTTCTTCCCGACCCGGCAACGACCTCGCGGTGGCTAGCTGCTACTGCGCGCCTAGGGACTAGAGGTGAATGATTGGGAGGAAGGAGACGACGAATCAGGCTTTGGTGTGGCTGGGCCCTGGGCCTGTGTGTTTCCGGGCCAGGCCGCGGCTGGGATTGGGCCTTGGCAAGCAAGATCCGGCTGCGACGTGTCGTGTAGTCGGTAGGATAGCTGTTTCTGTGTGATGACGTCAGCACGGTCTGCGGAATTGCGCCTGATGCCCGCGTGAACTAGCTCCAGTCCTTAAAAAAAAAAAAAAAGAAGCTACTTTGGCCCCGCACGTCCAAATTTCGTCCAAACTAGAGGATAATTATTTTCGTTCATTCATGCCATGAAGAGGATGGCATTGGACCCGAAGGACCGATTGTTAAATCATAAAATTTATATACTGTGGGATTGCTTTTTGAGATAAATCTATATGTATATGTATGATTTTATATGTACCCAATCCAAATAGTCTGAAAGATTTTTATAGATAAAGTTTTAAAATTTTGACTTACGACATATCTAAAATAATACGTTTTCGTGGAGAATGTTTTTTTTTTTTTGCTAAGAGCCCTCAACTTCTCACCTTATCAAGGTTCTAAAAATAGGGATTAATCCCCAATTAATCAAAATTAATCCTCTAGTCGGTGGTGAACCGATATGATTTTACTCCTAAAAGGCCATTAATCGATTAGCCCGATTAATCATCAAACAACCAATTAATCCCGCTTAAACCTAATTACTCCTGAGTAAACCTAAGTCAAGTAGAGTTAGTTCAAAGTGAAATTTGTGCCCCATAGTAGAAGAGTGCGTAGCGGTATTTGGGTTAGGGCTTGGGATTAGTTTAATAGGAAGAAGACGTTTTCATTGTTCATTTTATCGACTTTCTCGTTGATTGGGTGCTAGTGAGGACAATGTCGGCTTGAGCTCTACACCTCTTCATTGAAGTTAACCACCAATTTCTCCTCTCTCTCAATCGGCATATGATCTCTACCTGTGATTGATCCCTGCTCCACCGAAGGTAATCATGTGCTTCCCTGCCTCGCTTTGCTCCCACCTTCTATGTGTGCCTGATTGCAACTCATTTGCTCTACTTGGGAGACCGAGGCATATTTGGATGTGGGATGTGGACAAAAACAACTGAGCAGTAGTGTTGTGGATGGAAATTGACTGGATTTATAAAGAAGAAAAGAGAAGAAGAGTTTAGCAAGGTAAAAAGATTGCTAAATGTCTAAAATCCGTCGATTAATGCCAATCGATTATGTCTCAATTAATACCGAGTAATTCGATTAATCCATAATCTCTAACTCACCGTTCAATTAATGATTGGCGATTTCTTGAACCTCGCGGCTTATAAAGTTAACTAAACTTTTTGGGCATATCTAAATTAGGATGTTGTAGCGAATACTCCCTCCATTCGAAAATAGTAGTTGTTTTGGTCATTGACACTGTCCTCAAATGTAAGATTGACCACAAGCTAGTACACTTTATTTAAAAGTAACATTACATTATAATATCAAAGAAGTTCTTTTCGAGACGAATCTATATGTATGATTATTACGTGCTTAATCTAGATAGTTTAAAAATCTTACAAATAGAGCTTTAAAAAATTGATTTAGAACAAGTTCAAAAAGAGTAAAAATATAAAAATAGGAAGTATAGACAAATATCGAAAAATACGTAAATAATAGACAGGCCGTTCTTAAGTCTGACCGTCAAAGAGGGAATGCTAAGCCGCGGATGATTACCTTTGAATTTCATAACGTGTGGCACTTGCACAGGTAGTATAAATCCATTTGTCAATACTTGTTCGTACGGCATCGGGCGTGCAAGCAACCGACCAGGCCGCGGATATCAGCCCAGTTCTCTGGACGAATGTGTTCACGTGCCATAAGGTTAGGCTGAGTGGCTCACCGCCTAAGAGCATCCTCGTGAGGCCTTCAAATTTTCCTCGCATCGCATTAAGAATCGCTTCATCGGTCTAAACTACTACTCACATGGACCAAATTCCCTCCTAATGCATTTGAAAAATTTTAAAATAGAGGCCATTTTGGGGGGTGTGATGGGAATGCTCTAACCGCCTCATATAGTTTTAAGTATAAAACTAAAAATTTAATGATATAGCTAACCACTGCATAAAAAAATAACATGTCATCAATATATTATCTAAGGAATCCTCTAATGAAGTAGCCATAGCATGATTTGTAGAATTAATATGCACCTATAAATAATAGTATATATATATGTATCTTAGAATTAGCTATAAACCAATGATAAGTTACTCCCTTTTTCTTCTTCGCAAAGTAAAATAATTGTCATCTTATGCTAGTTGATTATTAAAGATGCTCCAGTAATCGAAGTTGAATGCAGGGGCCATGCTCTAATAATCGAAGTTGAGTGTGCGTGCAATATCTTGTGACATAAAAAATCATCGGAGAAAATACATCAAAATAAAAAAGACTTACAATAAAATATGTTCAAAAACAATTTAATCAGACAGATATCTTATTAATTTTTTATCTTGAAAACGCAAACACTTCGATGCTTTTAGTCTTTTTATCACAAAGACGTGTGTCAGATTCCTAAAACCAATTCAATAAGAGTAAATTACATCATGATTCCTTAAAATTGTTTGACAATTCCGCTTAGATGCATAATTAATAAAAACGGATATTGGAAAAGTTATGTTTTATTTCACTTAGGTCCAAAAATAACATAGAGAGTGGCTTCAATAAATGAGTTGCCACATCACCATATATACATATACAAAAGTACCCATATGGCACACTTCTCTTCTATTTCTTCCCACTCTCTATACACTGGTGTGAATAGCAACAATATAAAAAGAAACAACATGTCCATCACTCCACCTCCGGCCACATCGTCGTTGTTGTCGACAGGTGCTGCTCGACGACATCTCCAATGAGGTGCGCGCGGGGAGCTCTTCGATGTCATGGATGGCAGCGTCGGCGCCACCCCGGTCCTATCCTCCCACGCCACACTGATCCGCACACCCTAACCTCCATCGCCTGCGCATACTCGGCCACGGTTGCCGTCCGACTGTCTTTGACCAAACCCGCGGCTCCAACGCCGTTGTCAGTGCCTCGCTGCCCCCACCCCACCCCACCGCCAGTCAGCCGCATCCCTAGACCATCCTCTAAACCCAAAGGGCACTGAAGGACTTGGCTCTGAGCCATAATCCTAACCCTAACCCCAATGGCGCTATGACGGCTAGAGAGGAGGAAGAAGGTGGCAGCGTCGATAAGGAGGAAGAAGGAGGCAATTGGAGATTTTAGGTAACTAAAAAATCGATCGAGGGTTATGAATTTTTAGGCAACTGATGATTAACAAAAACCAAAAAAGAAAATTACCACATAGGCTATCTAAATGGCAAAACAAAGCATTTAAGGGCCACCTATGTGCTAACCGTGTAGCCCAATCACCAAAACAATCTTTTGAAAACCGTCCTTACACCTAAATGAAACAAAGCAAATGGTAAGAGACCCAAATATCCGGTTTCACAAGCCGTGGAACTAAGCAAAATTACGGGACAAGTACAGTGACCAATGTAATTTACTTTTCAAATAAGTAGACTTTAGGCCTGGTTCTTTTCAATATCTGAAAACTATAATCTAGAAAAGTTGTGATATCTTAAAAAAGTTCTTGAAATATAAACAAAAATGTAAAAAAATTGTTTTAAAAACTAAAAAAATTAAAACCTACAAAATAGCTGCAAATTACTACGTTCTCGGCAGCCCAAAGCCCAATACGTGCACCTCTCCCGCCCCCGCCGTCCAGGCCAGCGTAGATCTCTCGTCACGCGCACTATCGGCGGATTAACTCGCCCTTTAGTTAACTGGATGGATTAACGGCAGTAAGCACGCGATTTAAAGGAGCAAAAACAATTGCCGCTTTAATACGGAAGCGAGGCGAGGGTCGCGTCACTCGCTCGTTCTTTCCCTCCCGGAGATTTTCCTCGCTCCCATCCCACCCATCTCACTCCCCCCCTCCACGACCTCGTCGTCGCCTCCGATTCCAAGTTCCCTCCCGCGGAAGCGACCCCGAATCCGCTCGCCCAAACTCTGGCTCCAGATCCCCGAGGCCTCCGGCTCGCTCCCTCCTCCATTGCCCCTCGCCGCGCCGCCGGGGGACCAGGCGGCGGCGCCCCCTCCCGCCGGCCATTGCCGCTCGCCTCGCCGCATTGGGGTGCCTGCGTTGCTGTGTTCCCTCGTGGGGTGGAGATCTGGGTGGAGGGGAGCTGGTGGCGACTGGCCGGCGGCGGTGCTTGGCCGCGTGGGGGTGGGCACGAATGGTGGGGTTGCGGCGGACAGGGCGGTGGGCCCCTCGGGCCTGCGCGGCGGCGGTGGCGGCGCTGATTTGGCTCGCCGGCGCCGCGGCCGCTGCGGGAGATCCCGATCCCGACGACCTGGAGCGCGCGTAAGTTTGGGTTTCTGCTCTTGCTTCGTGCTTTGTCGGTGGCTTGGTGCACCTTTGCATTGGATTGCGCATTGTTTGGTTCCGTCTATTGCCAGCTTAGTGCGTGCTCCTGTATTGGTTGTAACCGCGGATGGTAAGGGCGATGCGTGCAACGCGATGATAATGTGTCCTAGAGCAAGAGCGGCAGACGCTCAGTGAGTCGTACGGTGCAATGGTGGGCTAATTCTGAGAAGCTTTTGTTTCCTAAATCCTTCCTCGCTTTGTCATATGCTTCTCATGTCACTAACTCGCCATTGAAGGGTTGTTAGAATAACAAGTTAGTTGAGATGTCAGGTAATATTGGGTGGTTGGTACTTTGTGACTCGTCAATGTAGAAAGGTCAGGATGACTGATGTTTTGGCATTTTGTTACTGAATGGCTTATGAACAGGAGCGAATGTTGCACAGCTGTACTGTGATTAAGAACTTCGATGGCACAGAATGTTTTTTTTTTCTGTGCTATTACATAGTAATGGGGAAAGATGTGCTAGGCCAGTTATGGCATTTGTGCTATACCAGTAAAAATTTGTCTTTTCTTTCCATTTCAGTAAATCTTAATTACGCGTAGACTATGGCAGACTGCATACCCTCAATGTCTATCACACTGAGTGAGAAAGCGCACACAAGGTACAACAGAAGGTAGAAGTGAGTAGTTTTTAAGTTTGTAGAATCCTGATGCAAGCAGATTTGATTACTAGTATGCTTTTGAACTTTCTATTGTAAAACATTGATAGAGGGACGCATTCATTACTGAAGCTTCTCAGGGAGACATGCTACAAGTTCACAGAATTAGCTACTATTGAGCACTTGACCTGGCTACTATTAGATATTGATGTTATATATTTATACAGGTTCCCAATCGTGGAGCCAGATTATGGCCACACTAAACTCCGCCTTTCAGAACAAGGCCTAGATGCAATTCGAAGGATCGAAACTCCTATTGCTATTGTTGCTGTAAGTTAAAATTTATAATTTGGAAGAGCTTTAGCTCTTTTTTGCACTTTGTATTCTTGAATAATGGTGTCGTACAATGTTCAAGTGTGCCAAGGCACAATTGACTATTCTTAGCGCAGTACCTCAGTGATCAATTTTGTCGACACAGGTCATTGGCCCATATCGATCTGGAAAGTCATTTCTCCTCAACCAGCTTCTATCCTTGTCATGTGATAAAGGTAAATGTTGCTTCTTGTATTACACACCTTGAAATTTGTAGAATGCATACTAGGACTATGGTCAGCATGATAAACTTAACCACACAGGTTTTGGTGTTGGCCATATGCGAGATACTAAAACAAAAGGTAAATTGTTTTTCCCGTATTAATATTCTTTTAGCTATCCTGTCTATTTTGTAATGAAACTTATCAAGTTCTTGCAGGTATATGGGTTTGGGGTACACCTGTTGAGATGGATGTGGATGGTACCAAAGTGTCTGTCCTTTATCTTGACACTGAAGGATTTGAGAGTGTTGGAAAATCAAATGTATATGATGATAGGTTTGTGTCAGAAATGAATTGTGTACCTTTCTGTTTTTTTTTTCTAGGATGGCGAAGTTTTAAATGTTTTGGGAACCTTTTTCTTTCATGGCAGGATATTTGCTCTGGCAACTGTCTTAAGTTCGGTTCTTGTGTACAACCTTCCTGAGACGGTGCTCTCTCTATCTCTCCCCCCTCTCTCTCTCATGTGTTAATTCATTTGTTGTGAATTGACACATTGCAGGTGCGTGAAGCTGATATATCTAGGCTCTCATTCGCTGTTGAAATTGCTGAAGAATTCTATGGAAGGTTTGTTCATCCCTTTCTGTTTCTACTTGCAATTTCTTTCCTTCTCTGATGCTAACATTTTCTTCAAAATTTGTGCTCTTCCGCATGATGATGATGAGCAGAGTGAAGGTAATAATCCATCTTCACAAGTCAAGTCTTCACAGTCGTAATATCTACAACTGTTAATGTGATATGCTGTTTTTTGTCTTCAGGGTCAAGATGTTGCTTTCGAGCCAGCAAAGCTTCTTTGGCTTATCCAGAGGGATTTCCTGCGTAAGTTGCTTCTTGAATTGCTGTTACTATTAGTAAGATTTCTGTAAAAGTTGTCAATTCATACCGCACACCAATTAGATCAAAAGATGAGTATAAGAAATATTATATATCGCTTACCTTAATAGAGCAATCATTTTGCTTACTGGAGTACCAGATCATCTAATAAACAGTGGAAATGCCAACATTAGTACTGCATGATGACTTGAGCCATTGCATAGGTCACGATATTTTCGCTCTAAGTAGGAATCATTTTGCTTACTGGAGTTCTGCCCCGTTTGAATATCTTTATCCGCTCCTGTTAATATATTCAAGTTTCCTATAACGATGCTTTAACCTTGTGTGCAGAAGGAAAATCTGTTCAACAAATGGTGAATGAAGCTCTCCAGCGGGTGCCTAATGATAGTGGTCAGTTCAAGCATCTCTAGCAACTAATTGTTAGGTTAATTATATGTGAGCTGCGACCATCTAGAGATGCCTTATGCATAGTTTGATTGATTTTCCATTTTTTTTTTTGCAGGGAACAAATATATTGATGAGGTACAATCATTTATGACGTCTACACCTTTTGCCATAGGATAAAGATCCAAACTTTTCTACATCACATTTTTGCTTGTATTTTTAGGTCAATCAAATCAGAGATTCTTTGGCAGTTATGGGCAACAACAGCACTGCTTTTAGCTTGCCACAGGTGCAATTTTTATGGTTTCCTTGATATATATTTTGTTATTTAAAATATCATCGGGTGCTCAGTGGTAGCACTTTTGAATGTAACATTATTTTTGTAGTCATGTAACTAAATACTAAGCATTGCATGTGTCTGTACATACTAATTAAAGTTGATGCTTCTATCTTGTGCTTTGTATACCAAAACGCATTATGGTGTCATTTTTTTGTTTTTACAGCCTCATCTGCAAAGAACAAAGTTGTGTGAAATGGAGGACAAAGAGCTTGACCCATTATATGTAAAAAGGCGGGACCAATTGAAGCAGGTTGTTGCATCCATCATAAAACCAAAAGTTGTGCAGGGGAAAACTCTAAATGGGAAGGAATTTGTGTCCTTCCTGCAGCAGGTAAAATACTTGTTGTGGTCATTGACTTATTACTGACATGTATTTGACCCATCAGTTTTTTTTTTAATAAAAATATATACCCTTGTGTTTCAGATTCTTGAGGCTTTGAATAAAGGAGAGATTCCATCAACAGGATCTCTTGTTGAAATTTTCAATAAGGCCATTCTTGAACGCTGTCTGAAGGTATATAGAGAGAAAATGGATGGCTTAGGTCTACCAATACCAGTAGACAAACTGGAGGAAGTTCATGCGATGGCAAATGATCGAGCTAGAATGCTCTTTGATAAGCAGCACTTTGGTAAACACCATGCTGCGCAGTCAATCCTCAAGCTTGATGATGAGATTAAAAAGGTTTGTTAACAGCACTTTATGTTTTTTAATGAATATTTAATAAGCATGTAGTCTAAGCTGTATGTTCATTTTAGACACAAGTAAAACTGCACTTTACATTCCTGGTATGAATATGAATATATGATATAATGAGGATCTTTACATGATGAATTCTGGAATGCGTTAATTGTTTTGATCTTTTTATATATTATAATCCCAGTGATTCAGAACTGCGGATGACATCTTGGTTTTTTCCGTTCCCTTTCCATGGAATCTCTTACATGCCCTGTAATCACTTTCACCTTCTATCCCTTATAGAAGATAATATATTTACATACTTACAGGGTGTACCTTGTAGGTGTACAGAAACTTCCTTGTAGCTAATGAATATCAATCATCAAAGCTGTGTGAAGCACGTTTCTCAGAATGTGAAGATAAAATGGACCACCTTCAAGTTTTGAAGCTTCCTTCCATGGCAAAGTTCAATGCAGGCTTTTTTCACTGCAATCAAAGTTTTGTAAGGGATTGTGTGGGGCCTGCAAAGGAACGCTACGAACGCAGAATGTCAAAGGTTTCTCTTAATTTCCAACATGATTTGCATGACATTGGTGGGGATAGCTTATGATTGAAATTATGAATGTCATATGGAATGCTAGTATTTTTCATTCTCAGTAATTAGGGTGGGGTTTTTTAAAATTTAATAGAAGGGGTAGCTCTTTTCCATGATTTATTCGCACTGTACAACTTAAATATTCACAAGAAACAACCCATAAGTCAGTAGTATGTTTCATCTCATCTCATTGCCGCTAGAGATTCAAGCACGTACATATCGGCAGCATGTTTTTCCTGTGTAAAGCGTACCTTTTTTAGCAACCAGAACACTACTAAACCCTTTTCATGATTAGTTAATATTGCAAGCAAAGATATCATGTGAGTTAATGTTGTGATGGATAGAAACCTCCCTGAAAAAGACATGTTAACATTACTGTTTGATATGCCGTATTTCAAAGTTGGAGAGCAGAGCGTCGGATTCTTCAAATTGATGTTTTTCTTGTCAATGTGCAGTCTACTTCAAATCTTTGACACTCAGTATGATATATATGCAACTAAATTTCAATTTGATATTGCATCCAGATGCTTGCCAAATCTCGTGCTCTTTTCATCAAGGAGTACAACAGCAAGCTCTTTAATTGGTTGGTGACCTTCTCCCTAGTCATGGTTGTCATCGGGCGCTTTGTCATCAAGTTCTTTTTACTTGAAATTGTTGCCTGGGTGATGTTTATCTTCCTGGAGACGTACACAAGAATGTTTTGGTCAGCAGAGTCGCTGTACTACAATCCAGCCTGGCACATCATTGTTTCTTCTTGGGAAACCATTGTGTACAGCCCTATTCTCGATCTAGACAGGTAGTCTTTCAACTCTGATGAAATAACATCCATCAGCTCACCTTGCTGCATTCTTTTCTAACATGCAACGCTGTGCACAGATGGGCGATCCCCATTGTCATACTGCTATCATTTTTGGTGCTTTACTGGCGTTGCTTCGGTGGTAAAAGGAAACGGGGCAGCCGGACACTCCTGCCACTGTACAAGACATCTCACAAGAACTCCACTCGTCCAAGATCAGACTAGCCATAGGGCATTATTTTTAACCCTGGCAGGATGGTATAGAATATCAAATTTGTAGAAGATATCTGTGAATCTTACATCCATGCTGTTGGAAGGGCCTTCTTTTGTAAAACGAGGCCGTGCCTTTGCATCTTCGGATTATTTTTGCCCGACGAAGAGAGAGGAAGTTCTGGCGAGTCATTGTTTTAATTCTTATACGGACTATTTGTTCACATTAGTTAGGCTCTTATTACGAGTGACTACCTCATTCATTAATTGTCATCCACATACAAACCAAACGAAGCAAAAGTGCTGAATCTCATGTAAGATGTCACCCCCTTTTTGAAAACATAATTTTTTTTTACAAGATGAATGATCAGCTGTGATTGTCGCCATGATCTTTGTGGAAATGGCTATTCCTTGATGCCCTCAGGCCTCAGCTGTCGTGGCGGTGGCCACTCGACCTTTCCTACTTTGTACCAATTGCTCATTGTTCTACCAGACATCCACTCCGATACGTTTCGACTGGGACTGGATGACGAATCAATAATGACGGTCGACCACAACACACATTTTGCTAACCAGTTACGTTCTAGGAACAAAGCAAAAGGATTGATAGTACAGTACAGGTCGCCCACAGAGAATGCACAATGATCATAGGCAACAAACAAACATAACAGGATTAGCAATGTCCGCTAAATGCCATGATGAAATTATCATTTCTTGGGTGTTTCCGGTGGAGCAAAGTTCCTACGATGTCGATCCAGATGAAGTCGGCCCACCGCACATCCTCTTCTGGAGATGCTCCAGGCTCGCCACCCGCTGCAGCGAGTCTGTCCTGCCCATCTTGCCCGCAGCCAGTGCCCCGTTGATAATGTCATCTTCTTCCTGAGCAGGGGAAGCTATCTCATGCATGTAGCTGGCGTTGCCTCCGACGTCGCTGGTCGTGGCGAAGTAATTGTTTGGGTCATCTTGAATGGGGACGGCAGCGTCAGAGGTGGCATCAGATGGGGAGCCGTTGAAGGGCATGCTGAGGGATGACATATCAGAAACGGCAGGGAACAGAGCGTTCATGCCTGTCACCCGCTTCACGGAGTCCTCTGCCATCTTCACCTGCAAAATTCGATGCATTTCCATGCTCAGAGCTTCAGATCGACTAGATTGGAAACAATGCCCGGACATGCCAATGGCCAAACACTGACTGTTGGGTACAATGTTAACATGCATCTGTTCTCTAGAAGGTAGTCTGCATGATTTATATTAAGAAGACGCCTCATTTGAAATAAGCTATGGCCGATCCAACACATGCAGAGCTCAAGAAGCATATGACACATGAGCGTACCTTTGCCCTTAATGTTTCAACATCTGCTTTTAATACTCTGTTGTCAACAGCAGCATCATTGTACTTCTGATTAACATCAGCAAGGCGCCTTAATAATGATGAGTTTTCTACTCTTAACTGTGCTACCTGTGGTAAGTCATCCACAACACAGCTCATTAGCCAAGTATTTTGAAAATCTCATGTCAATCAAAAACAACAACTCCAATAAGCATACCTGTGCCTCAAGTTCATTTAAGTGAGCTGCCTTTCTGCTTCTTGAGCGCCTGGCAGATTCCCGATTGGATTGCTTCCTGAAACCAGTAAATAGAAACTAACATAATATCCCACCGCAGGCGCAATAGATAAAAACAATCCTGGCAGAAAATTTGGATTACTATTTATGGCAAGTAACATAGTACAGTACGTAATGCAACCCTGAATACACATTCAAATAGCCTAGATTCCATCCATAAGAAAAATATAATAATAGCTAGTTTACTAACTATTACACCCCCTCCCCCCGGCTAACCTTTTTCCCTGTACCACTAGAAATGGCAGCCACCCACCCTTGTTTTTTTTTAAAAAAAGGCATTTAATTCTCAATGTTAGCACATACACTTGTGACTCTATAAACTATTCATACAGCGATTGCTATAGCTTATCTGCAAGGCATACATATAAACATGTATCAGGCACTTTTCATCAGTAGGCTGTAATTATTGCCTCCCTAAAATGAAGAATTAATTCCAAAGAAGAGTAAAATGCAACACATGCCACTCAACTTGTTCGAGTGTCATTTAGGTCAATTGAAAAATGCACATTGAGACAGAGGTGGATTTAGTTAGGGCTGGCCCACTAGATATCAATCCGCTCCATTTATAAAAAAAATAAAAGATATCTTCACTCCACAAATACAGCAACATGGGACAGGTTTTAGCCCAAAAGAAATTGGGGTAAGATGTTAACACTCTGTTCACCTGCGTGTTATAGCACGCTGCTCATTATGACTGTGACTCAGAAACAAGCGCTACCCGTTTCTCACGAGCAAGCCAACGCGCCGTGCCGCAACGCTGTAGCAAACATGGCCTAAGTCGACCGTAACCATCACCTTTTTCATGCTTTACCTACCAAATCGCATAACCCCACCCCACCCACAAAATATTTTTTCACCAGCTAACTCATGTCACTGCCAGACTCAATTTTCTTGTGTGGGGAAACTCCCTGCCCTCCCCTGACTTCACGCACCTTCCCAATTTTGTCGTCTTCTATGTCTTAGATCCTATTTGACTGGCGCATGGATAAATGGGGAATGTCTAAACTGGTGCTGGAATGCTGGATGATTGATGACTACAAACATGGTTGGATGATATGCACATACATTCACTTCTTTGAAATATTTGGTTTGACAGCTAATGCTGCTGTTGATGAAAATTAGTATGTATTTGTGTGTAATTAACAATCAACAAAGGAGGTCGGCCCATATAAATCAATGGGCCATTTGTTCAATTTCATCTATATCACATGGGTCAATCCATTGCCCCTAAAAATCAATTTGGTTCATGAGGGGTAGGGTCGGACTGCCCCTAAAATTAATTTGGTTCACAAGGCCCTACATTTGCATCACTGATGTGGCATAAGTGAATCAATAGTCCATCCTAGCTGCCATATAAGATATCGACGACTTCTACATTGGGTTCATCCATTTTTAGAAAACCCTCTGTCTGATTTTTTTTTCCCCATTTCACTACATCAGTGTGTCCTTTGCCTAATGCAGATTGGACTAGACCATCAACTAAAAAATTCTCTCGGGCCAGTCCTGTCTTTAAACGGTTCCCCTAGGCGGCGCCTAGGTGCAAGGTGGTGGCCTCCCACCTCGCTTAGGGCCTAGGCGGTGACCTAGGCAGCCAGCTCGTATAGGCGGTCCTAGACGGCGACTAGGCAGTTCTGGGTGGCCCTAGGTGGCGTCTAGACGACAATTAGATGGTTTTAAATGGGAAATTAATGATTGGTGAAATGGTGACATGATTATGCAGAAGATTTTATTTGAAAAAACTTGAAAAAATGATTTTCCTCTAGCATCTTAAAATGGCATATCAATGAATTTGTACATTATAAAATGTTAATATTTTCGAAATAGTCACATATTATCAAGACCATTCTCAATGTGCACTGCCTGGCCGCTTAGGTGGCGGCTAGTGCTCTGCCTAGGCCGCTTAGGTGAAGGTGTTCCCTCTACGCCCACCTAGCGCCTAGCACTTTGAATAACCTTGCCTCCTTCCATCTTCTACCCTGAGCAGACGCGGCCTCTAGAGGAATCATGGACAATGACGGCAAGGAGACACTAAAACCGTGATTAAAAATTTGTGCTTGCAGACATTGGCTCAACAATTATTGAGAAATGATAGTCCCCATTGATTTGTGCTTTACACGTTATGTGGAATTGAACATTACTAACAGAAATGTGAAAGGAAGCATCTAACGAATTCAAAGAAAATAACGTAAAAGTGATCCCAGTAGTAGTGGCAGCCGGTGTGGTAGTAGTACAAGTAAACGGCAGAACCCTAAGCACCAGTAGGAAAATGCAGAATAACCCAAGTGACAAGCGATCCTTTCTCGCTGCAGTCTGCAAATAGATTCTCATTTCATACATCTATGATGATGTGTTTGCCGTGACTGCGAGGAAGTTCAGCCTGAGCTAGTTAAACCTCAAATACGTTGTTCCCTTTTTTTAAAAAAAATCCAATAGCTAGTGAGGTAAGCATTTAGCACAGTTGCTTCCCCTCCCACATCTCAGCCAAAGGCCTAGTCGGTGACACAGCACTCCTAATCAGAGTTGACCAAGGTGCCTTTCAGTATCTCCACCACCAAAACGCAAAAGACAGGAGTCAAGGAGGATAGGGCTTGCTCGAAAGAATTGTCGACTTAATTTGGTTTCGATTAATTTGAATCAGGTTAAGGGCGTGATGGTATGGTGAAATGAGGAAAAAAATCAGGCATAGGGTTATCTGAGAATGTACATTGCACGCATCCAACCTAATGGTTTCCAACTTTGCATACTATCACGTGCAAAAAAAGTTACCGACATGGACAGCAGCAATGGGCCAATGACAAATTTATGTCACATCAATTACCTAGACGCGCATTTTCAAAGTAGAATGACTTGGATACATATCCATACAAGTTGAATGAGCCACCATGAATTCCACTCTTCAAACAACTAACACGTGTAAGGAAGTGGTATGAGGTTCTGATAATAATCCATTCAAAATAATGCACTCGACGGTACTAAAGCATATATATATGCAAAGAGTTGTGTCCAACTGTCCATAGACAAGAAAAGAACAGCCATGCAAATTATCCACTATTGTAGCTATACTCAGAGCCAAGATCTGGCATACAAAAAACTAATATAGTAGTATAGCTAATGTTAGAATATATACACCAAATTGCATAATACAGTAGGAAAGTTAAGGAGCTACGGAGAAAGGAAAAATCCTAGAGAAAGGGCTAACTTGATGATAAGGGGCATTCATGCATAATGAGACAAGCTAACGGTTCATACATATCTCACAAGCTGGTAAAAGTATCACCTCCTCTGTAGTCTTCGTTCGGAAGGGTTCCCATTTCCAGTAGTCTCAGCTTCTCCTTCCATATCATCATCATCTGACTGCTCCCGAGAGGAAGAGCTAGCAGCTTGTTTTACAAGAACATCAGCATTTTGTACCAGCTGTGGGCTCAAACCCCCGCTTGGACCACCACCTAACTTGTTTTGAACTGGAATTGCATTACCTGGTATATGCGCAAAAAAATAGACATCTCATATATGAAGTCAAAACTAAAATTTACAGTTTTGTATGTACATTTCACTACATGGCATAACATGATAATATGGAACGACAATTTTCAGTATAGAACCAAACTTTTGAACTGAAGTGCTCATCCTTGCAATATGCCGGAGGGGCACTTAAGGATCCAGATTTTACTAATCAAAACAGGAAAACAGGAGCAAGGAAATGTTCTAGCAAAAATTTAAGGGAAAGAAAGTTAACCCTGTTTATTTAAAACAGAATACTTTTTATGCTCATGGGAATACAGAAAGAGAAACTTAACAATTCTAAATGTCTTATGAATCATTACCCAAATGTGGAACTTATAGTTATCCATTCCTAACACAATTTTGTAACAAGATAGAGATGTGACCAGACAAGTTAAGTACCTCCAATGGAATTAAGATTGGATATATGTGAAACATCTGGACTTGGCAAGGATGGACCAGCTGTGGAACGTTCTGGAGGCACTGCACCAGTGGTCTGTGGATGAAAACAACATGAGCTGCAGGGCTAGCATTATCAATTAACAGAATAACTGAGAAACATACGACATAAACAAAGCAATGTATGTTGCATTACTTTGTTCATCTTCCAATGAGGTGTAGAGTAAAAAAAGCTAGACTTGCAGTGAAGTAATGGTAGAGAAAAAAAATTATAACAAATCTACAGTTGCAATGAACTAATGGTACAGATGGGACATAGTTTAACAACAGATGTTGGTGGAACACAATTCAAGACATGAAGTTCTGATCAACAAATCTGATATGCTGATGGCCAAAGTTCATATAAATTTCCATGAGTATACAAATAAGCCATTTCCATCGCACAAGCACCAGTGAGCTGCTAGACTGCTATATGACGGCAGACATAGCCTATGCACATTGAACGCCTAAACACTTGCAGGAAGTCACAGCATCATCGACAACACAACTATGAACCATGCTACCCAATACCTCCGCCACATAAACTCAGCAGTGCAACGCACTGCAGATGATAGACGTGCCCCATAAGAACATATTAAGATAATTACCGATCCAAATGCCTAGACTTTTGAAGCGTGCAAGTGCATTGCAAGCGGTTGGAGCTCAAGAACAAGGGCAAAAAGATCGTACCATCCACATGGCGACCGTGGCGAGGTCCTTCTCCAGCTTCTGCTTCAGCATCGCGTTGTACTCCACCGGGTCCACCGCCACCGCGCCGGCCGCCGCCGCGGGGTGGCCGACCTCCGCCGCCGCCCCTGCGGCACTCCTCCCGCCCGGGCCGGCGACCGGGCCAGGTTTGTAGCCGGGGCTGTCGATCACGGCCTCCTCCAGGAACTTCTGGAAGTACCACTCCGACGGAGATCTGTTCAACGCGCCCGCGTCGCCCCCCGCCGTGGGGCCACCTCCTCCTCCTCCCCCGGATGCCGCGGCCCCGTTCGCCGGCGGCGGCGGGGCCCAGAATGGGTCCGGGATCTCCTCGACGGAGAAGACCCGCTCCATGCGCGCCGGCACTGATCGCTGGGCCCGGGAAGGCGAGCTATGGTGGGATTCGCGGGAGCTCGATCCGAAAAAAACAACTTTTTTTTTTTTCTCGAGCGATTCGCTCGAAGAAGAGAGGAGAAGGAAAGGGAGGGGAAGAGAAGGCGAGGGGGTAGAAGAAAGGGAAGAAGACTAGAAGAGGGTTGGAATTTGGAAGTTGGCGCTGGCTGCAAGGTAGGCGATGAGTCAGCAGTGACGACGCGGCCGCGGCTCCGCGCGGGCACATCACGCGGCGTTATTACACGCAAAGCGCCGATCTCCGTTTCTATTTTTGGATCTTGGCGGAACTCAATTTCGCGAATTTATCGCGAAATTAACAAGGATTTTAGTATAGCTCGTCCCCTAATAAGAAATGCACCTGATCACTCTTTATCCGGGGCCGCACGAGCTCCATTTTCACCGTACTGTGTGAAAAACTCCCATGCATCGTCAATAGTGTAACTTAATCCTACTCCCAAAAAATATATACTTGCTAAGCGAAATATAGCTAATTTGCGTTGAAACGTTGATGCATTAAATTTGAAAGATTATTTTTCTGGAGTTCACGTTCCACCTCATGCCTGCAACCCACCCCCACCCTCCCGCACACACGCACGGCTAGACCTGCTTTGTGCGTCCTTCCTGCCACCTCCGCTCACCACCTACACTTATGGCCTCGTCACTTCACCTATAGCTAATTTATATTGAAACATTAATGCACTAAATTTGAAAGGGAGTTAATGGGTAACAGGATCTGTTGCAAACGAGGTTCCTACCTCATGCCTACAACCACCACCCACATCAAGACCTATTCTGTGTGCCTTTCTGTCATCTCCATCCGCCACCTATGTTTGAGGCCTCGCCACTCCACACCCTTCTCCCTGTTGTTCCACGGACCACACCCATCCTATGCCCCGCTGTCGGTGCCGATCCACCCTTCGCCATGCCCTAACGCCTTCGTCTGTTGCCGTAGCTCAAGCGGTGTTATCGTCGCCACTGCCATGATTCACTTCCACAGTCGCCCCTATCACCTCCACAGCCTCCTTCTAAGGCAGCGGCTACAACGTAGAAAGGGGAATGGTTTCCCAAAGTGGAGCCGTCGACGGTGAAGAAGATTGGGAAAAAAGCGGTCAGAAAGCGAAGAAGGAATGAGACACAATGTTGTACGAAGATGGAAGAAGCGGTGTCATTTTGCTATCTCGTTGTGACGGCATCCCATTGATAAGTTTTCAATTCGAAGTGTTCACGAACGGATGGTTTTCATATGTTTAAGTGTTTTTATGTGTGTGGCCTCACTTTAAATTTCGCTCTATGTTAGGGTGTGGCATGCAGTAGCAATGTGCTACTTAAATAATCTAAAAAAATGTCTATTCAATAGAAAAGATATATTGCCAATTAAGTGACATTTGTTACTTATGATATTTGCTGGAATGACTACTGCCTAAAAGGAAAGAAAAAACAATCAATTTTATGTACCTTCAGATGTTGATCCAATGCCTTAATTTCATATGTCCCTATCATCCTATAAATGTATGAATTGCACTTATATAACCCGAAACCTAACCCCCTCCGGTAGTACCTCATCTCCTAACCTTAGTCGCTGCTAATGCTTCTGGCTTCGCTGCACCAGTGCTTCCATCTTCCAAGCTGGTGTCATCACTGGCATCGACTTCTCCATTATCGTCGTTGTGTCCTTCTTCCTCTTCTCTAGTACCCTAATTCTCACTCTTTTGTCTTGATGGGGTCCCTGTCTACCACGGTTGACTCGTAATATTCGCAATCTCCTCTATGATAGCCTATTAATCCATTTTCATTAGCCGAATTTGCTTCTCTCTCCGGTTGTGTCGACATCATTCTATGATCAGGGGTGATCGAACATGATGCGGAATACCAATCGGCATAGTGTATAGTAAGCAAAACTGACAAAAACCCAACCCATTTTTTAGACAACCGGTGAATAAAAGAAAATTGCATAGGTTCAACCAACATTATCTCCTCATTATTATTTCAGGCTCCTTGTTACTAAACTCGTATCAGGTACCCGTTCTCTAATAGTTTACCCCGCCAATGTGTAAATGGAAAACTTATAAAAGAAACTGCCTCCAATTCCCACTCGCGACACGGGGTTGCGACGGCGTCGATGCTCGAGGGAATCGAGACCAAATTATCGCGCGACGTGACGCTTAAGATCGGTACGTGCGTGCGTGATCCCCCTCCCAATTCTTATCCCCCCTTTTCGGGTCATCGGAGGCAGGAGCCTGGAGACAAAAGCCCGGACGGACGGGCACAGCTCCAGTGATGCGGAAAGGGAAGATATCCTTCGTCTTTCTTTGCACTGTGTGTGGCCTGGTCGCGGATTGCGATTTTAGCCTCATCCACCGCTCCCTTTCCACGGATATAGACCCCGTTTTGCATCGCCATTTGAATTAGGCTCCTTTTCTTTCCCTTCTAGGAATCGGTGAGCCACAGCTAAGCGTCCTACCGGCATAGGAAATACTCCATCCGTCGTCAGATAACAGTCGTTTTAGATTTGTCCTCGACCAAAGTTTAAAACTTTATTTATAGATAATTTTTAAATCATTTAGGTTGAGAACATAAAAATAGTACGGATATATTTTTCTTGAAAAGAATTTTATAATACTATAATTTTTAATGTATTATAAATTAATTTTTAAAAGTTTTTTATGATCAAAGCTGCACTTCAGAGACCGTGACAATATCCAAAACGACTAGTATTATTTTATGGTGCACGGAGTACATAAAGTAGCTTATAGCAAATTTCGCCATTTATTATTGCTGAAAATCGACAGTTTTATTATATTTCAAATTTTGAGAAACATTTTTTCCGTGCTGATTTGTAAATATTATCGCTGGATTCTCGTCGTCGCGCCGATTTTCCATTCGCAAAAAAAGAACCATGACCGTGTGCCTACCTGAACGTGTGTTTCTTTTACATGCCAAAAGGCCTCTATGTTTAATCATACCAAAAGGAAAGGGGAAAAGCCACCGCATGTTTTACCATCATAGGAAAATACTATGCTTTTTCGGTTGTCCGATTACAACTTCAACTTCGGAGATGCCCTTTGACAGGAGAAGCCCTCCACTTAGGAGCAACTCTAACCGCTCCTCTATATCTATTATCTAAAACACTATTCATGTGACCTTTATCTATCACTTTAAAATTTATTTACAATTTACAATATACTTTAAAAGTTTATTTTTCCTCCATCAACTTCTCTGTATTTGCTATAGTATTATCCATAAGCTGCTGGAGTTGCTCCGAGCAACTTTGACTCAGGAACCAACATGCTAGACGTCACAAGTACATGATAAACATGGAAAGAAAATATGAGTTGCATTATGGAGAACTATAAAAAGCATCAGCATCTGGGACCATGGGGATCATCCTCTGGCCCAGCTTGATAGACCTTGCATCCCTCCTGAACAGGGCAGGAGAACAAGAATCTGGAGGCAATGTCATTTTCAGCGCAGCCGTTGCGCCTCCTCCACGGACACCAAATGATGTGGATTCGGAATTTTTGATGGCCAATTTCAAGTCAGCCATATAAATGAGCACGGTCTTATCCTGTCGTTCCTATCCTCTTAGGATAACTCATTACAATATTCCATGTTTCAGGTTGAAGATGGACATAGTATCTTCACCACCTTATTTTTTCCCCTGGGAGTGAGAAAATTCAGTTCTTGTGTGATCATGCTTTCAGACAGCTACAAAAAAACCTTCTTTATTCATTTGTGGTTCTAGCAGTAAAATTAAATGCACAATGACGCTAGATAAACTACTGATGCTAAGCCCTTTAACTAGACTACCAACAAATCAGTGGCCTGCTTATGCTCTACTAATTGGCATGCTCATCATGGAACTGTTCATCTCATGGCACAGCAGCCTTTATGTTCTTGGCATACTCTTCTATTTTTTTCAATCCTTCTTCAGGAGAAGCAGCTTCCCCCAACTGTCTTACAATTGCACTGCCAATTATCACACCATCCGCTCCCCAGCCAGCAATCTGTATCACAAACAGCAAAGCTATAAAAACAAATATACCAAAGACTGTTCTGATATACATAACAAGAAAATTGCATGAGCTTCATTGACCTGCTTCACATGCTCTGGAGTTGAAATGCCAAAGCCAACAGCCACAGGTTTATTTGTAACCTGTAAACTCAGTAAAAAAATGTTATATTAAAATGAGCAGTCTTCAACAAAAGTATGTATTGGGACATTTGTATGCTCGAACTTAGTTTACTGTTTACTGATGAGAAGGTGGAGGTAGTTTGCAAACCTGCTTAATCTCCTGAAGAAGACATTCCACACGTGAGTTTACCTTTGAGCGTGCACCTGTAACTCCAACAGAACTCACCTGCATAACATGTGAGCTAATTACAACACATACAAATACAGTTTAGTGCCACTAAACAAATTCAAGAGTGAAGGTAGAAGCACGGTTTCAGAAACCGCTGTTAATCATGTTAATCATGACTAATCAGCGCCTCATGGGGCTGCTCGTAAACCGGCGGTTTAGGGTTTAGGGGTTTGATCAAAATTCATTTAAATAAAATTTAAATATAAAATATACATAAAATTCCTAAAAATACTATTAATCATTCTAAGCATTTTGGCTTAAATAAAATTTTAAAATTCAAATTTTTAATGTGTATTTTAATGAATTTTAGTCATTTTCATTGATTTTGACATTTTTTACGTCACAAACCGCGGCTAACCGCGAGAAACCGCAGGTTAACCGCCAAAAACCGCGGCTAACCGCGAACAAAACGGGGGAGACGGACTTTTGAATTTAGGGCAAAAATCGTACGGAACCGCCGGTAAACCGCGGTTAACCGGCTCCGCGCCATTGCCGGCTCGGAGAACTCCGCCGGTTTTGTTAACCCTGGTAGAAGAATATTGTGGTGAATAAAGAGTCATGTGCTTAAGTTTTACAATGTTTTACTGTTTCCGGACTTCAGTGGCCTCCATTTCCCTTAATATTGTCTGTTCAATCATGTTTGTTTCAGCACATGAAATTTTATAAGAACCCCGAGATGATAGATTATATATTGTTTCATTAATATGCAAATGCAACATATTAGTTCATAATTCTTCCATGTGCATTAGCTCAAACGAAAAAAATGTTAGGGAATTAAAAAAAAAATTGTTGTCTAGTTGGGGTCTTGTGGTACTCACAAGGTAAACAAATCCTTCTGAAGCCTTTGTGATTTCCTTCATCCTCTCTGTTGGTGTTGTTGGTGTCGTAAGTAGTATCTGCAGGCGATCATGAATAATATAAGCTGCTAAATGGTTGACACCAGTATAACTCTTCTGTTGTTAAATTACAGAACTAGATATAGCCCTTATATTTATAAGTCCAAGATCATAACCAGGTACTAAATGTAATTCATCATTCAAGTTTAGCATACATAAAATATGCATGGCAAAGATAGAGGTATGACAAGGTAATATCAAGTAGAATTGAGCACCTTTCGGCTCACCTAGACACCTACCCAAATCTGAGATGGCTATTTAGCTTGGTTCAGCCTAAAAGTTTATAGCCAGAATAGGTTTAGTTCACATCAACCTGCAGTATGCATATCTTAAATAAAATGATATGCTATCATATTGGACGTGGCTTGGTCAAACTCATGCGACAGACGTGGGACCAGGGATTTTTCTTTCAGAGAAATTTTGCGAATTTCAGAAATTTTGCCTCAGAACGATACGATAAATCATCTCCCAAATTTTTTTGAATTAAACTGATTTTATGAGACTTGAGATTAACATAAGAAGCCATAACTTTCTTCTTTCAAGAACTTGTGGTAGCTTGGTGAGTAGTCCACAGTGGATCAAAACATAAGGTGCATGGTTTCACTCCCTGGTTTGCTATTTTTTTATTTTTTGTTTAAAATTTAAAAGCTCAATTTTTCTTTCACAGAAATTTCACGAAATTCGGTAATTTTGGTCCAGAACGATTATTATTGTTTACGAAAATTTAAATCCCTGAGTGGGACTGGTTGAGCTGACCCTGTTTCTATTTTGTAAGAGCTGGGCTTGTCCGGGGTCTAGATAATCCGATGTTAACCATCCTTTTTTCTAGGCCTGGGCCAAACGTAGCCGAGGCAAGACAACTACAGAAACACAAGCAAATTTCACATGAATATTACATGACAAAATGATAGTGAGAACCAACCAGTTCTATGTTATGCATAATGGTCTCATTCCTCAACAAAGTTGTCTCTTCTAAAGGAAGATCAGGTACTACAAGACCTGCAATATAACAAGTGTAAATCAACCACCCTGATACACAACTACTACAACTGTCTAAATGCAAAATACAGAAAAGCATGCAACCAGGTTTAAAGGCAAATATATTGTTGCAATAATCACCTTAATTTCATGAAATTCCAGTAAAAGAAAAATGCAGAAAACATGGGATAAACTTGCCATGTGGTTAAGCAACTGCAACGAAGGGGGAGAAGCAGAACTAGTAATTGCTAACTACCTAGTGTACCTTTATATCTTAATAATCTTAATTCATATACATATAGAGAAATCAACATAGCAGAGTGCTTGCTCGGCAACATTTATATGATGGTTTTCTAACACAAAAGAAAGGGACTTACATGAGTGGGGATTTTCAGTTCAATGCAGACAGGCTGACTGCAAAAGATATAGCATCAAAATGGTCTGGTGACTAAATGAGATATTTATATGCAATGACAGGTTGAAGCTGGAATCAATTATAACTAACTTTAAATTGGCCTTTTTTTCAAGAGTAAATTTTGTTTATACCTATGTCTGAAATACTCCACCTAAAAATGTCACTCTGATTAGTCTATCCCACGTGTTTATGTTTTGAATTCCTTATCCAGTTGTTCATTGTTTGATTGCCAACATAATGGTGAGGCAAAAGTAAGATCACATCATATTCAAGATACAAAGAAAATTGCAAAAACCAATAGCTCTTCAAGTAAACATCATAAGCTTGTGTTATTAACTATGTGCCGAAAAATACCGTGTACACCAGTTTGCTTAATAGTAGTCATGAAGTTTCGCACACCACGCTTGAGGATTGGGTTGTAGTATGTGAAAAGAACAATAGGGCAAGACAGCTCAGGTATAACTCCCGTGAGCATCGCCAAGACTGAATCGAGTGTAGTGCCCTTCTTAAGTGCCCGTGTTGCAGAAGCCTGCATGATGTGAAGCCAAAACACAAAAAGTTTTAGATCACAAATGTTGCAGCTGATAAATGCAACAAACCGAACCTCTACCTGAATAACTGGCCCATCAGCCAATGGATCCGAGTAAGGCACACCAAGCTCAATAATATCTGAACCGCATGAACTGAGGATCTTCAACGCTTTCGCTGTTGTCTCCAAATTAGGGTCACCAGCAGTGATGAAAGGGATGAATGCAGTCTGAAGATTAGACAAGCATATGTAACCTCATTATATGCATTAGTTTCTCCTAAGAAGCTTGGAGATCACTATCTTATTGAAATCACATCGCCGAGACGAACGTATCATACAGGCAACCTCAGGGCCAGAACAGTTACGAGCATCCGAGCTTGTTAATTAATGACGCAGCGTGATGGATTAATCGATTTAATTGTATTTCTAATGACAATTAATTAACAAGATCAGGAAAGCAATACGAGCTAAGCACGGGACAAGATCGACCAGAAGAAGACTCCCACAAAATTCAGCACCAAACCTTACTCCACCGAAGCACACATTAATCCGCGATCCGAAATAGAAATCGCGGGATAACCCCTCCCCCCACCCACCCTGATCGCATAAGTAGAGGCACAGGCACGAATCAAACTGCGAGAAGAGTTGAGAGCACCTTGCCGTGCTCCCGGAGCCTGGAGAAGGTCCCCGCCACGCTGCGCTTGCCAGCGGCCACGCCGCGGTCAGCCATGGGCGCAGCGGCGAGCGCCCTGGCCGATACCCCGGCCTCCCCGGAGGAGACGACGCCGGCGAGGAGGCAACGTCGGAGATGGAGAAGATAGAGTTCGAGGAAGAAGCCTCGAACCTCGAGCGAGCGGACACCGTCTACTTACCAACCAGTCTCCCAATGCGACTGAGATGGCGTGGGCGTGGCCTTTTCGATTCCTTCAGTTGGAAAAGGGTACAAGGCCAAGGCCCAGTGGAGGCTGCTATAGTGGGTTTACGGGCCGGACCGGGCCGAGCAATCTACACGTGCGTTTCGCCACCCCAGCACGTGCGTAGATTGGTAGCACTCGCTCTCTCTGTGCCCCCCTGGTCCCTATTTTTAAATTTTTATTCCACGCTTGCCTGCGAAACAACGGAACTTTGGAAAGTAGGAATCGGCTTTTACCGCGGACGTCACCCTCCATGTCCGTGCACCACGTGGAGCACGTGTGGCGATTGGTGGACGTTGCTGCATGCACTGGGAAATTCTTCTTCTCCACCTATTTGGCTCTAGAGGTTCTTCTAGATCAAAATGGTTCGCCCAAAGAATAAAGGGTATCTGATGTGCTAGATGCTAAATATGGGTAGGTAAGTGCTCATGATCAAACTGATTTGTATGTGTACAAGTTTTCGGCATGCAATGGGTGACCATTTTGAAGATAGATATCTTTTTGTCATATATCCACAAATCATATGTTTTCAAATGAAACCTTTCAAGCATTCACACCATCAATTACTAATCAATGTCTAGGACTGTCTGATCAGTGTCTATAGACTACATGTCAACATGCCTATAGGTTTGTCTGATCGTTGCATATTATCGTATTAGTTTTTCGCATTATCTAGACTAAGGCCCTATTTGATTGAGCTTGTAGCCAGCTTCCAGCCCTTAGAAACCAGAATCCCAAACAAACAGCTAGCTTTTGCAACCCTCTTTTAAGAAGCCAAAAGACCCCAATTGTGACATGAGAATCAAGTCCTGACTGGCTTTTCTAACTTTTGCGGGTTGTAAAAGCTAGCTTTTCAGGGTCAAAAGCTAAAAATAGCTTTTAGAACAACAGCAACTCAAACAAACATAGCCTTAGCACTTAGCACTATGGCAAATATAGAATAGAAGAGAGAAAAAAGTTAATGAATAGTGTTGAATAGTGCTAAGTTCATTCTAAGTTAGCCACATGCACCATAGGTCATGCTCTAATTTTTTATCAGGTACATTTGTATAGAACGGAAAATAAGAGGTAGAGACTAAACTGTTCCTATATGTTAAGGTGATATATTCTCGGTGTTTCAAAATTCCTGGTGGTTTTGGGTGGTACGTAGCTACCCAATTTGTTTGTTCCCTCACGTTGTATTCGAACACGGTGTGCTATTGTCATGTCACTCTATTGAGTCAACAGTTTTGTTTCGTACCTGATCTGCTGGAGGTGATGCATGTCATTCTCTTGACTTGTATACGCGAAGGCATAGGGAAAGGATAACCTTTGCAAGTTTGAGAAACGAACGCGCACATAAATTCATCGAGTGCACGATCGAGACATGTATGCACACACCGGCCCACCACTACCGTACGTTCATTCAATACATGGGATAGCTCCATGTGTACTCCAAACGTACGTGCCAGCGCATCCATATATATGGACCCACTAGTTCATTCGTCGAAATTATATATATTGTCTTGTACAAAAATCATGTGTCATAAAATCTACACAAAAATTGCATCGACTCGTTCAGTTTAACACAATACAAAAAAGGTATCAATTATGGTCTTGTTTGTTTCAGATTAAATTAAACTAAATAAAAATTTATTATTTTTGTATAGGCCAAATGTTATAATATTTTGTAGTTATTTTTGTAGAGTTTTAAATAGTTCTTCTTAAAGTTCACAAAATATTTTTTTCATAATTTTTTAAATTTTTTAAAACGTCTTTCGAGTGGGTCATAAATTTGTTACGGTAAAACTCAACATTAATTTGAAAAAAAAAGGTCTATATCTAGAAGGAGGTTAACCTGTTTGGCTTCCATTCCACTCTAAGCTTGACGAAAAATTGCATTTTTGCCACTCTAGAGTGGAGTTTGCTATTTTGTCACCATGATCTATTGCCATAGACATACGGACTCACATGTCAATGAGATAGAGTGACAACTTGATCAAACTACAACCTTGAGAGCCCTAGCCTCCTCATTTTCGTGTGCCCCCTCGCTAGCTTTCTGCTTTTTCCGTGTCCTGCTAATGTAGGCCATCGAAACATATGGGGCCACCTAGCCACACCATAGTAAGACTAACAAAAGTAATAACCCGTTGTAGTGTTTGCACTTTTTGATAATTTTTAAAAATTTATTTAAAATTTATACCATCTTCAAAATAAGTGAACTAAAAACTTACAAAACCATGATCCAACTATTTGTAAAGTTTCAAATGCGACGGTCACGAACTCATCTTGTTTGTCAGTTTCTTGGATGTCTAATCATCATCCATGAAGTGGCGATGCAATTTCACTCATGCTCGACCAATCCCCCTTTGCAAATCTGATTAATGTTTGAAATGCTCTGTTCGGCGTCCATTCCTTGGTAATCGTGTCTTGCCGGGCGTTGTCCAGGTCGACGTGCACATATGCAGTAGCTTGAACATGTTATGATGTGCACGAGGGAGTAGAACAGGAGCTGCAGAACAAGCAGGGCCGGAGCGGTGTTCATTGTAATTGGCTAACATCTATTTATTGAGTCGTAAGATCCGATCGAGTTACATCATTGTGCATTGTCGTACAAGTAGCTACACTGAGGTGATCAGTCTACTTGGGGCTCATAAACAAGATCCCTCCGAGATTATTTTGTCGGAATGGAGTAGCAGCAAACGCTACAACACCCCCATCGTAAAAAAAACACACACACATAGATACAACAACCTCCCACATTAAACCCTAAATAACGAGGAGGGAGGAATTGGCTTCCTAGCTAATATACAACCATATTATTGTGTAATTAAAGAACAGAAAGTTTCATTGCTTCAGCCCGTTCATGGCACGATAACCGCCAGTTCATTTAACTGCTTTTATACATTGCATGTCATGGCAGTGCATTCTTCATGTTCCGAGCATATTCTTGTAGCCTTCTCAACCCTTCTTTTGGAGAAGCTGCTTCACCCAACTGCTTGACCATTGCACTGCCAATGATCACTCCATCTGCACCCCACTCTGCAATCTGTGTCGTTTACAGTTTATGAAGATAATCGTTTTATTATTTTTTTGAAATGATTTGTATACAAATAAATCTAGCTAGGTAATGGGCTATTTATTTACCTGTCTAACATGGTCAGGCGTCGATATGCCAAAGCCAACGGCCACAGCTTTGTCGGTGACCTGCAGACGATGACCACAGTTTTGAGACTAGCAATACACGTGAACCCAAAATAAATAGAGCGCATTACTCTTACTTGTTTCTATCCCCATCTAAAAAAGTTTTCCTAGTAAAAGAAGGGATTTTTTCTTTTATACAAACCTGTTTGGTCTTCTGAATAAGTTCCTTGACCCGTGGGTTCACCTCTGGGCGAGGACCTGTAACTCCGGCGACACTTACCTGCAAAATTTATAATACGATAAGCACGAAGGGATATTATAAGGTCCCGATCACAAATCCAAACTTGCAGCAAGAAGCTAGGGCGCAATCCATTGGCACTTACAAGATAAACAAATCCTTCTGAAGCTTCTGCGATTTCTTTCGTCCGCTCTATTGGTGTAGTTGGTGTAGTTAGTAGCACCTGCAGGCAATCGCCAAATATATCAATTTTGAAATTGCTGAAGTCAAGATATCCTTCTGATTATGAGTCCACCGTATTGTTACATACTGGCATACTGTACTAGTTTATATCTATCCCAAAACTCGTGCTATGACAAGCAAATTCCACATGCACATAATTACATGATAAGGTGAGAGTGACCGAAAGTGAGAACCAACCAGCTCTATGTTGTGCATGATAGCCTCGTTCCTCAACAACCTCGCCTCTTCCAAAGGAAGATCAGGAACTATAAGACCTGCAACGTAGCAAGCATAAATCGATCAACCACCCTGGCTGGCACTTGGAATAGGAAGTGGCCCCCTTTCTGAGAAGTTAATAGAGCAATTTGACTTTTTTTTTTTTTTTTTTTACTGAAGTAGCACGTACTACGTACCATGTACACCAGCTTGCTTGATAGTAGCCATGAAGTTTCGCACTCCTCGCTTGAGGATTGGGTTGTAGTATGTGAAGATAACTACTGGACAAGACAGCTCGGGTATGGTGTTCTTGAGCATCGCCATGACAGAGTCGAGCGTGGCACCTTTCTTGAGTGCGCGTGATGCAGAAGCCTGAGATCATGATCCGAAGCAAAGACTCTAATTAAGCTGTAGTCGCCGTAAGTAGATATGAGAGATGATCATAGGTCAAATTGTCAAAACTTACCTGAATGATCGGTCCATGATCAGCCAGTGGATCAGAGTAGGGCAAGCCGAGCTCAATGACATCGGCGCCGCACGAATCGAGAACTTTCAGCGCCGCCGACGTGGTTGCCAGGTCGGGGTCACCGGCGGTGATGTACGGGATGAACGCGGTCTGAAAATTGATCAAGGTTAGACAGGCAAATTGAGGAGGATAGCAGCATATATAACACGAGGCATGAATTAAGATCTTAATTAGCCTGTACGTGATCAAGATTCAAGACTAAAAAATCGAAGGTCCATGCCTTGCCCTGCTCCCGCAGCCTGGAGAAGGTCTCCGCCACGCTGCTTTCGCCGGTTGGCGCCACGCGGCGGCGCTCCGCAATGGGGGCTGCGGCGACGGCGGCGACAGCCCGGGCGGTCATTGCTCCCGCCGCGCGGCGCATCCGCAGAGGAAACGAAGCCGACGACGACGAGGTGGAGGAGGAGGAGGAAGAGGCGGCGGCGGCGGCAACGGCGGAGAACGAGGAGACGGAGGAAGCCCTGAGTGCGAACGCCATGCGAGCTAGAGTGACAAGCTAGGTGCAGTCTCTCGATCTGCAGTGCAGAGCGCAGACCAGTGAGGCACTGAAGCGAGGTGAGTGCTATCTAGCTCGGCTTGGATTGGCTAGCTAGCTCAGTTGGCTGTGCTGGGAGGAGGAAGGGAGGCTATTAAATAGCGAGCTCGAGCTCATTGGCAGTAGCTCCCGCAAGCTCGTCAGCACCGCTCGTTTATGTCGTGCGTATTTGCGAGCCCTCCTCCTACCGTTCTACGACTACGAGTACTTACCTAGAAAGCTTCTGATTCACGGGCATGACGAAAGACGAGCCGGCCAGAAACTGGGCCACAAGTCTGGTTATATGTGGCGAGCCAAATTTAATCGATCTACTTGCTTGACGAAAGACGCACATATGATCGGCCAGAACAAATTAAGTATTTGCTAAAGAGATCTACTCCCTCCGTTATGAAATAGTTATCGTTTTAGACATTGACATGGTCTTCAAAATGCAACTTTGACCACTAAAAACTATTGTAATTTAATTTTAACATGCATTAAAATTATACTTTTATGAAAGTTCTATTTGAAACGAATTCATCTATATGAAGTTTATGCTTCAAATCTAAATGGTTTAGAAGTATTTAATAGATAAAATTTTAAAACATTGACTTAGGACATGTCTAAAACGACAACTATTTCAGGATGGAGAGAGTATTAGTAAGGAATCTAGAATTTGCATGGAGAGCGGGCTAGCTTAATGAGCCTGACCCGGTGCACTTCAGTGTTACAGCAACGATGGTTTGATAATGGCGAGTTCCCATTATCCGTTTTGTATTGGTTGGCCAAGATCTTGGCAATGGCACCGGTGCCTTCACCAAAGGAAGATGGCGAATTGCTTTTTTGCCACCCTCAACATTGGCCCTTACCATTTTGCCACTCTGACCCACTGTCATACACACAGATGGACCCATATGTAATACACAAGGAGTGGCAAAATAGCAAGAGGTTATCTTGAAGAGTGGCAAAAAAGCAATTATTTCAAGGAAGATAGAGGACGTTCTGAAGGTTGGTAAGAAGTTAGTCGGAGAAAAGATTTCGCCATAAGTATTCTTCCTGCGTTTGTGTTCGACTAAATCGCGCAGATGATTTTTGTATCATTTTTTTCGGTATATGCCAAAACGTCAAAGCCAAAAATTACGCTTATTAATATCGTGCAAATTTATTATTGTTATAGTGTAATTATATAAAAAGGTAAGATATATTTCATTTTCGGTTAGCTTACAAACTAAATCAATCTCATGAGAAAGTAGCAAAAGACCCCCTGATTAAAGAGCAATTCAAAAACAAATATTCGACACAATTAACAAATCAATCCAGGCAAATAAAAAACACGTGACAAGGTTAAAAAATTAAAAGAAAACTCCACGAAGAGACATCATACCGGCCGGCTCTGGGCTTAGAAGTTGGAGTGCCGCCGGCCCACGTGAACTCCATATTCCGTGGCTCCTGCGGTGCCGGTGCACCACCACGCGGAGCACATCTAAGCACGAGCGATCACTCTCACCGGCGATCCAACGGTGATCTGCTCACTTGGCGGTTGACACCAGGCACTGCTCTATCACTCTCACCGGGCCACGTTCGCCTCTACTTACCGCCGTACTGGAATCCAGCGTAACAAATCGACATGTGGTTGGCATCATTTTAATTCTATTCTAAACCTTTTAAACTATAAAACTATACAGATGTATACTAATAAGGTAGTGATAGACACCAATATTTTGTTCGAAAACACCGGACTGCTTTATCTCAATGCTACAATCTACATCCGTCCTTGAACGTACATACAATCTTATGTACCGACACGTCACAAAGAAGATCCAAATATAGGATTTGGTGTTCTTTTTTGTATAAAATGCTAGAGTACATCGACATGATATCTCAATATTTGTTAGTTTGCGATTTATAATCCAACACCGCCTTGTTTGTAGAGATCATTCCTTATCTCTATATGGAGCTTCTTGTATACAAAATCAGGGAGCTTCTCCACCGAGTCATGTTACTATTGGATTTATGTTACACCAAAATTCAAAAGGTGTCAACATATATGTTATGTAGGGTTTGACAAGGGTTTTTATCGGCAAATTGTATCAGTTCTATCGCAACCATCTCATTGGAAATTTGAAATAGTTCCAAAATTCCATGTTGGAATAAATTGTCACCAAATATGACAATAAAATGAGTTAATTCCTTAGTGATAATGATAGAATTCGATTACCGTCTCATTTTTTTAAAAATATTTTACCAAAACACGTAAGAAAATATAAAAAAATACCAAAAATATACCTATGCATTTCAAACATATGGTGTTTATTTTTTTTTAAAAAAAGAGACAGTGTTTCTATCTAAACTGTTCTACGCCCTATCAAGCATTACATAAAAAACTTGGTGTGCATGCTCTATCACCACAATACACATGTGCTTTTCCCACGCTTTGTTGCACCCGCTCTTCGTTGCACTGTTTTTGTCCCGAGCCCAAACCATATCTCTATAGTATTTTTATGGATTTTGATAATTTTATGATTTCTCAGCAATTAACGGTGAAGGGTTTTTTAACTTGCAGGTTCGGCCCTTTTATTCCTGTCAGCACCACAATAAATTGAAGCTACGATCATTAACAAAGTATAGGTTTGATAAAATAGATAAATGACTCATTTTATTTATTTTGACTAGCATAGGGGAAGTACACCAAACAAAATGACCTTTATAATTTGAGAAACAAACGTGCATGCCAATTCAAGGAGCCCGCAAAACGTGCATCGCAAAAATAGTTTTAAATTTATCCAAAACTTGGGAACCACCATGTGTTCCAAATGTCCCCGTAATGCATGCATGACATATAAATATTACCTGGACAAAAAAAAAATTACATGGGAATGGCAAATTAAGGCCACGTGACTACGTGAGAACACGTGTGCTGTATGAAATTCCTGAGTTCAAGATATACATGCAGCATATATAATGGCTCACATCACCTGTTTATGAGCCGTTTGTAAGATTTGTCATTTAGAACGTGTTATGATGTGGAGTACAGATAACACACATACATATTTGGGTCGTCTCTAATGCAAGAGTTGACTATATATACATGCGAATTAAGAAACTTTGTATGTGAGGAGCTATCTATAAAAGCATGTGTATATAAATTATCTCTATTGCTATCTATCATGACAGTGGTTACATAAATTATCAAGTAGGCCTAGAGGGAGGTGAATAGGCAATTTTAACCCTTTTCATTTGTTGATGTTGTTGATTAGTCAGTTTTAGAGTGACCCAAGCAACATTAGACGAAGCTACACTCAAGAGAGCAAACACTAACAACAGCAAGCATGAACACAAAAGAAGTGAAAATGTAAATGCGATAAATAAATTGGATAAAGCGTTTTTTCTCAAGGTTCGAGGTTGAGCTCCTACTCCTCGTTGAGACTAGTCCTTGCACACAAGAACCGGCTCTTTTTTGAGCCACACGCTTCGTATCCACTCGTGATAGTTGTTCACCACTTCGACAAGGTGGACTCTAACACCTTGTACACCAACTCGAGAGTTCCCACAAATTAGGCGAGTTTCTTAAGTCCACGGCACCAACCGTCTTGAAGGTGATCCCTCCAAGAGTAAAAAGCTCCAAATGATCAAGCACCTTGCAAGATACACACTGTCGAGCAGGAGAGAACACACTTAGAAGGATGGAACATAAAGCTCTAGTGCTCTCACTTGCTATAAAGTAGATGCTCTACCTTAATGGAAGCCCAAAACCTCACCTAGCCAGCCACAAGACCCCTTATTTATAAGGGTAAAAAGCATACATGCCACTTTAGAGTCCTCTTTGAACAGAAATGTCATCGTAGAGATCGAAATAGCTGAGACGCCATTATAAAGTTCAAAAATGTGCACAGATGCCATTTTGGACGATTTACGGGAATTTCTAGAGAAATACTAGAACAAATACGAAGCAAAATACGTACTGACGTGTGGGGCCCACATGTCAGCCACTTCACTCCTTCCTACTCCCAGCTCTCTCACTCTCTCTCTCTCTCTCTCGCCTCGTCCTCTCCTCTTCCCTTCCTCTCTCCCGAAGCTCCCAGCGGGCGGCGGCTGGCGGCGTGCGGCAGCGATGGCGAGGGCGGCGGCGAGAGAGAGGTGGGCGGGCTGGTCGGCACGCGGTGCCCCCCGCTTCCCCTCCGTCCTCCTCGAGCCTAGCAGCGGTGGCGCCTAACACATCTCCACCAACGCCGGCGGCGGCCCCGCCTCCCCAGCAAGACGGCGGCGCTCGCCATCCTCCTCGAGCCCGACCGTGGGCGGCGCCACGTGAGCCCATCTCCACTCTAGCCGACGGTGGCAGCGAGGTCAGCCCCGCCTCTCCCCGAGTTCGCCGCCGCCTCCTCTTCATGAGCTCACGGTAGGCCCGCCTACCTCTGCATGAGCGGCCTCCTCTCACGGAGATGGACGGACACGACGGTGGCGGCGGCCAGCGCTATCTCCGGCGTCGTGGCCTCGGGATGCCACCGTAGAGGAGCCCGAGGAGAGAGGAGCAGTGGAGAGAGAGAGAGAGAGAGAGAGAGAGAGAGAGAGGAGAGAGAAGAGGGGAATGGCTAGAGGTGGAAGAAGAAGGCTAGAGGGGATGACATGTGGGCCCCGCTCGTCAGATGTATTTTGGAATGTATTTTCAGCTCATATATCCCCAATACTCTGCATAATGGCATCTGTGCACATTTTTGAACTTTATAACGTCGTCTCAGCTATTTCGATCTCTACGATGGCATTTTTGTCCAAAGGAAGCTCTACAGTGGCATGTATGCTTTTTACCCTATTTATAACCTCCTCGAACAAAACCAGCTGTTGGAGAAAGAGATTCTCCAAAAACTAGCCATTATTGCTCTATCGGACCCAGTCCAATAGCCACCGGATCAAGTCCGATGAAGTAACAGAACAATGATCAAGAGTACCTGAACGTAGACCTGCTCACGGAAACCGGCCGTAGCCCTACCGAACCCGCCCGAAAAAAGCGGCGCCCGGACCGACCGGCATCGATCGGCTCGGCCTCGCCTCGGTTCAGCCGGTGGTGGTCGGGCGGGCCCGGCCCGAGATTCCGCCGATTTTAGCCGTGGCCGGCCGGACGCCGGGCTTGGCCGGGCTCGGGCCGGTTTGAGCTCGAGCCGGACCGCGGGCTCGGGCTGGTTTTTCGGGACGGGCTTTTCGAGCCGCCCAAAGCCCGCCCGCCCGGTTTGAACAGTTCACTGAACGAGGTTGATGGCTCACTGGACCTGATTCGGAGCCCTCTAGACCTGGTACGATAAAGACCAAACCCTCAAGTTGGAGCTGCTCGGACCCAGCTTGATGGCATCGGACACCGCACACCCGCACTGCTCACCAGCCCAGACCCTCACTGCTCTGAACTTGGTCCGAAGACAACTAGACCCAGCCCGAAGATGCTACAAGGCTCTGCCAGGACTCACCTAGCCCCCACCAAACACCGTCAAGGGAGAGAGCGTGCAACAAGAAATTCAAACTCACAACTTCGTCGATCTCGATCTAAAGGCCGCTAGACCCAGTCCAGAGGGTTCACTCCAAAGCAAAGAGAATGAGATAACTCTTCGGACATAGGCCAACCAAGGCTACACACGGTATGAAGTTCCACACAAACCCTAACTAAGACAAGTCTAATCCTTCACCGGACATAGTCTGGTGGAGTCGATAACAACAAATACTAAGGGCTACCCAAACCTACGAGTACAAAGTTGTGTAGGTTTCACAAGCTAGTAAGTTAGGGTCAGAAGGTGCAAGTAGTTGTACTATTTAGTTTAGGCCGCTGGTCACAAGAGCAGGGTCCTAGTTGAGGAGACTTCCAAAGTAGCCACAAGCCCAGATTCCATGTTTTTTAGGTTTCCTCAATTCAACACACAACACATTGAATTTATTTTATTAATCCTAAATCAACAACAGCATGAAGCAAAAACTTCATGTTGAATCATTAATTTATGAGTGAGACCCATCATGTACCAATTCAAAGCATGGCTAAGAATATACTAAATGATAGGCTAAGGAAATTAATAACAGGATATTAATGGAAGATAATTAATGTCAACGGAGGACTAACATGATAATGGAAAAGACATAGACTTGCATACAATGACGTAGTTTTATGCAAGCAATAAATAAATTACAATAAATAAAGATGTAGCAAACTACGAATTCATTATGAACTATCTTGCCTTGGAAGAACTCTCGATCTTACGAATCTCCACCAAAAAAAAAATCTGTAAATCCTTGGCTCTACAAACAGCCGCATAGTCTACGTGAAATAACAGAAATACAAAATAAATAAACAATACAAAGAAAATAGATATATAAATATATGATCTTTTTTAATTTTTATGCTCTGGAATAATCTAATTTTGACTTCATATGCCCCTAAACATGTCGAGGGAAGTTTCAGCTAAATAAAAAATTCCCACAAAAAAGGAGAAAGAAAAGATGGGCTTTAGCCAGCCCAACTAGCTAGCAGCGTGACTTGGAGACACACACCGATGCGCGGTTAGACAAGGGCCTTGTACATTTTAACTTAGCGTAGCGTTTCAGTAGAATTTGAAAGTCTTTAAAGAGAGGTTTAAATATTATAAAAAATAATTTAAAAATAGTTTTAAAATCTTTAAGAGAACTACTAAAATCCTGAGAGAAATCATTACAAATTATTACACCAAATAGGCTATATAAAAAAGATAAATTTTGTAGAAACGGTACGCTACGCTACGCTACACTAAGCTGAAATGTACAAGGCCAAGGCGAGCTGCGGCTTGATGGGGGACAACGGCGGTGGCTCGGTGAATTGGAGAGCAACACCAAGTGAAGCTATTGGGTAGGCGCGGTGCGAGCGAGTAGGCCAGCGACGTGTGGCGGTGGCTGCAACTGGCATGCGCGCGGGAGAGAGCGGCGGTGCTGGCCTGGCTTGGCGGGATTGGCAGGGCGCTGATTCTGATACAGCGGCGGTTGAGTCGGGAAACGCATGCCGGTGGCGATACCAGTGGTGACCATGGACGCCCCTGAACTTCGGTAACCATATCTTGATCAAATCTCCACCAAAATAGACGATGCATCTATCCATCTTGACCATTTCGACAAGCTCTCCAACCTGGTTCGATCTAATATAGGGTTTAGAGTTTTGGGTTTACCGTGAGATTAGTTTTGGGAACACTCGGCGTCAGGTGGATTTCAAGGTGATCTTGATATTAGTTTGGGAGAAGGGTGGTATCGGTCTTCAGGAAGCTCCGAGGTCCTTTATTATAGTGGGGAGAGTCCTACAGGTGAAAGGCCTAATAGGATAAGTAGAGGTGGAGAGGGAGAGTTGTAGATCGAATTAGAGTAGGAGTTCTATATGGACAAGAATTGAGTCTTCTAAAAGGGTCTAGGGGTGTAGCCAACTAGGTAGGGGTGCAGTCAGGGGTTAGGTTTAGGTTTAACCCAATGTATAGTCTTTTTAATACATAAAATTATCATCATCAGCAGCATCATCATATTGTCAAATTTATTTATTAATAAATTATTTTTAAAAGTGACTCACAATAATTTTATTAGTATGTCACATTTTTCCAATTATGGATATCAAACTTTGTTTGGGTTGATGCCTTTTAATGATTACGTGGATTAAATTAATCAGTCAATCTCATCATATTCTCAAAGCTGGCTAGGTTACATGTACTCGGTTCCTCCTGAGCCAGTTAAGTTTTTTCCTGTTTCTAAAAAAACTTGGGATGTACTATTTTTAAAATTTAATATAACCCCCTTTCATAAAAGGATCCAATACCATTTGATTGTATCTGGTTGAATAACTAAACGGTTAGGATGATTGGCTTTTATAAGCTGAAACACTTTGTTTAACTTGACTTCAATAGCTTCGAGAAGCTAGGCCGTTTTATTTAACTTGATGAGAGATTTGGTCGAGATGTGACTTCAAAATTTTGAAGAAATGAATTTAATAAGCCAAACTATTTGGCTCCAATAACGGTTATAAGTAGTAAGCCAATTGGATGGACCTGCTCACTTAATTTACTTATATCAGTAAGATTGAATCACACACTTGCATGTTGGTACAACTAGACTGTAATAATATCTATTTGGAACTCATAAACAATCCTTGTGTGATAATTTTGTGAAGGAAAATAGAGAGGAGAAGACATGACAATTTGTCAACACTCTCATTTGTACAAGCAAATAAATAAATGAAAGGAAAAGATACAACAGAACCCTCCACTTACACCCTAAATAAGGAGAAGAAAATAATTGACTTTCCAAGTAATTAAATATATACTAACTCGTATATATTTTATTTTTGACCAAAAAGCAGGAACGTTCTGCTTATGATCAGTTGATCACTAACAACACTGCTATGGATAATCAATTGCTTTCATATGCACATATCATGGCAGTGCATTCTTTAGGCTCCTGGCATATTTTGTTAGCCTCTTGAGGCCTTCTTTTGGAGAAGCTGCTTCACCTAACTGCCTCACCATTGCACTGCCAATGATCACTCCATCTGCACCCCACTCCGCAATCTGCAACAATTACAGACAGTTAACAAATGAGTTATCTAAAAAAAGTTAATAAAGGAAACCAACTTAATTAAATTGTTAATTTTTTTAATAAAATCATTGGGAATGAATTTAGCTAGCTAATTAGTTTTTTTACCTGTCTAACATGATCCGGGGTCGATATGCCAAAGCCAACAGCTACAGCTTTGTTAGTGACCTGCAGATGATGACAAAAGCTTTGAGACTAGCAATACATGTGAACCCAAACTAAATAGAGCGCAATACTCTTAATTGTTTCTAGGGAGCGTCTGCATCCCAGGCAACAGCCCTCGCGTGCGCCTCTTGGGCCCAGCCGTCGATGAGCATGGGTTTTAACAAACCCTGTGTTTCTATTCCCGAAAAAATATCTAAGAAAATTTTTTTTAAGTAAAAAAGGGATTTTTTTTTCTTTTATACAAACCTGTTTAGTCTTCTGAATAAGTTCCTTGACTCGCGGGTTCACCTTTGGGCGAGGACCTGTAACTCCGGCAACGCTTACCTGCATAATTTATAATACGATAAGGACAAAGGGATACTATAAGGTCCTGATAACAAATCTAAACTTGCAACAAGAAGCTAGGGCACTATCCATTGACACTTACAAGATAAACAAATCCTTCTGAAGCTTCTGCGATTTCTTTCGTCCGCTCTATTGGTGTAGGTGGTGTAGTTAGCAGCACCTGCAGGCAATCGCCAAATATATCAATTTCGAAATTGCTGAAATCAAGATATCCCTTCTGATTATGAGTCACCAATTTTACATACTGGCATACTGTATGTACTAGTTTATATCTAGGTACCCCAAAACTCCTGCTATGACTAGCAGATTCCACATGCACATAATTACATGACAAGGTGAGAGTCACTGAAAGTGAGAACTAACCAGCTCTATGTTGTGCATGATGGCCTCGTTCCTCAACAGCCTCGCCTCTTCCAAAGGAAGATCAGGAACTATAAGACCTGCAACATAGCAAGCATAAATCGCTGGCAATAATTGGAATAGGAAGTGGCCCCCCTTTTTGATAAGTTAATAGAGTAATTTCGTTCTTACAGAAGCAGTACTTGCTACGTACCATGTACACCAGCTTGCTTGATAGTAGCCACAAAGTTTCGCACTCCTCTCTTGAGGATTGGGTTGTAGTATGTGAAGATAACTACTGGACAAGACAGCTCGGGTATAGTGTCCTTGAGCATCTCCATGACAGAGTCGAGCGTGGCGCCTTTGTTGAGTGCCCGTGATGCAGAAGCCTGAGTTCATGATGTGAAGCAAACACTCTAATTAAGCTGCAATCACGGTAGGTGAATACTAGAGATGATCATAGGTCAAATTGTCAAAACGTACCTGAATGATCGGCCCATCGGCCAGTGGATCAGAATAGGGCAAGCCGAGCTCGATGACATCGGCGCCGCAGGAATCAAGAACTTTCAGCGCCGCCGACGTGGTTGCCAGGTCGGGGTCACCGGCAGTGATGTACGGGATGAACGCGGTCTGAAAATTGATCAAGGTTAGACAGGCAAATTAAGGAGGATAAATGGCAGCATAATTGCATAACACGAGGCAAGAAGATCTTAATTAATTAGCGTGTACGTGATCAAGATTCAATACTTAAAAGTTGAAGGTCCAGAAAGATCACCTTGCCCTGCGCCCGCAGCCTGGAGAAGGTCTCCGCGACGCTGCTTTTGCCGGTTGGCGCCACGCGGCGGCGCTCCGCAATGGGGGCTGCGGCGACGGCGGCGACAGCCCGGGCGGTCATTGCTCCCGCCGCGCGGCGCATCCGCAGAGGAAACGAAACCGACGACGACGAGGTGGAGGAGGAGGAGGAGAAAGAAGAGGCGGCGGCGGCGGCAACGGCGGAGAACGAGGAGACGGAGGAAGCCCTGAGTGCGAACGCCATGCGAGATAGAGTGACAAGCTAGGTGCAGTCTCTCGATCTGCAGTGCAGAGCGCAGACCAGTGAGGCCGTGAAGCGAGGTGAGTGCTATCTTGCTCGGCTTGGATTGGCTAGCTAGCTCAGTTGGCTGTGCTGGGAAGAGGAAGGGAGGCTATTAAATAGCGAGCTCGAGCTCGTTGGCAGTAGCTCCCGCAAGCTCGTCAGCACCGCTCGTTTATGTCGTGCGTATTTGCGAGCCCTCCTACTACCTAGGAAGCTTCGAATTCACGGGCGTGGCCCTTCGTTCTTCCCAAGCTCCGGCAGGAGTGTAACACTGGGCCGAATTCCTTACCTGACCAAGGCGCATATATGATCGGCCAGAACAAAGTGTTTACTAAAGAGAGCAACTGGAATACGGAGTAGTATTAGTAAGGAATCTAGAATTTGCCTGGAGCGGGCTAGCTTAATGAGCTTGACCTGGTGCACTTCGGCGTTACAGCAACGATGGTTTGATGATAGCAGAGTTCTCGTTATCCGTTTTGCGTTGGTTGGCCAAGATCACCTGTACCTTCATCATAGGAAGATAGAGGACGTACGTGTTGAAGGGTGGTACGAGTGTTTTTGTTCTTCTATAAGACGAATTTAACAGACGCCTATAAGATTTGTTGCCCAAATGAATCTGTGAGCACAGACTCTTTTTTTTTTTGGGTGTAAATTCAGGCTTGAACTGCCCGCGGTGTGGGGATTAATATATGGAAAATTACTTTTAACCTTGCTTCGCAGGGGAAAAAAATACTTTTAACCTTACTCTTTCTATCCTATATATTGCTATGTCGTTTTTGCCTGTTCACTGTTTCAAACGGTGTGTTCTCAGTCTCATGATTATTTATTGTTACCACTACAGAACATACATCACTATTAGTTCGCTCAACAACGATAGTATTGACTTACCTTTGTCAGGTCGCAAGTCCACGGGTTGAAAAAATTTATCGTTGATCTAAGAACCCGTGGTGATAGTAACTTCCGCGGTTAGTTTGATACACCGCCGATAGTGGAACATCACTATCTGTCTAAGTCACCAACCGATAGTGATGTGTTCAGATCACAGTCGGTTCTTACTCCTTTTCCATGGCTAAGACGTTAGTCAGAGCAAACATTTCACCATCTTTTCAACGTGGCTATTTTTCATGCGCTTATGCTCGGCTGAATCGCGTAGACGATTTTCGTACTTTTTTTTTCCATGCCTATGCCAGAGCGTCAAGCCAAGATTTTGCAGGACATGCAAAGCACGCGACTACGCGAGTGAGACGTTACCTTTTTTTTTCACTGCATGATGTGCTTATATGCCGACGCATGTGGTTTGAGCCGGTTCCAAAAAAATGTTGGTACTGTATAAGAAAATAGCAAAAGACCCCGAATGGAGTATTAAAGAGAAATTCAAAAACAATTATATATGTATGTTCGACACAATTAACAAATCAATCCAGCAAATAAAAAACACGTGACAAGGTTATAAAATTAAAAGGAAAACTCCACGCAGAGACACCATACTGGCAGGCTCTGGGCTTTGGGAGCGCCGCCGGCCCACGTGAACGCCATATTCCGTGGCCCCTGCGGTGCCGGTGCACCACCACGCGGAGCACATCTAAGCACGAGCGATCAGCTGATGGCGATCCAACGATGATCTGCTCACTTGGCAGTTGACACCAGACACTGCCCTATCACTCTCACCTGCCCACGTTCGCCTAATCGCCTCTACTTACCACCGTACTGGAATCCAGTGTAACAAATCGACACGTGGTTGGCGTCGTTTTGATTTTAAAATCACTGGCTTTTAGTTTTAAACTGTAAACTATAAATCTGTATGCATATACACCGACAAGGTAGCGATAGGCAACAAGATTTTGCTCGGAAAACACCAGATTGTTTGATCCCAATGCTACAATCTAGATCGTCCTGCATTGTACATACAATCTCACGTACCGACGTGTCACAAAGATGATCCAAAGCTAGAATTTGGTGTTCTTTTTTGTGCAAAATGTTAGAATACGTCGACAAGATATCTTAATGTTTTGTGGTGTATGATTTATAAAGATAGGGCTTAATCAGGATTTTTATCGGCAAATTGTACCAGTCCTATCGCGACCATTTCGTTGGAAATTCAAAGTAGTTCAAAAATTCCATGTTGAAATAAATTGTCAACAAATATGCCAATAAAATGGGTTGATTCCTTAGTGATAATGCTAGAATCCGATTACCGTACCATTCTTTTAAAAATATTTCATCAAAACACATAAGAAAATGTAAAAAGGCCTAAAAAAATAGTACTTATGTGATTCAAAGATACGATATATATCTTTTTTTAAAAAATTAACAGTGTTTCTATCTAAACAACATTACATCAAACATTTGGTGTGCACACTACCACCACAATACACGTGCTCTTCCCACGCTTTGTTGCATCCGCTCTTCGTTGCACTGTTTTTGTCCCTAACCCAAACTCTATCCCTAGCACTTTTATGGATTTTGACAATTTTCATGATTTTTTAGTGGTTAACGGTGAAAAATCAAAACAACCTTATTAGCGGTTTTTTTACTCGCAGGTTCGGTTTTCTTATTCCTGCCAGCACCACAATAAAAATGAAACTATATTATTAACTAACTATAGGTTTGATAAAATAGATGTATGGCTCATTTTGTTTTGACTAGTCTAGGGAAGTACACCCAACAATGACCTTTAAAATTTTGAGAAACAAACGCGCACGTCAATTCAACGAGCCCACAAAATGTGCATGGCAAAAATAGTCTTACATTTATCCAGAACTTGGGTGCCACCATGTGTTTCAAATGTCTCCTTAATACATGCATGACATATAAATATTCCCTTAAGAAGAAATATAAAAATAGTCCATGGGAAAATGGTAAATTAAGACCACGTGAGAACACGTGGGTTGTATGAAATTCCTGTGTTTAAGATATACATTCAGCATATATAATGGCTCACGTATCAGCTTTATATGAGTCGTTTGTAAGGTTTGCTATTTAGAACGTATTATATATGATGTGGAGTACAGAGGACACATATAGATATTTGGGTCATTTCTAACGCAAGAGTTGATTATACACGAGAAAAAAGAAACTTTGTGTGGGAGGAGTTATCTAAAAAAATATGCAACCACCATACCATTGTATAAATTTTCTGTAATGCTATTTATAAGTGACATGACAATGGTTATAAAGAAAGGATTTAATAGGCTTAGAGGAAGGTGAATTGACAATTTTATCCTTTTTCTTTTGTTGATGTTGTCGATTGATCCAAACTACATTAGAAGAAGCTACAACCAAGAGAGCAAAGCCTAACAACAACAAATATATATGAACACAATGGAAGAGGAAATGTAGAAATGTAAATGCGATAAGTAAAATGGGACAAGGTGATTTTTCCTGAGGTTCGGAGTCGAGCTCCTACTCCTCGTTTATTTAATTTTAAACAAGTGACATAATGAAAAGATCCATCCTATTTGGTTGTGTCTGTTCGATGTGACATCCTCTATTTTATCGTATGTCACTTATATTTTCAAAACCCTAAAATTAATTAAAAGGTTGTTATATACAAAACCCTAGTTTTAATTATTTTAAATTAGGTTTAAACCCAAAACCATAGGAAAACTTTTATGAAAATTCCAGTAATTCTTAGAAGCCATCATCTAGCCACCCTCCAAATTTCAAGTTCAGATTCCAAAGCTAGCTCATAATTACATGAAGTGTTGCCATTTTGCTAGAGCTCGTAAAACCCATCAAATAATAAGCAAACGAGATAGGAGGGGAGCTTCTAGAAGCCTAATCCAAATTAGCTTTCAAATTTCAGCCCCATCCTCCAAAGGAAACTCCGTTTTCTTGCTAAACAAGCCTAAATTCAATCCGAATCCTACCCGAATTAGAATTCGAGTCCTAATCTAACCCCTCTTAACCCTAAGCCCAGCCCAAGTCGACCATGACACTATATAAACCCCCCCAAAACCCCTCCCCTAACACCCCATCACGAAAATCCACAAATCCAAAACCCTAGCCGCCAAAACCCTAGCCATCGAAACCCCTTTTCTAAAATATCCCTCTCTGTGATGTGCCCAAATCTAAGATTAGATGGTACCATTGTGCCGAGCTCGTCGAGACAGTCAAGATGGATATATGGATCTATCATTTGGCCAAGGAACAAGGAAGTTATTGCTCGCTGAAGTTTCGGGCGCCGCCGCGCCGACATCACTGACGGCCGCCGCGCCGTCGCGCCACCCAGATCCCGCCGCCCAACCAAAGACGCGCCACTGGACCGCCGCCGCCGCTTCGCCAAGACAGCAGACGCCGCGCAAGCGTCATCGCCCACTGGTCGCCGCCGCCATCCACTCGCCGCCTGCCACGCGTCCCACACCCTCCCGCGAGTTGCTGCCACCCAATCCGCGGCCGCCACGCGTTCGTCGCTGCACGAACGCCACCGCCTTGCAACGTGTCGCCCCGCCCGCCTTTGCTCACGCCCGTGCCCGCCTTTGATGTGCTGACCCATGTCCCCAGCCACCGCTCGCACTACGCCGCCAATGGCAAGCCGCCGCGTGTCCGCTCCACCGCTCGCCTCGCCACGCGTTGCCGCGTTCGTGCCAGCTTCTTGTTTTGCCACAAGACGCCGCCACGTGGCAACGCCACGTTCGCCGCCGCCCAGCCTCGTGCTCCCGCCCCTCTCCGTAGCCGCCACGTGCCACCACGTGCACCAGCTCCGCCGCAGCTTACTGAAAGCCGCGCAAACTGCCGGTTCGGTCGGTTTTCTTTCGGTTAACTCGTAATAAGCCGATTTATTATTTTTGGTATTTTATGATTTACTTGAAACTTTCAGGAATTGTTCCGGGAGCATTCGAACTCCAAATTAGTTGATTTCAGAGCCATTATTTTCCATAAATAGCCTAGAATTTTATATATTTTATTCAACTAAATGTTATGTTGATTGTTTTACTGTTCTTATGCATACGCATATACGTATAGATCGTCCGTGTTCGCTGTTCGGGAGGTTTCCAGGAGCCGTTCGAAGGAAGATCTCAAGACCTGGAGTACTATCAAGACAAGATAGATTGCATCTTGCTTTTCCCAGTTTGCAAAACTCACCTGTATACCGTTTTTATTTATTTTTCTTTATGCATGAAATGATGGGAAATGGTAGAAACCTAATATGTTCACACTGAGTCATTGACCCTGTGAATTTGGCCATTTATTGTTGCCTTAGTTATTTCCTAGCCTATCCTTGTGTATAGTTGCCAGTGCTCGTGGGTTGGTAGTTGATTAGGTTATTTATCATTTAATTACTCTTGTAACTCGGTATGATTATAGGTACTGAGTTACTTTTAATAACTTAATCAACTAAAACCTACGTGGCGTGTGTTGACCAAAGGTGGCAAGTCGGGTGGTTTTGTGGATTGAGGTATGTGGTGGAGCCGTGGAGGTACATGGTAGTTTTACGTGTTAATAATTTAACCTGATGGGTTGGTGTAGTTTGAGTTGTTTGAGACAAGTGTTGGGGCTTTCGAAGCGAGCTCTGGGTGTTCTGTTTGAAATCTCTATCAATATTAATTGTTCTACAAATTTGTTTTACAACACTTTAAATAATTTGACTAGAGTAGGTCTTTATGCAAAATAGCCACCTGTTCTTGTTATTATCATTGCATCATTATAAGAACTTTTACTGGGTAGCCGTGTACTCACTATACAAACCATAGATAAAATTTATATTCAGGAGAAGGATTAGGTCTGGTGTATCTTCAAGATCAGGAGGATTCTGTCCCGGACTTCGACGAGGATTAGCTGATGCTTAAGGGTCGGATTTGAGCATCATCGTACTTTTATTCCGCACATATTTAAATTTCTGGACTCTGATATATTATGGACAATATTATGTCATCTTTAAATCAAACTATTGTAATAATTAGTTGCATAACAATTAATTTTGCATAATACGCAATTTCTCTTAGTTATTTGTGACTGTGTGATGATGTTCAATAAACTGTCGCTCACAAGTTACTACAATTGATCTCTGGGACTAGCAATCGATTGTGAGTGGATCCTGGTGAAGCCGGGGTTGCGACATCGACACATCGAATAACTAAACGATTGGAATGATGGACTTTTATAAGCTAAAATGTTTTGTTTAACTTGACTTCAGTAGCTTCGAGAAGACAGGCCATTTTATTTAACTCGATGAGAGCCTTGGTCGAGATAATTTTTTTTTTGATTAAAAGGGCAGGGGTTCTGCCATTCCATTAAGAAGAAAAGCCGCTGTACAAAATTTACAAGGGAAGAAGGAGACAAAGGGGGGGAAGAAGAGAGTTACAGGGTTAGATTACAAGAGGGGAAGGCCGCATTCCAAGCGGCAATCTCATCTTTGACGCGAGTAACTACTTGGGAGGCCGGAAGGGCTTGGTGGTGGAAGATCCTACGGTTCCGCTCCTTCCAGATTTCCCAGGATGAAATAATGATGAGGCCATTTAGGGAGCGAGAAGCGGCCTTAGAAAGGCACGCCTGACGAGCGAGCCACCAGTCGCAGAAGGAGGCGTGGCCGGCAAGTGGGAAGTCATGCTGTAGGAAGGCCTGCCAGATGGTAGAGGAAAAGGCGCAGGTTCCGAACAAGTGGTCGATCGTTTCCGGGGGCCCATCACAAAGGCAGCAGACTGGATGGTGGGGCCAGCCTTTCTTAGCGAGAAGGTCGGCTGTGTTGATGCGGCGAAGGCTCAAGGTCCAAGCGAAGAGTTTGCATTTATGCGGCACCAAGGCGGACCAGATGGAATTGGCAAGGGGGTGAGAGGTGCTACTTTGAATTGGAGAGAGTAGGCCGATTTGGTGGAATAAAGACCGGAGGCGGAAGGGGACCAGGCGATGTCATCCGGGTAGTCAGAGAGCATGACGAGCCGCGCCTTGCTCCAAAGAAGAACAGACTCCGCGAAGAGCGTGGTAGAGGATATGGGCCCACAGAACCGTAGCCATCGATGGCCGGGGAGGAGGGAGGCGACGGTTCCATTGCGGCATCTAGCTTGGTTGAAGAGATTTGGGGCTAGAAGAGCCGGAGCGGAGCCGGAGAGCCAACGGTCATTCCAAAAGGAGGTAAGGCGACCATCGCCCACCGTAAAAACTGTAGCAGCTCTGAAAAGGGATGACTCGGACGCGGTTAGATGTGGATCAAAGCTCGCGCAAGGCCTAGAGTTATCTTTGCAAGAAAGCCAAGGCCAGCGAAGACGGAGGGCGCGGTTGAAGAGAGCAAGATCAAGGACTCCCAGACCGCCCAAGACCTTTGGACGGCAGACTGTAGACCAATTTACCAAGGCATGACCCGCGGACGAACCCTCGGAACCCTTCCAAAGAAAGGAGCGGCGAAGTTTGTCAATCTCAGCAATCACCCACTTGGGAAGGTGGAAGACCATGGCAAAGTAGGTCGGGAGGGCCGATAGAACGGACTTGACCAGGGTAAGGCGGCCTGCTTTGGAAAGGAGGCGACCCTTCCAAGACGGAAGCCTAGCGCGGACCTTTTGGATTAGGGGGAGGAAGTGGTTCTTGCCCAGTCTCCTGAAATGAAGAGGGAGACCTAAATACTTGCAGGGGAAGGAACCTCTGATCCCAGGGAACGATCCTAGGATGGGATCAAGGTCAGCCACGTCGCAGTGAAGGGGGGTGATAGAACATTTGGCGAGGTTGATGTTGAGGCCGGAGACCGCACCGAAGGCGTAGAGAAGGTCTAATACGGCCTGAAGCTCTCTCTGGTCCGGGCGAATGAAGATTGCGGCATCGTCCGCATAGAGAGATGTGCGGAGACTCATTGGCGTGGAGCCGACCGGGGAGAGGATACCCGAATCGGCTGCCAGCTTAACGAGCTGCTGAAGCGGATCAATCGCCAGGATGAAGAGCATCGGGGAAAGAGGGTCTCCCTGACGGACCCCGCGACCATGGCGAAAGGAAGGGCTCAAATGACCATTGATGAGGACGGAAGAGGAGGCGGTACCGAAGAGGAGGGCAACCCATTCCCGCCAGCGAGGCCCGAAACCGAGCCACTGCAAAAGGTCTAGAAGGTAACCCCAGTGGACGGAGTCGAAGGCTTTTGCGAAGTCAAGCTTGAGGAGGAGGGCAGAGGTTTTGCTTAGGTGCAGTTGGCGGAGGGTTCCTTGAACGCAACGAAAATTTTCTTGGATGCAACGACCCTTGATGAAGGCACTTTGATTTGGAGAGATAAGGCTATTGAGCTTTGGGGCTAAACAATTTGCCAGAAGCTTGGAGAAAATCTTGCTGAAGCTATGTATAAGGCTGATGGGGCGGAAATCCTGCAAGCCTACGCAAGAGGCCTTCTTATGGAGCAGGACTATATTGGCGGAGTTGAGGAGGCCGAGATGCCTACCATCAAGGGTGTGAAGCTGGTTGAAGGCCTCGACGACATCGATCTTGATAGTCTGGTGAAGCAGGTTGAAGGCCTCGACGACGTCGATCTTGAAGGCCTCGACGACGTCGATCTTGCTGAAGCTGGTTGAAGGCCTTGGTCGAGATATGACTTCGAAATTTTGAAGAAATGGATTTAAGAAGCCAAACTATTTGGCTCCAATAACGGTTATAAGTAGTAAGCCAAAATAACTGGATGGACTTGCTCACTTAATTTACTTAGAGCCGTAAGATTGAATCACACACTTGCATATATATGTTGGTACAACTATACTGTAATAAAATCTATTTGAAGCTTACAAACAATCCTTGTGTGATAATTTTGTGAAGGAAAATAGAGAGAAGACATGACAATTTGTCAACACTCCCTTTTGTACAAGCAAACAAAGAAGTGAAAGGAAAAGATACAACACAACCCTCGAATTACACCCTAAATAAGGAGAAGAAAAGAATTGGCTTTCTAGGTAATTAAATATATACTAACTCGTATATATTTTCTTTTCGGACCAAAAAAGGGGGTCTTATTTATGATCACTAACAGCACTACGATGGATAATCAGTTGTTTTCATATGCACATATCATGGCAGTGCATTCTTTAGACTCCTGGCATATTCTGCTAGCCTCTTCAGCCCTTCTTTTGGAGAAGCTGCTTCACCCAACTGCCTCACCATTGCACTGCCAATGATCACTCCATCTGCACCCCACTCCACAATCTGCAATATTTACATAGAGTTAACGAAGAAATTATCGAAAAAAGTTAATGAAGGAAACCAACTTAAATACATTGTTAAATTTTGTAATAAATTCATCGTGAATGAATAGCTAGCTAGCTAGCATTTTTTACCTGTCTAACGTGGTCGGGGGTTGATATGCCAAAGCCAACAGCCACAGCTTTTTTAGTGACCTGCTTAGTCTTCTGAATAAGATCCTTGACGCGCGGGTTCACCTCAGTGCGAGGGCCTGTAACTCCAGAGACACTTACCTGCATAATTGATAATACGATAAGGACAAGAATCTTATATATCAGGCACTGGTCAAAGATCTAAACATTCAACAAGAAGCTAGGGCTCTATTCATTCGGGCTTACAAGATAAACAAATCCTTCTGAAGCGTCTGCGATTTCTTTCGTCCTCTCTGTTGGTGTCGTTGGTGTTGTGAGCAGCACCTATACATGCAATTAATCACGAATGAACATAAATTTCTAAACGATCGAGGTAAAGATAACTCTTGTGTTTATGAAACTCCTCTGCTTTATATGACATCATTGTAATATGTGGGGTGAAAGTGAGAACCAACCAGCTCTATGTTGTGCATGATGGCCTCGTTCCTCAACAGCCTCGCCTCTTCCAAAGGAAGATCAGGAACTATAAGACCTGAAACGTAGCAAGCATAAATCAGCACCCCTGGTTGGGACAGCTGCTACGTACAAAATGAAAAGTGATACTCCTTTTTTTTGTTTGACGCTTTTTTACTTTTATACACGTCTTTGATCATTCGTCTTATTAAAAAAAACTATATAAATATCATTTATACACGTTTTTTTACTCTTAAAGATACTTTAAGCATGACTTATATTTTTTTATATTTGCAATAAATTTTTGAATAAGACGAATGACCAAAAGGCACGTACAAAAGTCAAAGACGTCAAACAAAAAAACAAAGAAAGTATTTTTTTTGTGAAAGTTTACTCCATTAGTAAGGCAAAACAACGGAAATGTGTCCTAGTTAACTAGAGTAAGCGCGTAAGGTAAGTACCATGTACACCAGCTTGCTTGATCGTAGCCATGAAGTTTCGCGCTCCTCGCTTGAAAATTGGGTTGTAGTATGTGAAGATAACTACTGGACAAGACAGCTCTGGTATGGTGCCCTTGAGCATCGCCATCACAGAGTCGAGCGTGGCGCCTTTGTTGAGTGCCCGTGATGCAGAAGCCTGAGATCATGATCCGAAGCAAAGAGTCGAACCTTAAAGCTACAAGCTTAAGCTAGCCGCGGTGAATGATGAAGCGGTACCATTTGCTTTAGATGATGGAGATCGAGAGGCACAAAGCGAGAACAAAACGTACCTGAATGATCGGTCCATCGGCCAGTGGATCAGAATAGGGCAAGCCGAGCTCGATGACATCCGCGCCGCAGGAATCAAGAACTTTCAGCGCCGCCGACGTGGTTGCCAGGTCGGGGTCACCGGCGGTGATGTACGGGATGAACGCGGTCTGAAAAAATTTCTCAAGGTTAGACACAGGCAGCTCTGCTCGGCTCGGCTCAGCTCAGAGCTAGTACGTGATTGCCGCAAATTAATGGCACAGCATGAGGCAGCAAGAATAATTAAGATGACGAGGGTATACGTGGTCAAGAGTGGGAGGCTAAAGAAGGATCACCTTGCCCTGCTCTCGGAGCCTGGAGAAGGTCTCCGAGACGTTGCGCTTGCCGGTGGGCACCACGCGGCGGCGCTCCGCCATGGGTGCGGCGGCGACGGCGACCGCCCTGGTGGTCATTGCTCCAGCCGCGCGGCGCCTCCGCAGAGGAAATGAAGCCGACGAGGAGGAGGACGCGGCGGCGGCGGCGGCGGCGGCGGCGGCGGTGGCGGCAGCGATGACCGAGGAGGTGGAGGAAGCTCTGAGTGCGAGCGCCATGCGCATGCGACTATGCGAGTGTGGGACAAGTGAGGCGAGGTGGAGATTGGAGTAGCTTGGGGCTTGGCTTTGGTTGAGTGTGCGTCTGTGCCGTGGGCTGAGCTGAACTGGGTAGTGAGCGCCCGGGGGGGGGTATTAATAGGCTATTAGCTGAGGCCGTGAGGCGTCATCACTCCTCACCTGGAAGCTGAGACGCGAGCTCCTACTCGTTTATTCCGTGTTCATTTGCAACCACTTCTTTAATTTTTTTCCCATCACGTCACCTTCATAGTACGACGTACACGCGCTGAAGGCCAACGAATGAAGGAAGCATCTTCTAAAAGCACAGCTATAGCACTGTTACGGATAATCTCAGCTCTATAATTCTATGTTAGTATCTAATTTAGAGATTTTTTTCCGCGTTTTCTATATTTAAAGACTCTATCTGATCTCTATACGGATAGAGACTCTGCAATAGAGTATAAAAAAGGTATTGAATAGTATTATGAAAATGGATATAGAGATCAAAATTTAGGGAACCTGCTGATGATTCTCTAATGCATGGGAATCCAAATCGTTTGTAGGTACGCATTATCTGTGGGATGGAAATTTCGCGGCAACAATCCTCGATTCCTATACCCGTAAGGTTCTACTTCAAGCCAAAAAAAACAACATAAATATTATTAAGGGACGTAATAATGTTCCAACAAAACCAATGGGATAACTCCTATCATCCTATCCAATTCACCTCAACCTCATCTCAACTGAGCTTTCTTCTTCATTTGGTTTGTCTCCTTTCCCCGATTCTCCTTTCCTTTGTTGCCTCTTCTCCAAGCAAGGGGAGGTGATACATACAACGACGATGGCTTCGGCTCCGGTGTGGGGATACATACAACGATGATGGCTTCGGCTCTGGTGTGGGCTCTGATGGGTTGGCGGCTGCATTAGTAGTTTGGCATGGCTGCAGCTTGCAGCTGTGGGATGGCGACGCGCATACGGCTATGGCAAAGGACATTTCTTATTCTTACTACAGCAAAAGATTCCTTATATACCGTCTCATTACTGTCGGTTAGCTGAAACACGACAGTGATAAAAGACCGCTACCGGTTCTTAAGCACCAAAGCGTGCAAAAATCATTTAGGGCTTAGCAACCGGCAATACTATCAGTTTATATAACGAACCGACAGCGAATGATCGTTATAAGTTTATATAACGGTCGGTTTAAATCACAAATCGAAACTAACTTTTTTTTTCATTACCGACTTGTGCATTGAGCCGACAGTGATATATCACTACCTGGGTGGTTTCTCTGATCACCGGGTGAGAAAGATGAATATAAATTATAATCAAGCTTTAAGCCCGTAGCAACTCTTAGGAAAAAAATAAAACAGATCAAAAACACTGAACCGAACAAGTAAAATTAAGAAAAAACCCCCCACAAAATTCGTTGGTTGCGAAAAAAGGTCTAAGGTTTAATTCTATCGAGGTTACTGAGAGGAGTTTGAACGCCATGGGATAATCGAGTTGAGATTGACAAGTCATCACGCGCGCCGCGCGTGGCACCACCAAGCGGAGCACGTGCGACGACCGAGCCGCCGGAGCAGCCGCGCGCGAGTCCTCGTGACCGCCTGATGACGATCCGACGGTGACGCCACTCGGCATACTGGTCCATGGATGTGGTCTCACCTCACGCCTGCCTCCGCCGTTTTGGGCAGTTTCTTTATTTTTCGAACGAAAGCGTTAGGCAGATCAAGTTTTTTTTTTCTTTTCAAAACGCACGAGATTTGAGCAAACCGGTTGGTGGGCAGCGGCGCTTGGAGCAGCATGCACGCGCCCACACGTGTGCGTGCGCCCCATTTTTTGGGCCTCAGCCTAGCCTAGGTGCCATCAAGATGTGTGTGATCGTCGTGTGTGACCGGATTAGAATCGCACGGATGTTTCTTTGGGACCGGATGTGTGTGAGTGTGGTGTGAATGGTGTGCGTAACTGTTACTTTTGTTTATTGAATATATTTAATAAGTAATGTTTTATAGTTTTATTTTAGACGATAAAGAAGTTGCTTCCATAATAGAGGACTGACTAAAAACTAGGTTACATAAGGACGCCCCTAGTGCAGTGATATCGTATGCTTCTATAATTGCCAACTAGGACGGAACGAGGAGAGAGAGTAGACTCGTTTCTTGTATTAAAAAGGTCCTATCCTACATGTGGATGAAGCGGTAATAAAAATCTTCACCATAGATGTGAGGTCATTTCTATACAGCTTATAAATAGAAAGAAATTTTTTTTAGCAAATTAATTACTAGGTAGAATGCATTGAAAGGATTATATTTATAGTTGTTTCTATACGACGCAGCATGGTTGAAACCACTTGTATACAACTAGCAAAGTAAACGGGCCAGTGGCCCATCGACAGCCTGAGAAAAAAAAATCGCCCGTGACGAAGCGTGTCTGAGCTCGAGCCTCGTGTGAAGTCTCTGAGCCAGCGTCTGAGGAAAAAAAGCTGAGTCGCTTACTGCACGCAGCAGCATCATAAATTAGCAAATAACATGTGGGAAAAAGAGCGAAGCCTGGGATTCGAACGGCGCCCGGCGGAGTGAAAGCCAGCCCAGCTAGCCAACCCGCCGATGCGCCCACCTCGTTACAAAACGAATTAACCTTTTTCTTTTAAAAGTTAAAGCACTATGGACGGTTGGATGTTCGCGGACGAGGCGATCGGACGGCCGACGATCGTCCGGCGACGTGGCCTCGCGGGCGGGCGGGCGCATGGCAAGGGGCGACGTGGACGCACGAGGAGGCCAGCTGGTAGCGGATTGTATGTAAGAATAGATGCATTTAAAGTGCCCTAGCCATATGCAAGGTTCTCTAAGAGTTTTGCATGTTACAATCTCGGCGGCAGAAGTTATATTTTGAAAAAAAAAATGATTGCAAGATATCGCATTTGGTATGAACTGCTCATAGAATTGTCGACCTGTTGTACAGATTATTATTAAACACACATAAAGTGCTTAATTACATCAAAGGCATAAATATGGTGCTTGCTATGACACCGATTTCCCTGTCTTTTATAGGTTTGTATGCAAAAGTCTAGTTTCTTTTTTCCATGTACAAGTATTTGTATGTTGCACGTTTCTTAATTGCGTGCAATTATATTAATTCTATGACGTGTTTTTTTATCAAGAACAGAAGAGTTACCGTCCACTAATAAAAAGAGAACACGCGAGGGTTCTTTCTAACTACTGCTCACCATCACGCGAAAAGAAGAGGCTAGGCTTTACGTACTGAGCCGTAAGGTTAACAGCGATGTATTCTAGATGGTTTTGTACCTAGCTCCATATACTGTTTATTACTCCGTGTTGCATCCGAGTAGTCCTGAAAATTGGGCCGTGCTGGGCTGGCGCGGCATGGGCCATCATGCCTCAGGACACCGTTATCATTTGTTTATTGAATATATTTAATAAGTAATGTTTTATAGTTTTATCTTAGACGATAAAGAAGTTGCTTCCATAATAGAGGACTGACTAAAAACTAGGTTACATAAGGACGCCCCTAGTGCAGTGATATCGTATGTTTCTATAATTGCCAACTAGGACGTAACGAGGAGAGAGAGTAGATTCGTTTCTTGTATTAAAAAGGTCCTATCCTACATGTGAATGAAGCGGTAATAAAAATCTTCACCAGAGATGTGAGGTCATTTCTATACAGCTTATAAATAGAAAGAAATATTTTTTTTAGCAAATCAATTACTAGGTTGAATGCATTGAAAGGATTATATTTATAGTTGTTTCTATACGGCGCAGCATGGTTGAAACCACTTGTATACAATGCATTTAGAGTGCCCTAGCCATATGCAAGGTTCTCTAAGAGTTTTGCATGTTACAATCTCGGCGGCAAAAGTTATATTTTGAAAAAAAAATGATTGCAAGATATCGCATTTGGTATGAACTGCTCGTAGAATTGTCGACCTGTTGTAAAGATTATTATTTAACACACATAAAGTGCTTAATTACATCAAAGGCATAAATATGGTGCTTGCTATGACACCGATTTCCCTGTCTTTTATAGGTTTGTATGCAAAAGTCTAGTTTCTTTTTTCCATGTACAAGTATTTGTTTGTTGCACGTTTCTTAATTGCGTGCAATTATATTAATTCTATGACGTGTTTTTTTTTATCAAGAACAGAAGAGCTACCGTCCATTAATAAAAAGAGAGCACGCGAGGGCTCTTTCTAACTACTGCTCACCATCACGCGAAAAGAAGAGGCCACGCTTTTAGGGCTTGTTTGGATGGGAGGCCGCCGCTACGCTCGCTCAGTAATGGCTCCCAGCGTCCGATTTGATCGCTTGAAATTTGGGATCGCTACTGGCCGCCCATTGCCGGCAGTGGCACCAACCAAACTAGCCCTTACGTACTGAGCCGTGAGGTTAACAGCGATGTATTCTAGATGGTTTTGTACCTAGCTCCATGTACTGTTTATTACTCCGTGTTGCATCCGAGTAGTTCTGAAAATTGGGCCGTGTCGTGCCGGCGCGGCATGGGCCCATCGTGTCTCGGGACACCGTGTAACGGGTCGGCACGGTCCAAAAGCCCGGCAGGCCGCGATCAGGCTGGGCTGGCCTAAGTATGGCACGTACGACAAAATAGAGAGATAAATGCATTTTATAAATTTGTAAGTTGCTTAAATGAAAAGTTGTATATACGACAAAGATGCGTCTCAAAATTCTCTACAACTTTGATGTAGAACATAAATTCATCCGAGCAGCAGAATATCTCTAGAAATATGAATTGCCGAAATGTGTGATGTGGTTTCCAAAACAGCTAGCACACTAAAAAATTTCTATAAATTCATTCATTGCTCAGATAAAAAAGGTTGTCTGCATAAAAAAGATGTGTCTCAAAATTCTCTACAACTTTCATGTAGAACCAAAATTCATCCGAACAACAAATGACCACTAAAAAAAATAAATTACTGACTCGTGTCTCGGTTCGGACTGTGCTGGGCAGCCCATTGTGCCGGCTTCTCTGGCCGTGCCGTGCTTTGGGTCTATAAAATCGAATCATTCTCGGGCTGATAAAAAAACACGACCCAATTTCCAAGATTACATCCGAGTGAGTTTCCCGCCGTTCGCTATCATATATTCATATTTACGCAATTACGGGCTACACAAAAGGCGTCGAAGAAATCTCTTTCGCATGTCCAATTTGATAGAGTTGGTGCATATATAACTCGTTTCTTTTGACTTGTCTACAAAAAGGTGGACGTACAAATCGATAGGCTTTTGCAAATTTGAGAGAAAGACATCATTCTATTATACAAAGCGCTAGCTGCGGAAGACACCGTCGCGCCACCTGTCTTCGCTGCTCTCCCGTGCGCCCATCGTCCTCAGGTGGTTCGCGTTAGCCTCAGACGTTCGATCTTCCATGCTCTGCGTCACCAGCGGCCCGAGATTGGTTGCTCATTTGCTGTGCCACCGCTTAGTGCCTTGCCGTTCGATCGTCCCGGTTCCAGCGATCGGACCGTCCTGGTCGGCACAGCTAAGCCCTTCCACACCCTTCCTCATCCTTCTCTTCCACCGCCTGCCGATGCTTTCGACGCTTCCAGTCCCGCCCCTCCTGCCCGCGGCCCTCGCCTCTGCCCTACCCGCCGGCGCCCCAGCTCACTTCCACTCCCACCCCTCCTGCTCGCCGCCGTCGCGTCTGCCCTACTAGCCGGCTCCCCAGCTCTTCAACGGCCCCGCGCCCTCTCTGTCTGTGACGACACCGACCGCCTTGCCGTACCTCTTCTTCCACACGCACCTGTGCCCTGCGCCCGTCCCCGCCGAACCTTCTTGTGTTTTCCCATCTCCCTCTTTACCATGCTGCTGTTTAGTTCTCAGTTTATTACCATCCGTTCTTGCTTTCTTTGTCGCATGGCCGGCTTGTTTGGTGAGTTACACATACAGATTGGTTCCTCTTCCATACGCTGTGGTCGCAGCCCGTTCTTCCAATGGCTTCCCCTTGCTTTGTTCTTGCTTTCTCTTCTACGGGGAATCACATAGACTTATATGATGCAAATATGCGCTTACCAGGCCTACTGTTTGTTCGTGCCTCTACCGTCTTCTACCCCGTAGGCTTCATGAAAAAAAAGCCTCTGTTATTTAGGTTCATTTTCCGTCAATGTTACAATTTATCCTTAACCAATTCACTTCATTGCTTCCATGTACTGCAATTTTTGCCCTCTGTACTGGTTGCGCATAAGTCTATTTACCAAGTTTTTTTCAGGCCCTTACATATAATACCAAACTTACCTGTAGCGTACCAGTAGTATACTAAAAAATTCCAGGAACGACCGTTTCAGGTTTACCAAAAAAGGATGCATCACAGTATGTACTTTCACGCATGTTCTAGAATGGGGAGAAGATTTTTTTGCACAGTGTTTGAGCAGGTGCGATGTTTTTTGCGATGTTTTGCAAATAACAAAACAACCCAGAAATAACTTCACGCTGTCCACGTACAGCGCGCCAGGGCGCGCCAACCAACCTACTCCCTCCGTATCAAAATGTTTGTCACTTTTGACTTTTAAATAAACGTTTGACCATTCGTCTTATTTAAAAAAATTATGTAAATGTTATTTATTTTATTGTGACTTGTTTTATCACTAAATATATTTTAAGTATGACTTATTTTTTTACATATTTGTGCTAATTTTTTGAATAAGACGAATGGTTAAACGTTTGTTCAAAAGTCAAAAGTGACAAACATTTTGATACCGAGGAAGTAGTAGGCTAACATACGCCTAGCTAGGCACACCACGAAAAAAGTCTTACATACGATTCACCATCAAACTTGGTATATCGCCATGCATGTGTTTCAAATTCGTCATTATGCATACGTCGCATACGAATATTCCAGATGGGAATTTCTAAGAATTGCGTTGAACTATCTATGTCGCATATGAATATCTATTTCTAAGAATTTCTAAGAATATGGTTGTACCACAAGAGGAACCTGAGATGGTGCTCGAGGGGAAAAATACCCGAAATAATCAACAGTTAAATAGAAAATTAATAAAATAATACACTGTAAAAGGAAATTACAAAAATATCCTCGGGTCCCACTCGGTGGTCGCCGCCCGGCACGAATGCTGACTGACAGCTGTAAGGCTACCACCGACGGACATGCAATGAGCCGCCGCCACTGGGGGTGGCCGGCTGAGTCGCCGCCACCGGCATGACATGATTCACCGCCACCAAATGGTAAGCATGACAGCGGCCGCCGCGCTTTCGCCTCATGTGATAATGTATTGTGTGTATGTATATGTATATATATGTATAAAAATATGTATAGTGCATGTGTTAATATGTATATTGCATGCGATTTTACTAATATTATATTTTAATATAAATATATGATAAATATATACTAAATTATTTATAGTTGTCCAAAAATATATAGTAGGTGGCGTCTAATTTTATTGATAAATGATTAGTAAAATGGCATGTCTAAAAATAATTTACGTTGGGAGGTAGGTTTCGTTCGAAGAAAGCCACCCGCAATTTCCTCAGTGCAGTGAGCTCGTCAGATCACAATCACATGAACCACGATCACACGCACACGCTTCTCGCTGCACCTTCCGCTCAATTTGCTCCCGTTGACTGACCGAGACCAAGACCACAGCGACCTGGAGCTTCTCCCATGCCACATTGCATGTACGTGGCGTATATTTATATACACATGTGACCGGATAGCATATGGCATATATACATTATAATATATGTATAATATAGATATATTTATATACACATGTGACCGGATAGCTTCTCCCATGCCACGTATAATTTTAATATATATGATAAATATATGGGCGAAGTAAAATTGGATACATGTATAAGCATGTGAATATACATTTTAAAACTCAAAATTGTATCTAATTTTACAAAAGTGCAAATTTAAAATTTTAGCAAGTGTTAATAGTCGTTTGTACAGCAAAATAAAATTTGTAAAGTTAGAAGCTATGAGATAAATAAAAACATTAAATACACGTAAAGTGAATCTTGTCATGTAAAGTGATTTAGAGAATGTAGCAGAGTTCAAACCATACAATAGAACACAAACATCAATACGAAAGTATCAGAGTTCAAACCATACAATACAAGCATGAAGACCTTATAGTCGTTTCTTAGGGAATTGAAAAGTACGACGTAACATTTGCGTGGCAGCTAGCTAGACGCGTCGCCTCCGGCATGCAGAGCATAAGCGTTCCGTGCGGACGTGCATCTCTAGGGTACGCCTTGTCATTTCGAGACGATTTTCGAGATCTGCGATCCTTGCGTGGAGAACCATCATGTATGCATCTGCTGCTATTGGAAAAGGATCATCCATCCACGATGCCATACGACAATCATTTATCTGTTTTGCACAGGATATGAAGTTAGGTTACATCGTTAAAAAAATTCGATCTATATGAAGGTAGGTAAACTCACGGCGTATACAGGACATCGGTAGAATCTCCGTCCGGTCCAACCAGAGACAGGCCTATCGTGAGTCCGCACCATCGCATCCATTCATAAGTACACGGGCGATCCGAAGATAATGAGGGCCGGGCCGCAGCATGATTGACTCTGTCCGGTAGTTCTGTTTTATTTTGTTGGGCAGGTCCTCCGATGGGTAATGGATGTGGCCTTCTGGGCCAGACGATTTCTACCAGCTTGGCCTAATCCATGCGTTGGTGGACCTTTATTCGGCCATCCTACTACGATGACGGCATACAGTATCACATGTCGTGCATAGACGTGTCAACGGCAAGTGGTAAGTGCGAAGTAGTAGTAAATGCAACGTCAGTAATCGCCATAATGGTAAATGCAATGTCAATAATTGTATGGAGAATAATTTTATGGCCAAACCGCCGAATGCATATAATAACATAAGTCCATCAATTACATTATTACACTTAGCGTCGACGACCCCTTTTCGTGTATGCACTTGGGGTGTAATGGTCAGGTGGACGCGGCAGACGCTGTATCCAATGACTCGAGAAGGTCCAAACCGAATTTGATCCTCAGTTTGGTCTGCGGTTGGGATATACCCAGGCTGTGAACTTATGGCGTACGCAGACCCATCAAAGTATGGAAAACCCCATCATGCTTTGTTCATAAGGGTCGCTTGGCGTGCACAACCCGTGAAGGACCGCATCTGAGGTTTGCCCCGTGTTGCAAATTTGAAGGGACCCCATGGGGAGTTTGCCGTTAGACCTGCAGTCGTGTCGGATCTGATGCAGAGAATGTTGCATCCGCCCAAGATATCTTGAAAGCTAAGGTTGGATGCAAATGCACTATACAACATTGATGCTCCATATTTGCCCAATTTGCATCAAATTGGGTATCTTGTGTCTCGCGATAGTCATCGAGGTTTCAAGACGGCGCTACGTTAATATCAATCCCTCCTCGTGACTGGCCCGGTGGAGGTGAAGAATGGTGGTATTGTATTGGAAGGGTGTCGATGTAGAGGCTCGGGAGGTTGAGATTGTCGGCGTGGGCCGAACCCGGTGGTGTACGCTGTCCATGGACTGTGATCTCGCGGGAGCAGCAGAACATTGGAGGAGGTGGTGACTTCGGTTATGCGGTGCATGATTCTTCTCGGATCGGGTATCCTTTCGCGATCTGGCGCGATCTATGCCCGCCGACCCCTAATCGCTCCGAAGGCGAGATCCCCCTTCTAATGAGGGCCCTCAATGAATTTGAAGAAGATTGGCGGTCCATTGTGTTTGCGATAGAAGCTCCGTTGCATGGCCATGCGTGAATCGCCCTCTGGTATGCGCATCAACCATGTCATATGGTATTCAGAAGGAGGTATGAAGTACGCAATATAGATGAAACTATCGAAGAGCGCACGTCGTACCAGAACATGGACTCGTTGGGCATAGCCCTCTGGTTGTCGAAGCGGTGCTGCTGCTGCCTGTGGTATCGCAAGCTGACATCTGGTCCTTGGGCGGTAACATTCCATGTACCCCCAAATATCAGTCTCGTGCGCGGTTCCATCAGGGTACCACACTTTATCAGTAGCTAACTCAGTCCACTGCTCGATGTGGGTGCTGTGGACGTGGGCCCAATCACGGTTGCGCCCGGTTGAACTAAGCCTGAAAAAACACTTGTACGTTACATTATGAGTGGTAGAAATATATTCGAAATATTTAACTTATGATGCATACCCATGAGAGTTGCCCGGATGCCGAGAAGGTGGAAGTGAAAATGTTTGCCGGTAGCCAATTGTCGTTGAACGCGTTCCGGTGAGTATCCTTCCACGGCATTCATGCAGACTAGATAACAGGTCGTCATCAAATAGTCTACACTCTCAGTACACGTGCTAGCCAGCAACCCCCCGTGGCAATATCATAGGTTGTCAGATGGCAGAATGGTTCCCACGTAACTTGGTCATGTACCAGAAGGTCTAGGTCTGACACAAGCCGCGTGTAAGACGCCCTGTCTACTAATTCTCTCAACCATCGCAACCTCGCATGCAACCATCTATATCCCATTGTTGGTCTACATGCCGAGGGGGTCAAATCGGCGTCTACATGAACAGGATAGTATCGTACTGGCGTGTTTGGACGATTTAGTGGCAAATAACTCCACGACCATAATTGGATGAGGAGAGAACAATCCCCAAACACTGCATTCGGGGCTGTCCGATGACATGCGACACATAACTCCCGGTATGTATCGGCCAATACGGCAGACCCCCAACTGTACGGCTCGTAGTCCTTCAATGTAATCGTCATCTCACCGACCGGTAAGTGGAACGTGTGCGTCTCAAGACGCCAGCGGTCGACCAGTGCGGTGATAAGGCTCGGGTCTAGTCTTGGTAGCGGTGTCAGACGGTCATTTCCTTGTGGGACCCCATTAACAGTGAGGGCCCACGGCAACAGTCCGGCACGGGCAAGGAACATCCAAAAGCGGGCATCCAATAGTTTGATTTGTCGTGATGCCCTCAATCGTAATGTTTGCATCTACAAATAACAATATCATAATGTTAGCTAACCATGTTAATATGAGATAATTTGTATGAAACATACAAACACATTCGAGGCCACTGCACCCATTTCTGCGACCTATGGCGGAGTCATCCTGCAAGGAGAAGAACTGTGGAACCTCCATTGTCTATACTGCAAGAAAATATTATAGTTATTACATACGACAAATAGTAAAACATCATGTGACAGTGACGAATACGAGTCTTTTATTAAAACTTACAAGTGACGATAGCTAGAATAATATTGTACGACAGTGAAACAAGAAGTGAGGATATAACGAATACAACTCTTTTATTAAAATATGACAGTGAAACAAGATGTGAGAATATACGAAATTAAGTGGTCATATTAAACTATCACCGTATGTACTTGTTACCTTCGTAAATCTGGTGCATGCGCTGCTGCTCTACAGCATTGGTGCGTGCTACGGTGTTTGCGATGCAAAATTAATAACAAAATAGAAGCAAGACCTAAGTGCTGGTGCTTAGTTTAATTAATTAATTACGTGATGGTGATTAGTTTAATTACCATTAACAACATACTATGCCAACATCAGTATAGTCATATAGCCCTCACACATCAAGATTATCAAACTGTGTATATAATATATACATACAATATTAAGTACTAATATGGCAAGATTAGCATACAACACTGTAAATAATATTAGCATAGAATATTATTATGCCAAAATTAACTCTTGCATATCGTGCACGCAATAACACTAATTTAGCAAGTACATCAAATTTAAATTCCAAAATATTCCCTCATTTGAAAGCAAAAATATCGATGAAGTCACACTCTGCATGGTGAATCCTCAACCGAGGTATCGTGAATAATATACATGAACCGAACGAATCGAAAAGAACTGAAAGCGAGAGAGTGAGTGTGTGAAGGCTGCTCTGCGTGTGAAGCTGCTGGCGTGTGAAATGTCTTGAAAGCGAGAGAGTGCGTGTGTCAAGGCCGCTCTGCGTGTGAAACTGTGGCGTGTGTGAAATTAATCGAAAGCGAGAGTCTTTGCGTGTGTGAAGGCGAACGGCAGGACGCGATATATATAGAATCAATTTTGTGATCATTGTGACCTCTAATCAATTATTAATTAGCGTAAATCATGCAATTACTATTTGATTAATTAAAAACTCAACACTATTTTGTCGGTGAGGATTATTTTATTATTTTTGGACACTATTTTGTCGGTGAGGATTTTTATTATTTTTTCGACACTATTTTGTCGGTGGAACATTATTTTAATATTTTTTACGACTTTGTATTGTCGGTAGGTATTATTTTAATAATTTTTTTCCGCACTTGCATATGTATTTGGGTAATTAAAGTCGGTCGGAGACGGGAGGCATGACCACCCGGGGGTGGCGGCTCACCATGCATGGCCGTGCCGATGTGCCGCCACCCGGGTGGCGGGACGAGGATATTTTTGTAATTTTCTTTTACAGTGGATTATTTTATTAATTTTTATTTAACTGTTGATTATTTCGGGTATTTTTCCTGCTCGAGGTAGGGGAATGTGACTCGGAGGCAAGAGACAGGTATTGAGATGCGGAAAACTCTGTATTAATTTGATTGGTTTCCTTTTACAATGGGCTCGAGGCTAGCTTATGGCCTTGTTCTTTTCAGCGTATCGTTGCGTTGGCGTATTACTGTAGCAAATTTGAGAGCCCTCGAAATTAGATCTAATGATTATTAAAAAATAATTAAAAATAGTTTTAAAATCTTTGGAAGGACTACTACAAGTCACAAAAAAATCGTTACAAATTATTACAATATATAGGCTATATAAAAATAACAAAATTTGCTACATACGCAACGGTATGTTACGCTGAATAGAACAAGGCCTATATACAAGTTACAAGTTGTATCCATATGTTGCACTAGGCCGTGTGATGGATCTTAGGGGCAAGATGATAAGGCCCTGCTTGTTTGAGCTTCTACCCAGCTTTTAGTCTCAGAAGATATAAGCTCAAACAAACAAACATCTTTTGATACACCTTACAAGAAGCCAAAAGCCCTCAAAAATCCAATTTATACCGTGATTGAAAAGCTAGTTTTGGGTGGATTTTCCTAAAAACAGCTTTTAGAGAAGTTGCATTGAAACAAACAGGACCTAAATCACCTTTCAATCCCTTGTCTGCCCTTGGTCTGGTGAGCAAAGCAGCACCTGTCCATCTCCGTCTCTCTTGTGTTTCTCTTTTTAGCTTTACTTCTTAGGGACAAGGAGACAGTTGCCTCCCTTGCCTCGGTGTCTCACAGACAGAAGTAAGCACTCGTGGGAGTTTACAAATTGTGACGCACACAAATTCCGCGGCGAGAACGCGTTTGCGGACGTGCCAGTGTATTTGTCAAAAATACACAAAAGAAAAGGGGACAAGGATGTTTATATTTCATCGTCACAATGAAGTGCAACTCCTTGTTGGTATTGCGCTCCGTAGCCAGGTTAGCTAGACATCTGTAGCCTGGTAGGCTAGACTTCTTGTTCAAGTGATCGTCGGATTCTGAATCCCGGGACCTCGAAAGGACACCCGGTTAATTACATCCGCAAGCCAGCTTGCGGAACACCTCCGATTAAGCTGCTAGGGCTGTCTTCTTCTTCTCTTTGCTTCGTGGTTCACCGTGCATTTGGTGGATGGTGGATTGATTGACGATGGCAGAATACATGGGGTAACCAGGGCCCATGTAATGCCTAGCACAGCCGTTGATATTTGGCTATGCCCGACCGTGTCGCTTGAACTTATCCTCATCAAGCTTCACGTTGGAGTAGTTGAACTTGGGGAATGCACGGTTAGCACTCGGCTTGGAGTTGAAGTTGACGGCTTCGCTGCGTCATCAGGGATGTTCTCGCTTGTTGGCTTTTGGATTTGTCGTTGACGAGTCTTGATCATCGGAGTTGATATAGTTGGGGTTGAGATTCTCCTTAACGGTATATTCTCGTTAGGAGATTTAGTCGGTACCGCAGAATTAGGATCTCCACAATACCCTTGATGGAATATTCATCATCGGAAGAGCGTTGGTGATATCGTGGAACTGGGATCTCCACAATATCGTTGATGGAATGTTCGTCATCGGAGGAAAGATGTTGTAGATCTCGTTGACGGAATGTTTGTCGTCGGAGAGTTAGCCAGCACCGTGGAATTGGGATCTCCACAACGCCATTGGCCTTCGGGAGGATATTGTTGAAGATCTCTTGGATGGAATATTCGTCATCAGGAGAGTTGATTGGCACCGTGGGCGGGATGTCCACGATACCCTTGATGGAATGTTCGTCATCGATGAGAGTTAGGCATCTTGTGGAATTGGGATCTCCAGCGCCATTGATGGAATGTTAGTCATCAAGGAAAAATGTTGTAGATCTCCTTGACGGAATATTTGTCATTGGGAGAAGTTGCTTTTTATCGTGGAATTGGGATCTCCACGATACCGTCGGCCTTCGAGGTCATGTTCACCTTTAGAGCCAAGCTTCTTTGGAGCGGTGTTTCATTCGAGTTGATGTGACGGCAGTTAAAATCGATGTTGGCGAGTCGTTGGAGAAGATCGTCGAACGGCTTCCGGAGTAGCTGGAGTCATCGTCTCCATAATACTGTTGATGGAATGTTCGTCACCACCTTGATATCTATCAAAGCTTCTTCCTCCTAACGGAAAGTCCATCGTTAGGAGATACGTCGGCATCGCGGAATTGGGATCTCCACGATACCGTTCAGCCTTCAGGGTCTGTTCACCTTTAGGGCCGGGTTTATCGGAACGGAACGGTATTCCGTCATAGTCAACGTGAAGATCAATCCCGTCGGTGTTGACGGAGTTGCTGGAGAAGATGACGGAGTCGATGTCATCCTCTTGGTTTGCAGATCAGATGTTCTGCGAGTGCGGCCTTGCATGGTGGAGAAGCAAACCGGCCTCCACCACTTGGACTGAAATATGGTTGGAAGTAGATGGCCGCCGCGTGCTGGTGCTGAAGGCGCCCGGGGGAACATGCCCTCGTGTGGATCTGGAGGAGGGCCACGTCGAGCCTCGAGATGCCGAAGTAGAGGCGGCCGAGCCGTTATCGACCGCGTGTTGGGAAGACGAGGAACATGCCTCCGTCTTCATCAGGCCGAGGACGATATTGTTGTTGCGCTGCCCAAGGGAAGAGTCCTGACGTCACGCCGGAGAGACGAATGTCGCCGCCGCATGCCGTGCATTGAATCGAGGAAAGGGCGGAACCGTGCGCCGTGTGGATCTAGGGTTCGGGAAGCGATGGTCGCCACTTGCGGGCCAAGGTCGACGTTGCCATAGTTGGAGAAGGTCGGCACCGCCATCTTGAGGCCGAGGACGCCGTCATGCCGGCAGCGTCGGGTGAGGAGAAGTTGGCGCTGCTTGCTGCGCCGCTGAGGGGAGCCGTGGGAAGGAGGGCGAAGGCCATCGCCGTGGTCTTTTTTGGGGAAGCTCGAGCCACCCATCGCCATCCTCGCAGATCGAATCGGGGCACGCCGCCACCTATATGCCAACGGAAGAAGACAACCGCCGACGCCATTGGCTTGAGGTCGGGGGAGCTCTTGCCACCCATACGCTAACGCCGCCTTTGTAGATCGTGACCGGGGGAGCATGCTGCCACCCATGTACTTGATGAAGAAGATCAAGTCGTCGCCTTTATAGATCGAGATCCGGGGAGCATGCGGGCCACCCATGTTTGCCGATGTTGACTAGGATTTGGGGGAGCACGCCTGCCACCCATACGCTGGAGAAGATGATCCCGCCGCCTTTGCCAATTGGGATCGGGGGAGCCCGCCGGCCACCCATGCACGCCATCGCTCTGGAGTCCTCACGCCGTCGCTGCCGGGCCGCCGCCGCCGAGCATGGAGGAGCGGGGGCTGTCACCGGGCGCGTGGAGCAGGGGCGCCGCCGCCGCACCAGGCTGAGGTCGTGTAGCCGTCGCACCAAGCTAGGCCGATCTGAGGGGTCGCCACAGCCGCACTCTTGCTTTGGTGATCGTGCCATGGCGTCGCAGTAGGAGAGATGGTGGAGACCGCTGCTTTAGGGGGTGCCTGCAGCCGTTCGGAGTCGTGGACATAGTTGCCGTTCTTGACTAGCCGAGGTGAGCGTCGCCGGAGCCATGCCAAGCCGGTCGGCGTCAGATCCGAGGAAGGTACGCGGAGGCCGTGCGCCGCTGCCGGCGTGTAGGAGCCTCGGCGCCGCCATGCCAAGGGGAAGAAGGTGGTGTAGCATGGCCGACCTGTTGATGGCGTACGAGAAGAACGGCGGCGTCCTTGGCGTCGGCGTGGAGGAGGTAGGTGGCGCGGCGCGCCGCACGGACGAGCAGCAGGAGGGCGACGCCGATCCGAAGCGCGCGGCGGCGCTGGCGCGACGTGGCGAGGCGGCGCCAGCGGAGGAGACGAGGCGGCGAGTCGGGCGGCGTCTTGAGGCGGCGCGGGTTGAGAAGATGGGCGGCCTGATCGTGGCCGTGGCGGCGTCATGCGGCGCCGGCGCGACGGCGAGATCGCCGGGCGACGCGGCGCCGGCGAGGCAGGCGGCGCGGGCGTCGTGGAGGCGGCGTCGGCGGCGAGGCCGAGGCGGTGTCGTGGCGGCCGGACGCGGTGGCGTGGATCGGGCGACGTCGGCGATGAGGCCGGGCGACAGGGCGCCGGACGCGCAGGGCGGCAGCGTCGGGGTTGAAAACGGTGGCGGCGTCGGCGTCCGTCCGGCAGCGGTGAAGAGGCCCGAGGCGGCGGCGTTGAGAGAGAGACGGGCGGGCGCCGCCGCCGTGCTCGTGCTGAGAGAGAGAGAGAGAGAGAGAGAGAGACGAGGAGAGAGATGGGCGGCGGTGCCCTCCCTTTTCCTTTTTTTTTTCCTTAGCCGCCGGCTCCTGTCCTTCCTCTCGTTTGTGATTAGGGTTGATCCCCTTTTATAGCCGGTAATTAGGTTTTGTCAATAATGGGCCAAACTTGGGCCAGGCTGATTCTAGGCCGGATTGAGCCGCAAAAATTATTAATAAATAATTCAAGGGTGACGGGCCGATTGACGTCATCGAAAATTTTTTTCTCGTCAAACACAAATATGCCTACAAATATTACACTATCAAAACCTTTAGGTTGTCGGTCGGAAGGAAATTTCGAAGGACCCGGGTCCTTCCCAGGTTGGAAGGACCTACTGCGATGCATGCCACGTGTTATGTGTTTCTCATCTCAAAGCAGCCATCCTCGTCCACCTTCCTTATTCAATTTGTCACTCTTGCGCTGAGAAAGAGAAAGAGGAAGGAGATGGATGGTGGTCAGTGAGCGGTGGTGGTGGCGTAAGAGAGCTGCCCGACGGCCGGCCGTGGAGGCGGAAGTGAGCTCACCGGCGGTTGCACGGCAACCACATCAATCTCAATCTCATAGAGCTCGAGGCGAACGGCAGCACCCTCAATCTCATGGAGCTCAAGGAGGCGCTAGATCCAGCGGCGTGCGCGAGCTGCCATCATGAGCGTGTGGTGGCAACCTATGCGGCCGCGACGACTACTCCGACGATGGATGCCATCTTACTACAGGCGATTGGATTCGTCGGGAGCATCTCGCCGATGGTGGCCAAGCTGACGGACCTCACGAAGAGTCACCGGCGGCATCCCCATGGAACATAGACACCTCGTTGACCTCCAAGGTGAGGAGTTCATGGATGGGCCTGGAGCTCTAAATTTTTAAGGTCTTTCTCGGGAAGTTATAACCTTTTTACATTAAAAATTTCAGCAACTTTGAGCTGAAAAAAACAAAGCCTAAAGCTGTGTCCCAAATTCGTGCCGCGTGAATACACGGAACACCGTGCTAGCGCTAGTTGATATATAAATTAGATAGATAGATGGCATCATATCGATGCGCTTATAATTTGACGCATTTTGGTCGGAGAGAACACAAGATGTATATATCAATTGGCTTTTTGCATGATCCGTTTACAATCCGATGCACGGTGCACCCAATTCAGATAACACACATGGAGATATCAGATGACACTTTCATCTTTAATCTAGAAGGGAACCTGCCGGGCCTCCCCTTCCATTCAACGAGGAAACAGATAAGCATGCATGCTGGCGCAGAGAGAAAGAGATGCGCTCAACGAGCGAGGAGCGCAGAACATGCGCGCGGTGGTGTTGCATCCTTGCATGTTGCATGCCACACGCACACGGCCACCATCCGCCCCCCAGGAATTGACCGTCGGCTCCAGCACAACCTGCGGTTACTAGCGCTCATGGAAAACCTGCAGATTTTCGTTTGCACTGACGCACTGACGCGTGTGCGTGGGACTGTTTTTTCAATTTTGATCACGACCTGTTTCAATGCTAGCTAGTTTGCATGCTTGCACACGTTCATTGGAATTGGAGCTAGATGCAGGTGCCCTGCTGCAGTACTACCACTACATGCACGCATAGGATGACCAAGCTAGGGCGGGTAATCTGGCTCAAAGCTCGCGAGCTCCTCGTAGCTCGCTCGGTTTTGGCTCGGCTCGGGCTCGGCTCGTAGGCCAACGAGCCCGAGTTCGAGCTTTTTTTGCAACTCGATCAAAAAACAAGTCGAGCTCGTGGATTCTTAGATTTCTAAGTATATGTTCAGCCCATGTCACTAATAATTGTTCTACTTGCTTATATACAATTAGATATACCGTCAACCTAACCCATCAAAGGTAATCAAAGGCTCAAATTAAAGGTTTTCCTTAACGTAGCCCCCCTAAACCTCCCATTTTTCAAACCCCAAAAACCGGTTATCAACAAATTAATTAGGCTCGCGAGCCCTCACGAGCCGGACCAAGCCTCAAACGAGCCCGAGCCGAGCTTTTTCTCCAGCTTGTGTGGTGAACGAGCCGAGGCCGAGCCGAGCCTGGAAGTGAGCGAGCCGAGCCAGCCCTTGGCTCGCTCAAGCTCGACTCGTTTCCACCCCTTAGTCCAAGCCACCAGATCAATTCGTTCATTAATTCGGACTAGTGTTGGGAATTGGATCGTGCCGGATCGGCCCATGCACATCGTGCCACAGGCCGATACGGTCCGGTCAGCACTTCAGGCAGTGTTGGGTCGGCACAGAGTCCCAAAATCTAGGTCTGTCACGGTCCGAAATCACGTCGGGCCGGCTTCGGGATAGGCCGGCCCGAGCATGGCATAGGTGACAAGACAACATGTAAGATTATTTTTTTTATAAATTTGCACGTTGTTCAAATAAAATATTTATCTACATACAAAAATGCTTCTCGAAGTTATCTACAAATTTTATGTTTAACCGAAATTCATCCGAGTAACATAAGATCTTGAAAAAAGTGAATTACCAAGGACGGTATCGTCGGTCGTAAAGCAGGCAACGAAGAAAATAATTTTTATAAATTCATACGTTGCTCAAATGAAACAGTTGTCTACATTAAGAAGGTGCGTCTCAAAAGTATCCACATCTTTTGTGTTGAACCGAAATTCATCCGAGTAACAAAAGATCTCAAAAATGGCGAATTACAAAGAATGGTGTTGTGGGCCCTAAAGCAGACATCGAAGAAAATAATTTTTATAAATTCATACATTACTCAAATGAAAAAGTTGTATTCATGAAAAAAGATGTGTCTCAAAATTATCTCCAACTTTCGTGTTGAATAGAAATTCATACAAGTAACAAAGGAACACGAAAAACGTGGACTACTGACTCGTGCTTCATTTCAGGCTGTGCCAGCCCAAGCATGGCCTGGACAGTCGGGCTAGGTCAGGTGGCCTGATGTCCCTGGTTTCTAGGCCCGGCACGCCATTCGAGCCGTGCCGACCCAACCCATATTTTTCCGTGTCGTGCCATGCTTCAGGCTGTCTTTTTCGGGCCGTGCCTGTGCTAGTTCGGACAGCTCGGCCCAAACTCGCAGCACAAATTAGGACAAAGTGGCTCAACAATTTTTTATATTCTTTTAGTGTCGATTACAAATTTACAGCCTTGCATAGGTAGAATGAAGTAACCAAATCTATATGGAGGCTGGAGCTCATGATTCATGAAGAAAGCCCTCTGCCCTTTTGTGCTTATTTTGTCAAAAGTATGAAGAATAGGGAGAAGATATGAAAACACTCTACCCTCAGGGGGAAAAAACAGAAATGAATAAAAAGATGCAATATCACCTCAAGTTGTACCCTAATTCCCTACATAAAGGAGTGCGAAAGAATGGTGTTTCCAGGTAATATATATGCTAACTAGTATCTTCTTGTCAAACCAACTCAATAGGCAGCTTCTCTTCTTCAGCGCATTTGTCTTTATAATAATCACCAATAGTAGTTAATCAACCGCTTGGATATATGGACATCAGCGCATATCATGGCAGTGCATTCTTGAGCCTCCTGGCATACTCTTTTAGCCTTTTAAGCCCTTCTTTTGGAGAAGGTGCTTCACCTAACTGTTTCACCATTGCACTGCCAATGATCACTCCATCTCCACCCCACTCTGCAATCTGTGCCATGCATTTACAATTGGTTAGTGAAACAACTTAATTATGCCGTTAAATTTTGCAATAGATTTTTGGTGAGTGAATCTTGCGAGCTTGTTATCTATTTATTTAATTACCTGTCTAACATGGTCAGGCGTTGATATGCCAAAGCCAACAGCCACAGCTTTGTTGGTGACCTGCAAATAATGGCAGCAGCTCTTTGATTAACAATGTAATTAGCAGTACTAATTTTGAGCTATAGAACTTTAATTTTTAATATTTCGTGGCAAATAATTATTTCCTTTTGTACAAACCTGTCTAATCTCCTGAAGAAGATCCTTCACACGCGGGTTCACGTTTGGCTGGGGACCTGTAACTCCATTGACGCTTACCTATATGATTACGAGTTTGGACAAGGACATTAGATGTTGTCTACAGGTCCTGGTCACGAAGCCAGTCAACCTTGCAAAACTAAATAATTAGGGTTCTACGCATTGGCGCTTACAAGATAAATAAACCCTTCCGAAGCTTTTGTGATCTCCTTCATCCTTTCTGCTGGTGTAGTTGGGGTTGTAAGAAGCACCTGCAGCCATTAGTTCATACAGAGCAAATCTCAGTAATAACTGATATATACTACATATATGCGGAATGTATCTTGGGTCCCGTAAAATATCATCTCTCTCTTCAAACTTTACGGATCCTAAATTACACAGTAATCCTAATTGAGGCTTCCACATGTACAAAGATATCGTGGTACAAATGGGAGAGCTTTTATCGTACCGCTGTGCTTTCTTGATTTGTCTCAGTATTGTAATATATAGGAGTATTAGCCAATACGAAATGCTTAAAATGCATGCTTTATACTTAACGAGCGAGGTGGCTTGCGCGTTTGCGCGGCTAGATTTGTTTTGGTATATAGTGTTTATCTCTAACTCATAATCTATCTCTAACATATTATATCGGATTTAGAGTTTATCTCTAATATATTATATCAACTTTAGTATTTAATATGAATTTCTAATATTTTCTTTTAATCTAAGCCGCATAGATCTTTTATTTTTTCTTTGATTAATCTATCCCGTTATAATTTGGTCCCACAGTTGATTGAACGGATAAAATAACCATATTATATCATCTTTAGTATTTAATCTGAATTTCTAATATTCTTCTTTTAATCTAAGCCGTTATAATCCGGTCCCACAAAATCAACGGCATAGATCTTTTATTTTTTCCTTGATTTATGTGAGAATTTCTTTGATTGATCTTGACCGTTATAATTTGGTCCCACCGTTGATCGAACGGTTGAAATAATTTGGATGACGTGGACGAACATGGTGGCTTCTTTTTCTCCTCATTTATATAGATAGATAGATAGAGATAGATTACCAGCTCTATGTTGTTCTTGATGGCTTCATTTCTCAGAGAACATGTTTCTGAGTAAGGTAGATCCGGTACTATAAGACCTGACACACGTAACAACTGTGCATCAGTACGTAACTCCATCGGTGGTAGAACGAGATAACTTGGTTAGAATATGGTGTTGCTAAATGGACGTACCTTGCACACCGGCTTCCTTGATGGTGGCGGTGAAGCTCGCGGGTCCTCGGCGCATTATGGGGCCGAAGTAGGAGAAGATCACCACCGGGCAGGACAGCTCCGGCGTCACCTCCTTCAGCATCGACATCACCGCCTCCGTCGTCGCGCCGCCCGCCAGCGCCCGCGCCGCCGAGGCCTGCATGCCAACATCAACACGACCGACTCAGCACGTGCATGCGCCATATGTATGTTTAATCACTTTGATCATTTGATGTGTATATGTAATTACTTTTATTTGACTTGAATGATCGAATCTAACCGTATGTATATATGTATGTACCTGGATGACGGCGCCGTCGGCGTAGGGATCGGAGAACGGCAGGCCGAGCTCGATGGCGTCGGCGCCGCAGGCATCGAGCAGCCTCAGCGCCGCCGCGGTCGTCGCCAGGTCGGGGTCGCCGGCGGTGATGTACGGGATGAACGCCGTCTGCATGCGCGCCGCATGTACAGTTCAGCATCGATCACATTCACCGGCTGCAAACCAAGCTAACTCGATCGCTACGCGCTACGTACGTACCTTGCCCCGCGCCCTAATCCTGGACATGGTCTGCGACACCGACAGCTGGCGGCGCTCGCCGGCGACGGCGAGCGCCGCGGCTGCGGGCACGGGCACGGGCGCCGCCGGGCGGGCGGCGCCGCAGCGGCGAGCGCCCGGGCGTCCACGCGCCTCCCCGCCGTCATGGCTACTGCCGCGCGCGGCCTCGGGAGGAGCCGCAGCGACGGCGCCGAGGAAGACGGGGAGGGGGACGCCTTGACCGTCGCCGCAAATGCCATGCGCGAATTCGATCGGGATGAATAATCAAAACGAGCTCGATCAAGACTCAGCTCTGTGCTGCTGCCACTGCCCACTAGCTCGATCGATCGATGGGATGGTAATAAATCCACCACGGTGTGTTCGTCTCCGGCGCCGGCTGCGGCTACGTTTATATAGCTCGCGAGCAGCACGCGGCACCAGCTGCTGCGTCCTGCGTACGCGCGCGCGCGCGGAAGAATTGAATCATGGGAAAGAAGCAGCTCCACGGTGCGCGTGAGGTGAGGAGGGTGTGATGGATGCATGTCTCCATCCATTTCACCTCGCGTGAACAACGTGCGACGACGTTGCTAAGTTTGGGTCGGTGTTACTTGTTTTGTTTTGTTCTGTTGGTTTGACTGGAATTTAATTTGCAGCCTTTCGATAAGAAACGTGAATTGGATATTTGATCCATGATTTTTTTTCCCTAACCGATGTGCAGGCTATAACTTCCAGACTTTCTAGTTCAGGCACCGGAATTCCGAACATTACGTTCCGGGTAGGAAGTCACAGCACGGCGAGGGACTACGTACGTACGTAGTACGTCGTGAATAGATCGTCAGTACATAGACGGAGAGGGGAGACGTACGACAGGGGCTGCGCCCAGCAGATGGCCGCCCAAAGAATAGCAGACCCCGAGAAGAACAAAATGGCGTTTTCTGTTTTGCAAGGACAGTTTGAAATTCGCGAAAGTTCACTTAAAAATCCACTCTCTCGTGCCATCGTTTTGTGACCCTAGCCTTATATGATCCTTCCCTTCCAGGCGACGAAATTGCCTATTTGTCACACGTAGGAGCGGCATCATTTATTTGCCACATCGTAAAATGACGTTGTTAAGATGCCACCATCAAGATTTACTACCACTTTGTTATGCCATTTTCGTCTTCTTTAGAGGATTCAGACATTTTAGGTCCTTTTCTTTTGAAATGAGATGAGCAAACAGAATTTGAAACGACCGAGCTCGGTAGGAAACTACCGAGGTAGTCTCAAGATTCAGATATATTTCGTTTGACTTGCTTTTTAAAGCGTTAGAACCCATCTTCAAAACAGCTACAAACGGACTCAAAAAACTCAAATCATATGTGTTTTCAAACGTAGGTGAGTCATTAAGCTGTTAAGCCGTTAAGTTGTTAAGCTGAAAAGAACTGGGCCTTAACTTTTTACTAGCTCTGTGAATAGACAAGTTTGCCCCTTTCTTCCTCTACCTCCCCAATTTTTTCCCCTTACAGCGTCGTCGCCGCCTCTCTCCCAACACTGATGCTGCCTTCCTCTCCCAGCGTCGCTGACCTCCTCCCGCCGCCCTCCTCGACCTCCTCTCATTGCCACCGTCGTGTACCTTGAACTCTTCCCACTGTCGCCACCCTCCTCAACCTCCTCCCGCCGTCGCCACCACCCTCCTCGACCTCCTCCCGCTGTCGCCATGCATGGGCCAGGTTCACCGTCCGCCGTCACTGTGCCCCCAACCCGGGCTTGTCGTCGCCACAGTCGCCTGGTTCGTTGCCGACGTCTCCCTCACCGCCTCAAGCTCAAGTTTGTTGTCGTTGTGCTACTACTACAATGCTCGGGCTCATCGTCGCCGAAGTGTCGGCTGCCCTACCAGAGCTTGCCATCATCATGTTTTTCCTCTACTGCTCAAGCGAGGCTTAGTCATTGTCGTGCTCCACTTCCACCGCCTGAGCATGCCGTCGCCACAGTGATCTTCCACCACCTAGGCCGGCTAGCTGTCGCCAAAGTCAGCAGAGAAGGAGATGGGGGAAAGGAGATGGGAGCAAATGTGTCGATTCACAAGGCTTTAGAAGGGGATAGTATAAAGATCAATTAAAAACCCAAAAATGACATTTAAGCGTTGGTTCTACCGTACGGAGTGATAATTTAACGGTGTCTCTGTGAGTGGTGGAAAATAGACGAGGCCACTTCTACACAGTAAATAGACAATTTCCTCCTTTTATGCCATCACTAACCTCGTTAGATTTCAATACGGTTAAAAAGATTTACTTAATGACCAAAATACCCTATTTATAATTTTTAAATTAAAAACTCAAGCTTTAAATGGAGTGATCTAATATTTAAGTTTATATAAAATCATATTGTACTTATTGTTAATCAATATACCAAAAAAATTGCATTCAAACAACTTAAAAAAGTTCTCGCCAATTACGCATAGCGCTAGTCGGGCAATTGTGATGAATCATAAAGTTATGGCAAAAAGGGATTAGGCTCAAGCGCAATGATTCACATATATAATTTTATCTATTTTTTGGAATAAAAAACTAGTTTGAGAAGTATCGGCAGCCATGGCAGGAACCGACCACATTGATACATGTCGGGCCAGCGTTCGCATGTGGGGTCCACTAGTCAGGGCGCCGTCACCCTGTTCGTTCCATCAGGGGGATCTTGTGTCGATGGCCAGTTGTGCCGCCGACACAGTGTTAACCTAGGTGGCAATCCTCGTATGCGTCTTTGTCGGCGGGCCACCGACAAATTTGGCCTATGTCGTCGACGCTACGTCGGCGGAGCAGTGTCGGCGGCCAGCCGCCGACAAATAGCTATGTCGACGGTATGGATATCTGTGTCGACGGCTTTTAGCCGTCGACACTGTCGACGGCTTTAGCCGTCGACACTGTTCCCGATTCGTGTGGTGATGATATATATATATGATAATTACACATGCACTACAGAAACCATGGTCAGTGTGGTCGGCAAAAGCCAGCCACATAGCCCAAAATACCGTCAACATTACTCTATGTCGACGGCTAGCCGCCGACATTGCGCCGCCGAGGCCCCGTGATCGACATAGCTCACTTCTGTCGTCGGGTCCGCCGACAAAGCAGCATCCAGCGCAAGCTGCCCCAGTGGCCACCTATGTCCGCGGCATTTTTCCGCCGTCGACATTGCTAAGCCCATGATGGCCCGCGCCGTTTAACGGCAACCTGACAGGTGGGCTCCATCGGGCGACGAATGGGCGATTTATATCAATACAACCACTTCTCCTAAAAACTAAATGCCCCAATACCATCTCAGATTTTTAACAACCTCTGACGTGCGCGAAGGCCGGTATGAAATCATATCGACATATTAATTAATTCAAACGGTATGTGATTTTCAAAGCAACGTGCCAAAAAAACAAATTATATCAAAATGGCTATGTGCCAAGAGATAATAGGTGTAGTTCATGCATTAAGAACTTGGGTGGGCCAATCGACCCTATTGGCGGAGGCCAGGGAGGTTTGTAAAGGAGGGTGTAAGCTCTGTGTCGGCGGCATTTAAAAGACCGCCAACATAGGTAGACCAATGTCGACGGTATATTAGTAGCCGCCGACATAGGTTTTTAAATAGGCATAAAACGAATAAGTCCGCCCTTATGGCGTACAAAACTTTCGTTCCCCTTGGTTAACAAATGCGGCAAGCGCTGGGCTCCCATGGCGCTGGTTCGAGCCCGCATAGCCCCTCGTTATTTTTATTTCTCTATGTCGGCGACATAGTAGTCAAGGCACGACATAGATGGCTCTTCAAATTTCACCATTTATGTGGGCCCACATGGCATACACGTGCCTCCTCTGCCATGTGGGACCACCTTGGGATGTCGCCGTTAAGGCCGTGAAGCTGCCGTGACCGGGAAGAACCTATGTCGACGGTAATAGTTGGGCTGCCGACACATATGAAGTGGTGGGAGGGGGAAATTTTCAAATTTTCCGGCTGGGTAGGGTGGTGGGGTGGCTATGTCGGCGGCCTAATATATGCCGCCGACATAGAGTAAGGGGAAAACCTTTCGTTCTTTGGCATGCGGGGCATCTAGTGTCTATGTCGGTGGCCTTGTTGATGTAAGGTGACATTACGTTTTTGGCCGTCTGTCGACGGTTGAGATATCGATCTCAAGTCAACTAAGGTTCTTGAGAAAGGGGAGATAGAAGACACGCCGAACATCAATCAACGACGAACAGGGAGACAAGGGTTTTTATCCTGGTTCAGGCCTCTCGGGAGAGATAATAGTCCTACGTCCAGCCTTTCTTATATATCAGAGATGATTACAAGAGGATGCTCGACGAGATGGACAGATCTCGACGAGATTATGTGTGTACAGGAAGTATTATGCAAAGATGCGAAGTCTCTTGGTCGTCAAGTCGTGCTGGCTTGACGAAGATTGGATGCCCCCTAAACGCCGTAGGGGCTTGGTTTATATAGTGCTGAGCAACCGACCTACCGAAGGATAATCGGGCCGGGCTAACTACGAGATCGTAACGAACTCAACGTGCCAAATACATCCCGAGGTAGATAAGGTAAACTCCATGTCTTAGGGATCACGACTCCTACTCCAATCCGGGAAACCACGTCCGGGTCTTCACGTAGCCGTGCAGAACTCCTGTTCGAGTCGGACTCAAACACGATTCCTTGGCCATTACGCACCGTGCCAGCCAGGAAGCTGTTCGGCAGGATGCATATGGGCCTGATAGAACCTTCTAGGGAGCTGGGCCCTAGTAGGCTGTTCGATTGGACCGTCAGGGAGTGGGCCATGACAATGGGCCATGATTTAACCCCCGACAGCTAGCCCCCGAGACTCAAGTGGAAGGACTCACTAGAGTGGGGTCTTCCTCTTGAGACTCCAAGTCACGAAGAGCGAACTTTTGCCGTCACGGAGACAAACAACAAATGACCGAGCAGGTTAAGCTTCTCCCGAACAAGACTTGTTCGGGACCGAACAAACCCGATCAGCATCGAACAACTCTGTTGCGTCGAACAGGAAAACGCGTCCGCCCGAGCAGAGCACCCAGCCTTCAGTGCAGACACTGGAAAAAATAGCCGTTGGCAGAGCCCAACGGTAACTTCGCCGCACAGTGAAAACAGTCGATCGTTTTTACTTAGCCGTTGCGGTAAAAACTAGCCGTTTTGTGGCAAAGAACCGTTGCAGAGTTGCTCGTTTGGGTCTATAAAAGCACCCGAGCCGCCCGTGGCTAGCCACTTCTGCTCTCACACCTTTCCTTCCCAAGCCCTAATTTCAACCAAGGCCAAAGATCAAGCACCCAAACCCCACCACCAAAACTGCGTCGCCCACTGGGATCGCTATGGCCAAGTTCGCTGGCACTAGCTTGACAGAGGAGGACTTGAAGATTTGGGAGGAGGAAGGACACGTCGACACCGGAAGCTGGAGGCTGCCCGGAGAGGAGGAAACTCCGGAGCCGCTCGAGGACGAGTTCGTCAACTTCGAGCGATTCGCCTTGGGTTGAGGTCTCCCGAGAGCGACTTTGTGGAGGCCTTCTTCAACATCAGCGGATTGGAGGTGACGAACCTCAATCCGAACTCCATCCTCCAGATGGCGTCTTCGCTTTTGTGCGAAGGCTATCTGGGAATCGATCCACCGGTGGGGCTATTCTTCACTACTACACGGTGACGAGGAGCAGCCCGCAAGACGGGCGCTTGGGTGCTACTACCTCAAGCTCCGCCATCACGACGACGGCCAGCCGTACCGCCCACCACCGCCGACTCGATGGGCGCGTGGTGGATGAGGTGGTTCTATACCAAGCGGAGCGGCGACAGCAAGCTCATCTTCACTGGGCAGGCTTCGGCGAAGAGAACACCAATGCCTCGGCCAGAGCTGTCCGACGAGGACTGGTACCTGACGCGGAAGATAGCCTCCCTTGTGGGCCTCGGGCTCACGGGCATGGAGATCATCCGCGACTTCACGGCGAACAGGATCTGTTCGCTGCGGAAGAAGAAGGTCGCGTTCCCTGCGGCAGGTACGTAGTCACAAGGATGTTCCCCCCACATTGTATCAGACCGCGCACGAACTAACTCTTCTCTTTTTCATCAGCTACCCAGGAAGAAGTTGACGCGTACTACGTGTTCACGGCGGTCGAGCGGTCCTTGCTGCCCGAGCACCTGCACGGTGCCTTGCGAGCAACGAGGCTGCTCGCCCTCAAGGACAAACTGGCGGCGTGGGCTTTGCTCCCATCTGGCTCCAGCGACCGAGTCGACGCCTTGAAGGGCGCGATCAGCAGGCTGGAGCCTCAAGAAGCGGAGCACGGCGCCACGAAGAGCGGAGCAAGGTCTTGGCTCTGTCGGCTATCCAAGGCGAGGCCGGACAGGCGGTCCTGCCTGGTGCTTCGTCGCAGGGAGAGATCGTCCCTGTGGCGACGGCATCTCCCGGCGAGTAGGGAGAAATCCCTGTCACCGGGGAGAAAGAAGAAGAACGCGGACAGGGGCCCACCCTGTCTGCCATTCCGCCGGTGTCTCCAGTCAGAGAGGCGCCAGTCCTACCCGAAGGCGAACGGGCAGGAGAGCAGGAAGAAGCGCAGGAGCACGAGGGCGGCACTGCTTCGCCCGTCGCAACTGCCCCAAGGCGGGCGGGCGCCCGTACGGAAGAGAAGAAACGGAGGAAACGGCGTGCAAGTCACGTCCCGAACAGACGAGGCCTCGTGACCCACGGCCTTGAAGACCGCCTGCGCCTGAGTCTGGAGCGGCGGCTTGGGGAGGTAAACCTCAAAACCGAAACTATGTCTGCTCGAGCTTTTAGCTGCCCAAGGCTTGACTTGGTCTTCTCTCTTTTAGTTCATGGAAGGCACCATGGAGGACCTCGTGGAAGGCGTCACCGTCGAGCGCAGCGCCGTTCTGGCGACCTTCCAGGAGCAGCTCCGAATGAGGGGGCTCGAGCAGGAGCCCCCTGCACCAACCAAAAGCCGGAGTCGGCTGAAGGCGAAGGTGAAGAAGCTCAAGGCCCAGCTGACCGAAGAGAGGCAGGCTTCCGTGGCACTCCGGGAGAAATTCTCCACCCTGTGGGTACCACAGGAGGAGGCCGAGGAGATGCGCGGGCTGGCCGCAAGAGCGAGCACCGCGGAGAGGAGGGTCGAAGAGCTGGACGAACAGCTCAAGACCGCCGAGCAGCGAGCTAGCCAGAGCGAAACTCTGACCGAGCAGCTGCGCGCCAAAACCGAAGAGGTCTAGGCTCTTCGCGCTAAAGCAGCGGAGCAGGCCAGGCGCAGCAAGGAGGAAGCCGAACGTCTCCGAGCTAAGGCTAGAGAAGGGTTCAAAGCCCAAGGGGAAGTCCTGCGCCTCAAGGAAGCGATCGAGAAGCTCAAGGAGCAACTTGCTTCTAAGTAGCACTAGGGCTGTAACCCGAAAGGGACTTTTGTACCTGCAACTTTTGGTCAATGTAAATAAAGAGACTTACCTTTTTCCTGCAAAAAAGAGCAGCAAAAGACAAGAACGAACGGGAAACTAAGAGCAAAGGCAACACAGCGCTAAAGAGTTTTAGGAAAACCGATAGAACGCTTAGCCTAACTCCCAGCCACCGTTGTGCAGCTGCTCGAAAACCTGAATTTGCGAACTCGAACAGGTGCACAAGAGAAAGAGCGACACCCTAGCCCTGGTACGGACGATGCTTGAAGACCTAAGCTTGCGAAATCAAGCACGTGCGTAGAGAGATAGAGCGACACCCGTATTTTGATCGACTCGTTCCAGGAACTGCTCGTTAACATAAGTTAGGCGATTCCGAAGGTAACCGAACAAGGAAAGTGCCTCTGCCGCGGAGGGCTTACGAGAGAAGGCTTAGCCGCGAGGCTGGATGCCGTGTTACGCAACTCTGAGTTTAGGAACTCATTGAAACTAGGTACGGGCAGGGAAACCCTTAAGATCTCGGAGCCAAGAATTCGCAAGACCGGGCAGCCATCAAGTGTTACCAGAAGGGGTAGTCTGAGAAGACAAGGAGTGAAAAGGACCGCTGGGGGCCGCGAAAATTCACTGTTAATTGGATTGAACTTTAGATGGCAGCCCGAGAAACTTGGACGAACTAAGGCGCGAAGTTTACAAAAGTGCGGAGCTAAGCAAACATACAAAAGACCTACACAAACAACTTACGAAGCTGGTCGATGTTCCAAGTGCTGGTCAGCTCTCTCCCGTCTTCCATAGCTAGGCGAACAGCCCCCGGGCGAGCAGTAGAAACGACCGTGAACGGGCCCTCCCATCGAGGAGTTAACTTGTTGGCATTGGACAGGTTCTGGACACGGCGCAGAACGAGGTCGCCCGCCTTCAAAGCCCTTGGTCGAACTGATTTAGCAGCGTGCCGGCGAAGAGCTTGCTGGTAGTGCGCCATTCTGACTTGTGCCCGGTCGCGTGTGCCTTCGAGGACATCGAGTTCGAGTAAGCGCTCGTGCTCGTCGTCAACCAAGTTGACCGAGCTCGTGCGAGGCGAACCGAATACTATTTCGGCGGGCAAGATAGCTTCTGCACCATAAACCAATTGGAAAGGAGTTTTCCCGGTTGCCCGGCTGGCCGTGGTGCGAACTGCCCAGAGGACGGAAGGAACTTCGTCAACCCAGGCTTTGTTGTGCTCGCTAAGAGCAGCAAACACCCGCCGTTTGATACCCTGGACAATCTATCCGTTAGCTCGCTCGACTGCTCCATTGCTCTGTGGATGTGCCACAGAGGTGAAGCAGACCTTGGTTCCCAGCTGTTCGCAGTATTCCTGCAATAGCTCGCTTCGAAGCGGGGACCGCTATCGCGATCGCTTGTAAGGAACTCAAACACGTGATCACGCTGTTTTAAAAAGCGCATACCGATTTGGCGTGTGAAGAGGGACATGTGCTCGCCTCGATCCACTTTGTAAAGGTGTCAATGGCGACAAGCAAGTGTGTGTAGCCCTTATACCCCTTAGGGAATGGGCTGAGCAGATCCAGTCCCCATGTAGAGATAGGCCACGATGGAGGGATCGTTTGGAGCTCTTGGGCGGGCTTATGTGCCTTTCGGGCGTGAAATTGGCATGCCTTACGCTTAGTCACGACATCCCGGGCATCTTGTAATGCGCTAGGCCAGTAATAGCCCATGCGAAACGTTTTGTTGACCAGAGTCCTGAAGGAGGCGTGGTTGCCACAGACACCCTCGTGTATGTCCCTAAGAAGGAATATACCCTCCTGTTGAGAGATGCACTTGGAGAGAACTCCTAGCGCACCTTAGCGGTAAAGGATGTCGTCCACAAGCATGTATAGATTAGCACGCCTTATAAGCTGGGAACGCTCGGCTTCGTCGTCGGGCAGGGTCCTATCTGCAAAGTACCGGACAAATGGCGTTGTCCAGTCCGCAGCCTGCTCGATAACGGAGACAGCACCACCTGTCTCTGTTGCCTCGTCCGGAGACGTGATAGAGGGCTTGTAAAGGTGCTCGACGAGCACCCCTGCCGGAGCAGGTTCACGTGAGGATCCATATTTGGACAGCTGGTCGGCCAAGAAGTTGTCCTTCCTGGGCACGAAGAGCACCTCGAAAAATCGAAAGTGCCGCTCCAACTTCGTCACCTCAACCAGGTATCGTGTCATTGAGTCATCACAGCACTGATACTCCCTGTTTACCTGATTGATGACCAGCTGTGAATCTCCCTTCACAGTCAGCCGTTGAACGCCGAGCGATTTGCACGCTCTTAGTCCCGCGAGGAGGGCCTCGTACTCTGCAGCGTTGTTAGTCGCCGCAAAGTGTAGCTGGATAGAATATTGGAGTTACTCTCCTTGAGGGGAGATGAGAACAAAACCAGCCCCGAGTTTGCAGTGCGCGAGCCGTCAAAAAACATGGTCCATGGGGGTTCGTCAGGTTGCTCGGGAGCTTCACGACTTGGGCGGCAGTCCATTCGGCGACAAAGTCACCGGGACACAGGATTTAATAGCGATTCGGGCAAAGAAATGTAATATCGAACTATGCCAGTTCCATTGCCCATTTAGCTATACATCCGCCAGCTTCCTTGTTCATTAGAATTTCGCCTAGAGGGAACTTGGTCGAGACCAGTATTTGATGCGCCTGGAAATAATGCTGAAGCTTCCTGAAGGACATGAGCAAGGCGTAGAGCCGTTTCTGGACCTCAGGGTAACGCTCCTTTGATCCATGAAGTTCCTCGCTCACATAATAGATTGGTAGCTGAATGCCTTTCCTTTCCACCGTCAAGACCGCGCTCACCGCTTGCGGCGTGCAACCAAGATACATCAAAAGCTACTCGCCATGCCACGGGGTAGTCAAGACAGGTGGATTGGACAGGTATTGCTTGAGATCCTGGAAGGATCGATTAGCCTCCTCTGTCCACTCGAAGCCATTGTGCTTGCGCAGGGCCTTAAAGAAGGGCAGCCCGCGTTCGCCTTGACGGAAAATAAATCTGCTTAGAGCAGCCATCCGCCCTGTGAGGCTCTGAACTTCCTTAACGGTGGTCAGAGCCTGCATGTTTTCAATGGCCTCGATTTTTTCAGGGTTAGCAGAAATACCTTGCGGACCAATAACGTAACCGAGCAACATTCCAGATCGAATACCAAAGGTACACTTTTTTGAATTTAACTTTATTCGATGCCTGGTGAGATTACGAAAAGTCTCGGCCAGGTCTTTTACATGATCTAGAGCATACTTGCTCTTTACAACTATGTCGTCGACATCGACCTCCAGATTTCTTCCGCGCTGTTCTGGAAAAGTCTTCTCCATTAAGCTACCGAACGTGGCACCAAAGATTGCGATCCGAAAGACATGGTCGTATAGCAGAAAGTGCCGAAGGGGGTGATGAAGGCAGTCTTCTCTTCATGCTCGGGGGAGATGCTTATTTGGTGATAACCGGAGTAAACATCCAAAAAACTCAAGAACTAGACATCCGCAGTCGCGTCGACCAGCTGGTCTATGCGAAGCAGCGGGAAATTGTCCTTAGGACAAGCAGCGTTCAAATCTGTGTGATCGACACACATCCTCCACTTGTCGCCTTTCTTCTTCACGATCACAGGGTTGGCCAGCCACTCTGTGTGATCAACCTCACTAATGAAACCAGCAGCGAGCAGCTTGCCAAGCTGATCCTTGATGATCCCCTGCTTGAAATCCGAAAAGCGTCGAAACTTCTGGCGAACATGTTTTTTGTCCGACTGGATGGCCAGTTTGTGCTCGATAACTTTCCTTGGGACTTCGGGCATGTCAGACGGCTCCAAGGCAAACACGTCTGCATTAGCTCGAAGGAAGGCAATGAGCTCGCTTTCCTATTTGAGGTCCAAATTGGCCCCCAAGTGAACTGTCTTGGAAGTATTATCAAGAGACAGCGGAACTTTCTTGGTCTCTCCCCCTGGCTGGACAGAAACCCTAGGGCGTGCAGACTTGGTCTGCGAAACTTCGAGACCACGCGGCGGGAGCTGGTCGACCAGGGCAAGGGACTGCTCGTCGCAATCCAGAGCAGCTTTGTAGTTGCCCTTGACCATGATCACACCGTTAGGGTCCGGTATCTTCACGCAATGGTATGCATGGTGGGACACGGCCATGAATTTGTCAAGAGATGGCCGGCCCAAGATGGCGTTGTAAGCCGATGGGAAGTCGACCACGTCGAACGTGATCGATTCTGTCCGGAAGTTACTATGGCTGCCGAAGGTGACGGGCAGAACGATCTGCTCCAACGGCTTAACTGCTTCTCCCGGAACAATCCCGTAGAAGGGCATTGCGACTTCTTCAGCTTGGAGCGAGGGATCTGCATCTCGTCCAAGACCTTTGCAGATAGCAAGTCCAAAGCACTCCCGCCGTCGATCAGGACGCGCCCGACCCTGGCGTTGCTGATGGTCGGAGAGACCACCAGTGGGAGACGCTGAGACTTGGTCATCCCTGTGGGGCAATCCTCCTTAGAGAAGGAGATAGCGACCTCGGTCCACTTCATTGTTTCGGGCTGAGGCTTGCCCTTTTCAACGTTGTGGACCTCCCGGGCAGCTTCCTTAAGGCTGCGTCGAGAGGTATAAGCCGAGGAACCGCCGAAAATAACGGCGATGTGGTTCACGGGCTCCTGATACTCATCGTCATCGTCCCGATCACCACCATCGGCTTGGCGCCTGTCCTTGCCGGCATCACCTTTTTCGGGCAGGGTGGGCATTGGGCCCTTACCGTTGTAGAAATCCTCGAGCTTTGCAATGGCGTGTGTCATGCCCATAGTGCTGGTGGAACTTGCAATATCGGTCACTGGGACCTTTCTTGCCTTGGTTACCTCCCTGAGCGGGTTTCTTGCCCTTGTAGTTATTGTTGGGCTTCTTCTGCCCGTCTTTGGGAGGAGGTGTGCGATCTATACCGGCGACGGTATTGTTCGCATCACCCTTATTTTTCTTCTTCTGGGACTTCTTGTCACCAGGATTATTGCTGCTCTTCTTCTTCTCATCCACACCAGTCAAGGCGGGCACCGCCTTGTCAAACGCTTCTTATCTCGAACGCGTTACGCGATTGGCATTGCGATCACCGCCTTGAACACAGTCGTTGGCGATCCTGTGTCTCATTGATCTCGAGATCCTGGGTGAGCCGCTCGTCGCGAATTCCGTTTTTAAAGACGCGGACAACAGATTCATCCGAGATATTCAGGATTGTGTTGCGGATCTTAATGAAACGCTTAACGAAGTTGCGGAGGGTCTCCCCGTTCATCTGGACCATCTGGTGCAGATCATCCTCCTTGCCCAGACGCACGTAACAGCTCTGAAAATTGGCAATCAGAGCGTCACAAAGTTGGTCCCACGAGTAGATGGAACCTTCCTGCTGATTGAACAGCCACGTCCGAGCAGCATCCTCAAGAACAGTCGGGAGGTAATTAGCCATAACCAACTCGTCATCCCAGGCTGCCATGATGGCAGTAGCGTAGATGGAAAGGAACTCTTCTGGGTTTTGAGTCCCATTGTACCTCTCCATGTGACCGGGCTTGAACTTGAAAGGCCACCTGACAGCGCGAAGCTCATCAGAGAAGGCCTTGCAGCTCAAAGCATACTACCGGCTACCTTCTCCCGCAGAACCTAGTCTTGAAAAGACGTTGGTCCTGTTGCTCGGAGGAACTCTAGCTGAACGGGAGGTTTCTGCCTGGAGAAACTCTCTCCGGGACAATCCTCCACGCTCCTTCCTCGGGGTCGCGACGACGCGCTCCTCGCGAGGGGATCGTCCGTGATCGTCGCGCGTACGCTTGCTCCTATGATCGCGGTGACCACGGGGACTTGGCGAGCGGCGGCGACCACGGGTGATTTGTTCGTGGACAGTGGTCCTTCGACGGTGATGAGGGTCACGCGATCGATCGGAGCGCTCACTGCTAGAATCCACCAGGACAGGCTGACTGCGCTGCCCGGAGGAGGTGTTGGCCTCACCTAGGGACTTAAGGCCTTCGGCCAGTCGCTCAAGATGGGAGGCGACAGCATCGCCCATGCGGGCGAGGTCGGCCTGGTTGGTGGATCTGAGCACCGTTGCCATGGCCTGGAGTCGTTCTTGACTCTGATCTAGGGGTCCTGGGATCCCTGAGGCATCCGCGTTTTGCCCGACCGGAGTCTGGTCACGCGAGGATTTGACCCGAGCAGGCTGAACTTCTGCCGGGGGTCTTGGCGTAGGCGCGCGAGGCAGGTCACGACGCTGTCGCTTGCGCTGGTCGCGGATCTGCGCCAAGGTCTGATTGATGGACTCGTCAAGATTGCGGCGAACAACATCTTGCTCGCGAGCGGCTTGCACGGCCTCATCTTGGTGCCGGACAGAATTGGATTGCCCGATCTCACCGGGCGCCGTGTCCCGCGCAGGGTCCTCTGAAGTCCCTGCACCGGCCATGTTGACGCTGCGACGGCCGGCGGTGGTATGCTAGACGGCATCATCACTGTGTCGCCACAGGAGGAATCGACCGACATAGCCTTGGAATCCGAGAGATCCAAACCATCGTATAGATCGTCGGTTCCGTATTCATCGTTGATGACGGGAGCTTGATCTAAGACCATCTCTGAAGCATGGCCAGAGACTTCTGTCCCAGATATGGAAAGCAATCGGGATCGAACAGATCGATCTGATCTGACAGGGGATAAGACATCCTGTCCTTCTGAGTCGTAGTCCTCAGGAAGAGATCCTTGGTCGCTGAAAGAGTTCGACATGCTTGATCTACTAAGTCCCCACGGTCGGCGCCAACTGTCGACGGTGGAGATATCGATCTCAAGTCAACTAAGATTCTTGAGAAAGGGGAGATAAAAGACACGCCGGACAGCAATCAACGACGAACAGGGAGACAAAGGTTTTTATTCTGGTTCAGGCCTCTCGGGAGAGGTAATAGCCCTACGTCCAGCCTTTTTTATATATCAGAGATGATTACAAGAGGATGCTCGACGAGATGGACAGATCTCGGCGAGATTATGTGTGTACAGAAAGTATTATGCAAAGATGCAAAGTCTCTTGGTCGTCAAGTCGTGCTGGCTTGACGAAGATTGGATGCCCCCTAAACGTCGTAGGGGCTTGGTTTATATAGTGCTGAGCAACCGACCTACCGAGGGATAATCGTGCCAGGCTAACTACGAGATCGTAACGAGCTCAACGTGCCAAATACATCCCGAGGTAGATAAGGTAAACTCCATGTCTTAGGGATCACGACTCCTACTTCAATCCGGGAATCCACGTCCGGGTCTTCACATAGCCGTGCAGAACTCCTGTTCGAGTCGGTTGGAGAAGTCTCATAAATAAATAAATTACGAAAATAAAAAATTCAAAAGAAAGTCTCATAAATAAATAAATTCAAAAATGAAACTTTTAAACTTTTAAAATTTATATGGCAAGTGTGGTCTCGTTTTGTTAAAAAAAATATCAATAATACATTTTTGAAATCGGTTTGGTAATCAAAAATACTAATCAAAAGATATAGTAAATAAATGAATCAGATGTGTCGCGCATGTTGTTCTTTGCATCCACGAGCTTAGCTCGGGAAAACGCCTAATTTGTCGATTCCGGAGCTGGCCGGAGGGTTAATCAGATCTGGAGATCCTGATTCAGATGGGTGAGAGATGCAAAACTTCTTAGATACCGGCAACCAAACAGCCTATAAATGAGCAGGACACCCACTTACTTTGATAGCTTATGAGAGAAATTGTTCTATACATTAAGTTTGGATTGATGGACGGATTTCATACTCATCTTTTTCTTTTTCTTTTTTGAGAAGGAATTTCATACTCATCTAGGTCTGAATGGATGAGCAGGATTTTTCGGATGACCTTGCCACCGGGAGAGAGCGTTGCGAACGCCTTTTGTTGCCAACTCTTTCCTAGTGGAATATTCCATTTTCAATAGTGGAATATGACAAATTGTTGGTGACTTCACTTCTCTATCAGGCTGATAGTATCAGCTGTTCGATGGCGCGTCTGGATAAAAGTCCGTGAGTCGTGAAGCACGAAATGATGGATCGCGGCGCGGCAAACGATCGAGCGGCGCTTTTGCTCTCGGAGTCAAGAAAAATACCATTTTGATACTCGATCCGTTTGCTCCGCGTTTGGATTGCGTACGTAGTTGACATTTAAAATTTGCATGTGCTAAAAAATATGTTTCGGTGTTCCTAGCTGCCTAGCTGGTGCCCATCGTAACGCCGATTTGTGATTAGTTAATTTATAGGGAAATTGTCACCGCCCGCGAGATCGTGGTTAATCGCGACAACAATGACATTTGGATGGTTTCCGCTCGTAGCACCTTATCCGTCATCTTGATCGCTATCTGGTAATTTTGAATCGAGTGCAACAATCACATCTTTCATAGAACAGAAGAAACGAGATCTGTTCTCGTGTATTACTTTTGACATGCGCCTTTGAATGGCTGCAGGAGCCTATTTTGTAATAAACTGTCTTGTGAGATCCATTGGGAGGAGGGGCGAATATTTTCCTCTTTAACCCTCTTTAATCTTTGATCAATAGATGACAGCCCTCCACCCCTTCGTTCAAAACAACAATGACATTTGGATTTTTGGAGAGAGCAAAAGCTCAGCTCGAAAAAAAAACCTTGAAAGTGGGCCTTGAAATCTACCTCTTTCTCCCTCCCAAATATTAGAATTTAGCCTTCCACATTGGGCCTAACAAATGTCTTACCTCCAACCCAGCCCGATCAAATTCCGGCCCATGTGGGAATTATTATTTTAAAAAGAAAATACCAATTTTATCACGTAACTATACTTATCCAAAAATTAAAAAACCAAGTCTTAACCGGTCAAATTAAATGATGCTTTTTAGGTGGTTTTTTTTATTATGACGCATTACACATTATTAGCAAAAATGCCCGTGCGTTGCAACGGGAGAAATAGTAACTATTTTTGCCACATGGAAAGCATCACCGGCATGCTAAAAGGTGGGAAGTACATCGATTTTTGCCACATGGAAAACATCACGGGCATGCTAAAAGGTGGGAAATACATCAGAGGCATTGGCGGAGTGCCAGGAACACTCATATGTTGTGCCTGATGAGGCATTGGAATACCGTACGCCGAATTCATGAAGTCTCCGGCCGTAGATGGGAGACTTAGAGGAGCACAACTTGCATAAAATGGAGCAGGAAACTTCTTGCTGGAGGGCATGGCCGTGTTTAAGAATTGTAGACAAGTCTTTCAGATGGAGACATAACCGAAACAAGCCACTAATTTTTTTTTTGAACTTAAGGGCAGGAGCTCTGCCAATCTATTAAAGAAGGAGAGAAATGTAACAACGCCCGCTTAGGAGCACTGCCCACAAAGAAGGCGTAACACTACCCGGCTTAAGTCAACACCACGCCCAAAGGCGACAACACCATGCCCGAAGGCGACAACACCACACAGTCGGCCAAGAAGAACGGCGACCAACGCAGCCAACCCAGCCGCCACCCACGCAGCGAGACAACAAACGGATGCTCAACGGACTCTGGCAACACGGAGGACCGTCGTGGCGCCTTCAACAAGGGAACGACGAAGAGGACGCCGCCGCCACCGGGCCGCTCAAGGGTTTTCACCCCCAAGGACGAGGAAGGCCTTCGATAGTGTCGTTAAGACGAGAAGCGACGCCAGAAGGCGTTGCCACCACCGGCCCAGCAAGCTGGACAAGGCTTTCGCCTAGCACTCCCCCGACCCAAAGACGAGCTGCCGTAGAACAAGAGCACATCCGAAGACTAGCGACGAGCCTCAACCGCCGGAAGCTGCTAAAGCCGCCGCCACGAATCGCTTCGACGCGACGGGGCTTCGCAAGATGGGGGAACCAAACACCGGCGAGGGCCGCCGAGCAAAGAACGGTGACGAGAACCAGGAGGACGAAGACGCCGCCGGCACCACCAAGCCACACGAGCGAAGACTAGGAAGGGGGGAGGGGGACTCGCACAGAGCAAATTCGGCCACCCAGCCGCCAAGGCCGGATCCGCGCCGCCGCCAACGGATCCGTGCCGCCGCCGCCGGATCCTTATCGATCCCCACTCCGCGGATCCCACCGAACGCGCCTTCGCCGCGTTGAGCTGGAGCGGCGCGCGCAAAGACCGCGCCGAAGACAAAGCGCGCTGCGCGCCTACGCCGCCGCCGCCGCCGCCGCGCCGCGCGCGCCGCCGCCGCCGCCGCCGCCCGCGACCACGGCACAGCCACCACTGCCGCGAGCCGCGCCGCCGCCAGCCGCCGCCAGGGCAGCAGCGCCGGATCGCCGCCCAGCGCGGATCGAGCGACAGTTCTCGTCTCGCAAGAAGCTCAAGACAGCCTCGTCGCGCGAATCCGCCATCACGGAGGAAGAAGAACGGGAAGGAGGAGGAGGAGAGAGAGAGGAGGCCGCGGCTGGCGCGGCGGGCCGGGCGGCGGCGGGCGAGGCCTGGAGGGAGGGGCGGTTTGGGGGCTAGGGTTTCGCCCCTCTAGTCGCCCCGAGAGGAGCGACGCGAGGGTCACGGGATTACAAGCCACTGATTTTGAGGTGGAGGAATGCACCAATTGTGCTGCTTGTTATCAGAGGCAGCAGACATGCCACCCAGTCTTTATGTTTAGGTACTCCCTATCCAATCTCTATATTTTTTTTTTGGCATAGATGTTGCATAAAGAGTATGGAAACATAAGCACTATATAGTGTTTGAAGGTAGGATATAGATCAATTTTTGAAAAACCTGCTGCTGATGCTCTTGGTACTCTAGCTGCATCCGAGTTTGTTAATGAGATCATTTTCTTTCCTCAGCTTTATTGGGCTAGTTTTTCTTGTTTAACAGAGCTATCATGACCAGCTCAACAACACAACAGTCAACAGAACATGCTACATGCATACATTAGCAATGGCCCAAAATAAGAAATATCACTATGATGTGATGTTATAGCACTTGTATAGAGCAAAGGCATGCAGTAATTTAGAGAAGAAACTATAGCTCATGAGAACAGTTGCCGTACATAACCTCATGTGGGGGAAAAAGGCAGCAAGATAATACAGTTTTACAGACAAAATTGTTTGGGAAGTAGACTCCCAGGTAAAACTCTGATTGTATTCAATCATGGCCATCAAATAAAAAAGATTGAAACTTAATAGCAACAGTTATTGTGCAGTGCCATTGGAATGAAGTGACAGCTGATTCTCAACAGCACGGTACACGCAATGGCCATCTGGCGTTATCTCATGAATGGTCAGGCCCAACGGCTCAAGCATCCTTTCAAGTCACTACTATGGAACGGGCCTTTCATCTCGGCACATCAGTCCAGGTTACCATCAAATCGGGACTGAGATTAACTTCAGTCCCGGTTCAATGGTAACGAGACAAAAGGACGGTTTTCAGGCCCGGTTGGTTCCACCAACCGGGACCAATAGGTCGATTAGCGCGTGGGTTGGCAGGTGGGGATAGTAGTCGGTTGGTGATACCAACCGACTAACACCGGCTCCGATAATTGGCGTCATTTCTCCCGTCACAAAAGGCCGGTTGGTGTTACAACCGGATCGATATTTAACTATTAGTCGGTTGGTGTGACAAACCGACTATCTTGGGCTCCGATAATTGGAGCCATTTCTCCTCCAAGAATAAAAAGTCACTGCGTCGTCTTCTTATCGCCGCGACTTGCCGAGGAGCTCGACGCGCTTGTGAGGAAGGAGCGGAGACCGAGCCGAGGAGCAAGGAGCCGCGAGGCGAGAGCAAGGAGGAGTGGGGAGCCTCTCTTCGCTACTGGGAAGCGGTGAAAGGGATCGGATCATCATCGAGTAACGCTTCGTGTCGCCGCTTTGCAGCGTCGTTACCACGACCCCGCCTCGCCGCTCTCGTCGCCGCAGTAGCGCGCCGCCCATTCGTCGGCGCTCTCCACCACGCCCGAGGTACATTTATCCACCGCATCGCGTCCTCGTTTCGATCCCACCGCCACCACTACCACCGCCGCCGCCGCAGCCACCGCCGCCATCGCTACGGCGAACTACAAATGCCGACCTTTATCTGTGTTTTTCCATTAAATTTTCGCCCAGATTTAGGATGTCTTGTTGGACGGTGACAACGCCACTAACATCGAAACCACGCCCTCCAACTAGGTCCAAAATGTGCTGTTTTCTAAAGTGTTTTGCCCTCCACCATTGCTTGTTGTGGGGGAAGGAATACCCACAGAAAAAGCGCAAAAGACAAAAAATACGTGGCGACCAATGATGTGCCACGTCGCGACGATGGCGGTGGCGGTGGTGATGAGGAGGGCGAGGGCGAGGGCGAGGGCGAGGGCGAGAGCGATGGCGACGGAAATGGTGGTAATGAGGGCAAGGGTAAGGGCAAGGGCGGCAAGGGCAAGGGCGAGGGCGAGGGCGAGGGCAGCAAGGGCGAGGGCGAGGGGAAGTCACGTTCCCATAGAGTGTGATTGAGACATCGAGATCACATTTTATGTTGTACTTTTTAATTTAATTTTTATGCATTTAAGAATTGTTGTTGTCTGAACAATTATTATAATTGTACGTGCTGCAGACTTTGTATATTTATTGATGCATTTTAATGTGTACTATCATTGGATGCTTGTATGTGAAGTATCGGATTATGTTTGTATGTGTATTGTTAAATCATGTTTGCATGTGTACTAGCATTGATTAATGGAGGGGACAAGGATTGGGAAGGGTATTTCATGAATGATGGATGTTAAAAAATATTATTATTTTTAATTCCACATATCTACACCAAATTCCTAATAGTATCAATGATGGATGATCTTTCTTTGATTCACCCGTGAGTATTTAGCCTTGCAAGATGTTTGTTTGTATGGTATCAATATGTGTATTTGATCACAAGGTATCGTTACACTCAATGCTACGAATATGTATAATGCAGATGGATCGGCGATGGATGTACATGGACCGATGTTTCTCGCAGTTCGTGGAGGGTTTAGAAACTTTTATTCGTCATGTTGAAACCAATATTACCTTAGACTATATATGTTGCCTATGTATTGATTGCAAGAATCAAAAGGAGTGGGCAAACTATGAGCAAATTCATTTTCATTTGATCTCAAGAGGTTTTATGGAAAATTATACCTGTTGGACCAAGCACGGCGAAGTAGAGATTACACGGGCTGAAGAAGAACAGGTGGACGATAATATCTCGAACGCTGGCCAACACAGTTATTTTGAACATATGCGGGGAGTTTGGCGACGATGATATAGACCAGATGTCGCTTGATGGAGAGGAGAATACGCTGATAAAAGGCATTATGAAAAGTTTGGCGCCTTTGGGAGGACTATGAAACACTTGTTGTATCCAAGCTGCAGACGAAAGCACGTAAAGTTGCGTACCACACTAGAACTAATGCAATGGAAGGCGGCAAATGGATTGTCCGATAAGGATTCAACGAGTTGTTAGGCCTCATGAAGAAGTTGCTTCCAGAGGGTAACACATTGCACGAAACTACGTCGACGGCCAAGCAAGCTCTCTCGTCCTTTGGGCTTGGAGGCTGAAGATACATGCATGCCGTAACGATTGCATCCTCTATCGCAATGAGTGTGAGAATTTGGAAGCCTGTCCGGTGTGCAAAACATCGCGGTATAAGACCAAGCGTGATGACGCAGTGAGGTAGAGGGGCACGAAGGTGAAGAGAACCCCGCTAAGGTGGTGTGGTACTTTCCTATAATTTCTCGGTTGAAGCGTGCTTTTGCGAACAAAGAGCATGCGAAGATGATGCGTTAACAGCGATGCTCGTAACGCTGATGGAAAGCTAAAACATCCCGTAGATGGGTCATGATGGCGAAAACTTGATAGGAAATACCGGAGTTTTCAAGCGTCGCGAGGAACATCTGATTTCGCTGAGTACGATGGGATGAACCCTCACGGCAAGTTGAGCACCAATCACAAGACTACGCCGGTGACTCTATGTATCTACAATCTTCCTCCTTGGTTGTGTCAAGCGGAAGTATATAATGATGCCATTACTCATCCAAGGCCCCAAGCAACTGAGGAACGACATCGATGTGTACCTAAAACCGTTGATCGAAGATCTGCTAACATTGTGGAACGATGGTGTACGTGTATGGGATGAATACAAAGAGAGTACTTCACCCTACGTGCATTACTATTCGTGACCATCAATGGTAGCCAAGACTTGGTAACCTGTCGGGCCTATCTATCAAGGGATATAAAGCCTGCATCGAGTGCTTGGACGATATGGAAGACAAGTACCTGACAAACTCTCGGAAGGTTGTATACATGGGTCATCGTAGGTTCCTAAACCTGAAGCACCCGTTACGGAGTAACTTAGTTAATTTTGATGGGACGGAAGAGAACCGCAAGAAGCCTAAGCATCACAGTGGGGCAGATTTATTTTCCATGGTGAAGGATCTGAAAATCGTATTTGGAAAGGGTCATGTTAGCAAACCTGTCCCATCACTCCCTCCTGAAGAAGCTAAGAAGAAGGCTAGTTGGAAGAAGCAATCAATTTTTTGGGATTTGCCTTACTGGAAAGACTTAGAGGTTCGCCACTCATTAGACTTTATGCATATAACGAAGAATGTCTGCGTGAACTTGCTAGGATTCCTAGATATGTACGGCAAATCAAAAGATACTATTCAGTCACGGAAGGACTTACAACTATTAGGACTCAGGCAGGAATTACATCCGCAAGAAAGAGACAAAGGGCATTACCTCCATCCTGCGAGCTACACTCCAAGCAAAGAAGAGAAAAAGAACATGATTAAGTTGTTAAACAATGTTAAGGTCCCTTCCGGATACTCGTCGAACATAAGAAGACTTATAAACACAAAAGAGAATAAAATCGTAAACGTGAAATCGCATGATTGTTACGTGTTGATGACCCAGTTGTTGCCAGTGATGTTGAGAGGTGTTCTGCCAGACAAGGTACGAGGGACAATCGTGAAGGTGTGCTCGTTCTTCAACGCCATATCACAAAAGGTCATAGATCCAGATAAGTTATGTAATCTACAGGATGATATTGTCGCTGCTTTGGTCAACCTTGAGATGATCTTCCCTCCGTCCTTCTTTGATATGATGGTCCATCTCATGGTTCACATGGTGAAACAGTTAGAAATTCTCGGACCGTCTTCTACACAAAGATGTTCCCTTCGAGAGGTACATGGGTGTGCTAAAAAATATGTTCAGAATCGGTCTCGCCTGAAGGATGCATTGCCTGTGGTGTTGGCACGAAGAGGTGATTGAGTTTTGCATCGACTACATTAATAAATTGAATCCGATTGGCGTGCTCAGTATCACGCTATGAGGGAGGCTACAAGGAAAAGGCACTCTAGGAGAAAAGAATCCTTTTGTAAAGATATACATCATTTAGACAAGCACATTTCACAAGATTGAAGCAAGCGACTTTAGTGGCTCCATATGTCGATGACCACGAGAAGATTCTACGAGGCGAATACCTAGGGAGGTCGGAAAAGTGGATCGCAAACAAGCAAGTAGAGAGTTTTGGCGGTTGGCTACAAAAGCAGCTGTTGGGCAAGGAGGATGTCCACGAACAATTGCAACTCTCAGCTCGGGGACCATCAATGACAATCGTATCATGGCAAGGGTATGAGATAAATGGATACACATTTTACATCGCATCTCGGGATAGCAAGAGCACGAACCAAAATAGCGGTGTTGAATTGATGCATTGGACAAAAATGGAAACATGGACACCTATTATGGTTTTATAGAGGAAATCTGGAGCTCGAGTACGGACCTTTGAAAGTCCCTCTATTTCGATGCTAATGGGTCAAACTGACAGCTGTCCAGATTGACGAGTACGGGATGACAACCGTGGACCTTAAGCAAGTGGTCTACAGGGACGAACCGTTCGTGCTCGCCAATGATGTCATACAGATTTTCTATGTGATTGACATAGATAGCAAACCGAAAATGCAAAAGGGACGGAGTACCAAAAGGCGAAGGATAATACTTGTATCTTGATAAGCCAAGACACCATGTTGTTCTTTACGGTAAAGAAGGATTGTCGGAGTTGAGGCGAACGGATGAAGAAGAGTATAATCAGTTCAACGAAGCCGCCTTTCTCGGTGGATGTAGACATTACTATCCTCAATGGTGATGACGATGCCCTTACGCACGCCATGACCACAACGAAGGATCACTTGTAAAAACAAAGTAGTTGCATATATGTACTATTTATCATTATTTTTCTGATAATCATATATGTACTAAATTATTTTTTCGAAGACACCTCATTTTCGATAAGCGGTTTGCGTCCGATTTGGTTAGTAGCGCGCAATGAAAGCGTATTCTTGATATTTATTCTATTAAACGGAATTAATCGGAATTTTATACTAGTTAATGTAATTTCTAGTGACGATGTGAATTTAGATATTACAGTGAATATTTCATAATATTTCGTATGTTATAATGATAATAAACTATTTACGAACAATCTTTACAATATTACAAGAAACCTCATTTTCTAGATATTTTCAATCCATTTAAACAATGCGCCCCCACTTATACCGACAAGCGTATAGCGTCCAACTGGTTAGTAGCGCGAGGCAAAAGCGCGGGCCCACTGTGCCACCGTGGTTCGAGCCCCGCTTATGCCCCTACAAACACATTTTTTTGGAAAAATGGGACCATTACTCCCGGTTTAAACCACAAACCGGGACTGAAGGCACACCAACGCACAGCAGAAAACTTGGGCCCACGCGTCAGTAAAACGTTAATCCCGGCTTTTATTTTTAACCGGATTGATCGCTCTCACGCCCGGTTTAAACCATCAACCGGACCGATAGGCGTCTTACGATTCGTAATTTTGTGACCATCGGTTATGCAGGCCTGGTCGATTGTCTCTATCGGTCTCGGTGGGTGTTTTAAACCGGATCGAAGGCTTCGCGCCCCACGCGTCGGTTCTATCCTTCCTCCGGTTCGCTAAGCGTCGCTCTGTTCGCCTCCCGATGTAATTAATCGGGAGGCGAGCCACAGGCTTGACTACATTTTCCAACACACGAGGGAAAATGGAAAGATCGATCGAGCCCTTATAAATTTGGACGGAATCAACATCACACACACGAGCTTAGTTTCTCGCTTATACCTCCGCCGCCATGTCTTCTAGCTCGATTCATCGCCGCTGCGTCGCCACCACCGGCGGTGGAGGCTCTCGAGTTTTGCCACTCCACAGGTGGCATCTCTCGAAGGGTACCGATTCGGAAGAGGATGAGGCGCCATGGTGGTCCGACGACGACATGTATGACGATCTCTCCGACGATCCGGAGGGCGCCGGCGACTCCGACCCGAACTTCGGCGGTGGCACGAAGCCGACGGCAATGGCTCGTCGTCGAGACCGAGCAATGAGGGACGAGGGTGACAAATGACGTTACATTTAAGACGAGGAGGAGGATAGCGATGATGGCGATGAGGGGCGGCGCCGATTAGACATTATGTAGTAGTTTTAGTTTTCTTAATTTCATGCGAATCTTCTTTTTAAGTCCAAAATGTATCCTGTGAGAATTTTAATGGAATTTCTTGATATTTATTCTACTAAACGGAATTAGCTGGAATTTTATACTCTTTAATGTAATTTCTAGTGATTGATGTGAATTTAAACATTACAATGAATATTTCATAATATTTCGTATGTGAGTGATAATAAACTATTTACTGAACAATACTTACAATATTAAAAGAAACCTCATTTGCTGGAAATTCTCATAATACATATTTTCAATCCATTTAAACAATGCGCTCCACTTTGCAAAGACGCGTATAGCCCAAGCGGTTAGCAGTATGAGGCGTAAAGCGCTGGCTCATCAGGCCGCCATGTTCGAGCCCCGCTTCGCCCTTGCAACACAAATTTTTTTGGAAAAAAGGATCATTAATCGGTTTAGTAATCCAACCGGGATCAAGGCCTACATTGCTCGGTTTAATATTCCAACCGGGATTGATAGTGGAGTTAATACGGTTTTAGAATCAACGGGATTGATGCCCCTATATGTCCGTTTCCCCCCAATTCTTTAAAACACTCACCCTAAACCGCGCCAAATTAACCCTAGGTCGACACCGCCGCCACCGGATTCGCCGCTGCCAAGAAACCCTCCGACGCCACCGCCCCTCGCCGCCGCCTACAAACCCTCGGATGACGCGCCGTGGCGTCGCCGGGCGCCGTGTCGCCGCCCACTACGACTCCACCGGCGTCGCCGCCGCTCGTGTCGCTTCGCCGACAACCCCTCCTCCGGCGCCGCCGCCGTCGCCCACGCCGACAACCCCTCCGACGACGCCGCCGCCACAGTCGCCGCCCCCTACAACCTCTCCGACACCACCGTCCGTGTCGCCGCCGCCTACATCGTCCGACGACGCCCCCGTGAAGTCGCCGCCGCCCGACAACCCTCTCCGGCGTCGCCGCCGTTACAACTCCCTCCGACGAGAGGTCATCCGTGTCGCTGTTAATTCTCGACCTATTTCACATACTGACATTGCTCTAGCCTCTATTCGCCTGCAGCATTGTTGAATTGTTTGTTCTGTGACCTAAAGCATTGCAGTGCTTATTTGATTTCCTCAAAATGATCATTAAGCATCTCTGCTTATATAATGTTTGTAGGGTCGTTAGCTTCACTATCCGATTTAGCTTCACAAGTTAGTTAAAACTTGCAAGCAATTTATCAGTGCCTTATGTGAGGATGCACTTGTATTTTCAGTGCCTTTATTTGTTACAATGGCGAGCGGAGGGATTGGTGATGAAGAATTTTTGATGGAGATGTTTGGGACTGATCCGGATGACAGAGTTGAACCTGCGGCAGCCGGTGAGGCCGTAGAAGCCACCGAGGCCGATGAGGAAGCCGGTGAGGCCGTACAAGCCACCGAGGCCGTAGAAGCCACCCGGTCTGGTCAAACCAGTACCCAGTCACGTCAGCGAGGTCAAAGTAAGAGGCCGAAGTCAAGGCACATAATCACCGAAGTCAGCGAGGAAGGCGAGCCTCTGAAGCCAGCATCGGCGATTGGGCCGTTTAGATCGACTTTCGGAACGATTGTTAGGGACCATGTGCCCATTAGCATTGTCAAATGGGACGACGTACCTGCAGACCTCAAGAACACCTTATGGACCGATATGAAACAAGTTTTCACCTTCCCCGAAGGGACCGAACAGAAGGTGAAGAGTTACACATTGAAGAAGATGGCAATGGCATTCCAGACGTTCAAGAAGAAGTTAAACAACGAGTACGTTAAGAATAATGTACTCCCTGACTTCAATAAATACCCTAAGCTGCAAGATCATTGGGATGAATTTGTAGGGTACAAAACTTCTCAACAAGGTCAGAGTATGAGTGAAAAGAATAAGCAAAATACGGCAAAGAAGCAATACCACCATCGTCTCGCCCGGTGGTTACCGCAAGGCGATACCCAAATGGGAGAAGAGGAACATGACACGCTTGTAAAAGGTGTGGAGCCCGTAACAATGAGATGGTCCGACGGATCGAGGAATTGGTTCTTTGGTCATGACGGCGGCCTTGGCGACGACGGTAGGCCGATTTCGGTGAAAGGATCGAGATGTTGCAAGAAGGCTTCAAGAGGCGCACGAAGAGTCGGCCCAAGGCATCTTCGTGCCAAATAGGGAGAACGATGAGCTAACAAGGGCCCTCTGAACCACGAGCACCTCGGACGTACACGAGGCGTTGGCGTCGTCCGTGGAAGGTTGGTTTCCTTGAAGGCGAGACTTACAGAGTCGGTCGAGGAGCAAGGGCCGACAGCACAACACCTCCTCGATCTTGAAGAGCAATCACAGCAACACAAAGCGAGCATCAGAAGCGATTCGAAGAGAGGTGCGGCTAGCCTTGAGCCAGCGCGGAGGCCGGTCGGCAGAACCTCCCGGTAATCCCAACGTCATTAGCCCCTCCATGCGGCGGAGCAGTGTGTGCTTCGGTGGGCTACCAAGAAGACTTGGCCCGCTATCCCGTGGGCGACATCATGGCCGACACCTTGTGAGCTGCACTTGAGCGCGGAACCTCTCCATCAAGGCATTTGTAGGCATGGCTTTCCCAATGGAGGCGAGGCAGGTCATCCATGGCCAACAGATACCCCGAGCACGCCAAGGTCTCCGTGGAAGAGGTATGCTGTGGGTGCGAGGACCTAGACCTCGACATTGAAGGAGGTGATGGGACCACTAAGCTAGGAGAAGCAATTACACAAGATCGCGTGTGGCATAAGCGGTTCATAATTTTCAAAGGTAACATGCCCGTGTCCTCTCCACGGTCTCCTGTATCAACTCCTGAACGAGTCCTCTCACACGAAACTCCAACTAACACACCGGCCAAGACAGACCACCCTACTAAGCAAATAGCTCCCAAGAAGGTGCCGGCTAGGTCAAGCCGGCGTGATGGGGGGCCTTCACCTCTCAAGAAGACAGGGCTTAGGTCATCCAGAAAAAAAACACCTCTGAAGCTGCCGTATGATATGACCGAAGACGAAACTAAGCGGATAGTAAGAGGCGAGGTCACCGCACATTTTGCGAACAAACCATCTCCACCGAGGGTCCAGCCCGGTACGGACGAATGGCACAAAGGCAAGAGGTGTATCTTATCGTTGAAGGATAAGATCGATAAACCGTAAAGACCACCGTGTCGGACTCACGGCGCATCTTGCGTAAGGAATCTGAGAAGGGAACATTAGAGGAGCAGATTTCAGAACATGAAGCGCAAAGGAAATTCTACATTGAAGCTGGGCTTGATCCAGATATGGTCTTAGGCCTTAAGGACATCCCCGTTGCAGAGGTACAATGGAAATATGTGAAAGGTGGATCGCTCAGAAGGCGTGAGGAGCTTCCCACCTAACAACGAAGTGCGGCAACTCCATGATTGGTATTTCTTGCAGCAGAAAATGGTATGGAAATGATCGGCGTCGTCTTCAAGCAACACCATTTCTACATGGGGACTTTGAATTCTTGATTGAATTTGAGGTTCGTATTACCTATATCGAGGATTGGCGGTCGGCGTCGCCATGGTGGTTTGTTGGCAGCTGTAAGTGTATTCTTTGTAAATTTCGATCGTGCCAGCCAGTATATTATACTAACTTCGAGGCCTAAATCAATTTTTCTTATGTAGAATGGAGATTAAAAGATGCGCAATGGAGGGAATCCATGAATTTAGCTTTCTTGACCCATTGGTCATTAACGAGTACATGGCTAACCTAAGCCCACAACCAACAGAGACGCACATTTACGAAGGGCTAATGGCACAACGACACAAAAGATATATATTTCTACCCTACGAATTTAAGTACGTGTTTTGCATCGCCTTATTTTAATTCCTTTTGTTAACTTGTTGGAACTAATTAGTAAACCGCGTTGACATATATATGTGCAGATTTCTTTGGATCCTTTTTATTATAGAGGTAAATCATAGCAAGATCACGATCATGGACTCGAAAAGGGACGGTTGAAAATTACAAAGACTTCCTCGCCATGCTCAACCGGTACATTGCTCTTCCATTCATATCTTACTATTTCATTTCTCCATATCAAACAAACTCAATTATATATAACTTGTAATCAAATGTGCGAAGGCCTTATAACGTTCCGCAAGAATACCGTGGGAACATTCAAGACACGTTTCGACTTGTACATCGCTAAACATGTATGTATATCATATTAGAGTATTTTGTTAGTTAACGTAATTTCCATGATCTATTTCACAATTTCAACTCTTCGACCACGTGTCTTGTATCAACCACCGCAAACAATTTATGTGGATACTATACATGCGAGATGATGCACAACTTCATCGGGGGCACCGCTGAGTATACAAGAAAAAATACAGGGTTTGGGGTGAGTAATATATAATTACTACCTTAATAACGCCTAGGTAGCTTCTGCAAACATTTTGTATAGTTTGATAGATTGATAAGTTAATCCCCTATTTAATGATAGATTCCCCTAAAGTTGGCAAAAAAAGGTTTGGAAAAAGGTCCGGAACTATCGCCGGTGTGTGTCAAAGCAATTCAAGAGCAAATCGCCGGCTTCCTTTTAGATGAGGTCATAAATCCGATGGGCGAGCATCACCACCCTATACTTAATAAGATTCGAGCCTTCAAAAATACTAGCCAACCGTCGAGGAGCGATGCACGAAAAGATCCCGATAAAAATGTATGTGCCTTTGTGTACATTGTATGATACTTATGTCTAGCTAGCTACCTAATACATATTTGTTGTTTAACAAAGGAGCGAGAATGAAGATTTCATGGCGTGGAGTCCCGGAGTCTTTGGGCACGGAAGGTTATCTTTTGAGAACCGCCCTTCCTCGCTTATGTTCTTGACGACATCGACAAGATAGAAGGTAAAGATCAAATTTATATATCCGTTATGTTGTGGGCTTCGTCTTTGTTATTCCTGTTCCGCAAATTTTAAATACTAGCATGTTGCTATTTCTCTGCTTTTTGATAAATAATAGTGTTTAATTTGGATTGTAGGAGGAGGTGCTAGGGTCAACGCTCAACTGGGAGGCGATCAATGTGGCGGGCCTCGACGCCGAGAACGTAGCATGAGCTCTGGCCATTCCTCGTGTGATTGCTCTGGCGATGCTCATCTTGTATTCTACTCTTGGGCTCGCAGACATTTGCTGCCCTTGCTGCCACTGTCTTGACATTTGGTGAGGATTGAGCTTAAGTACCAAGAGAAGGCGATGGGTGCCAAGCGCCAAGGATGCTAGAATGAGGGCCATGCTCAATATATCCTCTCGCTATGCTCATATCTGTCTTCTTAATTTGTTGGCCTCGCTTTTGTTGCCATGGTCACGTTTGGGACTGTTTGTTTCTAGCCATTTCGGAAGGAAACACCAAACACCGCTGATGTTGCCAAATTGGGAGAAAGTGTAATATTTGTAAAACATGTTTGTAAACTCGAATATTTGTAATCGCACAGTATGGTGGATGATTTTCTTACCATGCCCAGAGCCGGTCGACGTAATACATATTTGTAATATTTAATGCTATTTCTGCTAATTGTGTTAAATGTGGTTTAATTAGTGACTAAATAAGCATAAGCATAACATTTAAAAAATACCGCTCAGTCCCGGTTGGAACAACCAACCGGGACCAATAGTGTCACCAGAGGCACCCGTTTCTGCCACGTGTGAGCACATCGGTCCGGTTGGTACTTAAAACGGGACTAATACCACCTCACTCCCGGTTGGAAAAACCAACCGGGACCAGTAGTGTCCCCAGAAGTTAATTCTGATCGCCACGTGTGCACATTTTAGTCCCGGTTGGTAGGTAAAACCGGGACTAACAGCGCAACTGTCGCTCCACGTGTCTTCGAGCCGGCCTGTTGAGAAGAGATTTAGTCCTTGTTCAGAACTCGGGTGATGGCCAACAGCATCGATCTCAAGGCTGTCCCGGTTTAGAAACCGGGACTGAAGGCTGTTGCGAACCGGGACTGAACGCCCGTTCCGTAGTAGTGAGTTTTTCATTTTCTACCATGTGATCGCTAACAAGATTGCTTTGTTCTTCTTGAATTCGTTGCTCTCGAGCAGCCTCTTTGTCTTCTTTTCACGGCGCCGTGCACCCCTGCTAGGCTTTGCAGAATCCACGTTGCTGGAGACAGATACACCAGCTATGGCATTCACTAAGGTGTCAATGTTCAATTTTTCGGAGCTACCTGCAGATTTGTACCCAAAAGAAGAAAGCTCTGCAGCATGTTTTGCATCTAACTCAGCAGAGTAGTGTGATATCTCCGCTTCTACCTGTTTTTTCTTAGCCTTCTGCTCCGCTTTGCTGCCTTTAGCAACTGCTTTCTTGAGGCTTGTTTCCTTATCCTGGAGACAAAGCTCCGTGAATCTGGCAGGAAAAAATAAAAAATCATAAAAATGAAAAGTTTCAAAAATGGGTCGCATTTTAGATGAATCATAAAATTTGTTTCGTGCAACTTAAACATTGTATGTAATTTATAAAAATAAGAAGTTTTAAAAATTTACCACAAATGAAAAAAATGTCGTGAACAACATGTTTTGTGGACAAATTTGTAATTAACTGCTAATTCCAATTGTAGCCAAAAATATCATTTCCATATATTAGAGAGGTCTCTTCAAAACATCCTTTCATTCTCTATATAAAGGGACTTTATCTATATATAGGAATTGGGTTATTTGGAATATGGAACTGTGTTCAATACGAAGATACTATAGAGAACTGAGAGCACAGAGTGATTAGAAAATGTCATCGCATATTGAATCTTGCAGAAAATAAAACATCATGGTTTGTTTTAAAAAATGTGTCTGGTCATCTCACAGAAAAAACCCCAAAATTTTGTGATTAAATTTCACCATTCAAGGGTTTCCATAACACTGACATGCACAGTATTATAAACAAAACCAGAAACCCTGGCACACATTTGATCAATTTTAAGGACTCCAGTAGTTCCTGCCAGACACATGCGCAAAGGTGCCTCTTCTGCCACCTTAACTCAAATAATTCATAATAGTTCCATATGTTTATGTTTATTCGCATATTGAAGGAGTATCTTTCAGTTAGTGCTAGTGCCTCTTCCTCTTCTTGATTTTCTGGTGTTTTCTACGCCCTCCACTCTTGCCATGATACTCCATTGTACCACCATCATTTCCCTTGTCCCCATCCATCAACATGTTCATTCCAAGGTTGAACCCATCAGTTAGGCCCCGTAGCCTGTTTACATAATCAAGTTAGATGTATTTGGTACCCGAATATTTAAATCCCCAGAGGGCGACCACAGCTTAAAATGGCCAAAGCTATCACCATTTATCAATGTAGCTAATTACTAATTAGTCAAATTTACAAAGGGATAAGCAATGACATAAGACCAACTGGACAAACTCTGAAATATAACATACACATAAAAGTTTCAATCGACAAAATTTGCTCTTTACCACTGTCCATATTTGAGTTCATCCAGTAAGATTTTGAATACTGACCAGTGGCGCTACGGTTTCCCAGATTAATAACTACATAGGCAGCAAGCAAGTCATTCTTAGATAAATTTTAAAGTAAACTTTGCTCTTAACCACTGTCCATATTTGAGTTCACCCAGCAAGATTTTGAATACTGGCCAGTGGCTACGGTTTCCCAGATTAATAACTATATATATAGGCAGCAAGCAAGTCATTCTTAGGTAAATTTTAAAGTATGTGTAAAAAAATGATCTGACTAACAAAGTAGCTAACATATAAAGGTGTTGATTAAATATGGGTTTATTTTCTAGACTTGGAATAGTACTAATTAGTAATCAGTGAAACAATCTAATCATGTTCCTGAACAACATATTAGCTTTAGAAGTTAGAGATATTAGTTTACTATGCTAGATTTAAACCAAAGTCAAAATATGGGTTTATTTTCTATCAATTCCAGTAGTACTAATCAATGAAGCAATATAATCAAGTTCCTAAATAACAGATTAGCTTTAGAACTTTCAGATATTAGTTTATGTGGCAAAAATAATGAAGCGGGCGTGGCGCAAATTGTCAGAGAACAGCACAATTCAGGAGCATGAGCAGCTAAAAACTCACTGGTCCTGCTCCTATGAAACCTACCAAGGGTCCCTTGACCCAGATAGGGTACATTTACAATGACTCTTACCGTTGCATTCAGTGCAAGAGATCCTGAAGTGCTTGTGGCAAATAAGATTGAACTTTGAAAACCAATCTCACATGGGTCTTGTTTGTTTCAGATTAATTAAAATAAATTAAATGAAAATTTGTTATTTTTGTGTAATCTAAATAATGTAATATTTTGTAGTCATTTTTGTGGGGTTAAATGGTTCTTTTTAAATTTTGTAAAATTATTTTTTCATAATATTTTTAACTCTTTAAATTTTTTTTTGAGGGGGTCACAAATTTGCTAGAGTAAACCGCAACTCAACTTTAATCTAAAACAAACAAGGCCATGTATTTCCCTTCTCTCGTAGTCTTTGTCCCTATCCTTCCTTCTCCCTCTTTTATTCTGTTAGAATAATTATGGGGTTGGCCCATTTAATTATTTTAATAGAAATTCCAAGAGGCCCATTTAATACTACGGGAAATTGGGAGGAGAATATCTCAACTTAAATAGTTGGATTGTGGTTCTCCCAATTAGAAAAGTGAGAAAAGAGAAAGGCAGGGCCACACACGCGCGCGCGCCAAGCCGAGTCGAGCTCGAGCTGAGGTGGGCGTGGGCGTGGGCGACCTCTCCCTGAGCAGGGCGACCTCTCCTCGAGCACGGGCGATCTCTCCCTGAGCCGGGAGATCTCTCCCTGAGCCGGGCGACCTCTCCTCGAGCACGGGCGACCTCACCCTGAGCACGGGCGACCTGGCTGGATTGATGACGTCCGTTACGTAACCGACGTCTTAATGGCCAGTTTAATGACGTCCGTTACTAGTGCTTGATGGCGTCCAGATTCGACGAACCTTCTCTTCCTGGCGCCTATAAAAGCATGAGCACCTGGCCCTGTGAAAAAGGCACTCGCTCTTAAGAGCTCTCTTCCCCGCACATTCCATTCTTCCATCTGTAGCGCTGCCGTTTTGCGTTCCCGCCTCTGTTTCCTTGCGCGCACAAGGAGCGGAGGGAGCAGGCCACCGGAACCTCGTCCTTCTCGAGATCCTGCTCGGGATAGAAGGCCGATAAGGTTTTTGGGGAGCGTTCTCACGATCGCTCAAGTTTCCTATTTGGTTCACTTCATCTACACAAAGATCGACGTTCGATTGCACCGACATCTCCACTGCATCAAAGGCATCTCTGCACCAACTTGTGATCATCTACATCAACCGTCATGGCGGCTGAGAATGTACAAGTCATTCCTCCGCCAGCGCTGGCGTCTGTGCCTGTAGTGGCTGCCGCTCCAGCTCAAGGGTATATTTGTTTATACCGTGTTTTTGTCCTTTTGTTTTCCTGTTCATTAGACCTTGCGTATGAGATAGATATTTTTATATCTAGTACCGCTGGTCTTGAACTGGAAACTGGCAATTGTTTAATTATGATTTACATAATTTTGTGGATTAAAATATTGAGAAAATTCCTAATATTTCCAACATATTCAGCCGCGCGCGCCCTCTCCAGGACCGCCCCAGACTTAGACAAGGACGACGGCTGCATCGTCGCGTTCCCTCCGTCCTGCTTCGCCCCCTCATGTGTGGATGACGAGAAGAAGGAAGAGCACAAGCAGCCGCGTGAACGCCTTCTCAACATCCGCCCTACCTCGACTCGACCAGATCCTCGAATGTACAAAACCTTGACCCGCCCCGGCCCACCGGTAAATCGGCGGTGCACTAACACAAATCAGGGCAGAGAAAATTCACATAACGTTATCCCAACCAAAGACAATTAGGCATATAAAAATTCCACCAAATACACAAATCCAGTCACTTAGGTACATGAAAATCCAACCACATACACAAATATAGTAATGACGTGATAGTAATACATGCATCAATACGGTTAATGGGTTGAGCTAGGCCCACGAGTAACGTAATATACAGAACCGGGCCCAGGTCAGATCGAGGCAAGCCTTAATCCGGACCCGGCACAAGATGAACCGGTGCAAGACGTCACCACATCTATATTGTATGAATTAATCCAAATAAAACAATGGCATAATGAGATGTAATTAAAAAACTATATGCAATATGTATTGAAAGTTGATATTCATACTTATGTTAGAATATTTTTAAAATATATTTTTTTATAATTTATATTACATAGAAACGCATTATATAAAATAGAAAAATTACAAACATGCCATTATAAAGTTGCTGATTCGCAAAAAAATGCAACCCCATACAAAAATGAAATGTTTGCTATGGACCCACATGTCATAGACAGAAGAGTGAAATTTTTGCAAAATGTAAATTTTATAATAGCATTGATGCAATTTACCCTATGAAATATATAAATATATAGAAACTAAATATTTATTGTGTAGACTTATATTTGATCAATAATCAATAAGTAAAAAAATAAAATAGGATTAAGGTAAGATACAACAATCCTCACGTTGCATATTTTTGCACACATAAAAGCATTTTTTTTTCATACATTATTCTAGATTTAGTTTTATATGGTTTGGATTATGCCACATGGCGACAACATAACGGTATAATATGTATAATTAGAGACTTATTTATTCATCAAATCCCCTCCATCACCAATACATTGTATTATCAAATCTCCTCCATCACCATTATGTCGAATTAGATCTCATTTTTAATAAAATAAATTAGAGATTTATGTAACAAGTCATTATAAAATGGAAAAAGTACCATACCAGTCCCTCAACTAATGCCATGAGACCACTTTGGTCCCTCAACTGAAATACCGGACAAGCTTGGTCCCTCAAGTGACAAAACCAGACCAAAATGGTCCCTTTGACCAGTCAAAGGCGGTTTTGAGCTGATTTGGATGCCATGTGTCACTTTTTGATTAAGTGGCTGCCACCTCATCTATTTATCACCATCCATGTCACATAAATCAATTTAAAAAATAGGAGAAAATATTTTAAAAAATAGGGAAAATATCTATTAAAAATTATGGAAATCCTAAAAAAACTACAAACTTTTTAAAACAATTCCAAAAATATAAAATATGGTAAAGAATTCTTAAGAAAATAAAAAAATCCTTGAAAAGTTCTAAGAAATCATAAAAAACCTAATAAATTCTAAATAAATCATTTACATAATTTTTAATAGATATTTTCCCTATTTTTAAAGATTTTCTCCTTTTTTTAATTGATTTATGTGACATGGATGGTCAGAAATAGATGAGGTGGCGGCCACTTAATCAAAAAGTGACACATGGCATCCAAATCACTCAAAACCGCTTTTGATCGTCAAAGGACCATTTTGGTCCGTTTTGTCACTGAGGACCAAGCTTGTCCCAGATTTCACTGAGGACCAAAGTGGTCTCATGGCATTAGTTGAGGGACTGGTATGGTACTTTTTCCTTATAAAATAGAAAAGTTGTTAATAAATAGTATAATATTAATGCATTCTATCTATACAATTAAAAGTCTCTTATGGTTCCTATGATAAGGGATAAATAAGGAAAAAGTACCAATTTGGTCCCTCAACTATAGCCGTTGGACCACTTTGGTCCCTGAACCTCAATACCGGACTTGGGACGTCCCTCAACTAACAAAACCGGACTTAAATAGTCCTTTGACCCGGTCAGCAGGTGGTTTCAGGGACCTTTTAAGTCCGGTTTTGTTAGTTGAGGGACCTCCCAAGTCTGGTTTTATTAGTTGAGGGACCTCCCAAGTCCGGTTTTGAAGCTCAATACCAGGTAAAAGGACTATTTAAGTCCGGTTTTATAGTTGAGGGACCTCCCAAGTCCGGTATTGAGGTTCAGGGACCAAAGTGGTCCATCGGCTATAGTTGAGGGACCAAATTGGTACTTTATCCGATAAATAATGAAGTCAAAATATATCATTGATAATGTTACTGATAATATGTTAACTAAGTTAAATATTTTGATGATGGTTGCCGCGGTATCTCTGCTGAGACCACTAATGTTTCAAGGGCCCTTCTCTCCACATAAAGGGAAAAGGTAGTGGAAAGAGAGAGAAGTGGTTTGCTTGCAACCGACCTAGGTACAAAGAAGATTAGACCACAGACTGGTCTCGGTCAGGAAAGACAGGCGTTTTACCTACTAGGGTTTCGACAGAGGTTAGCCGAAATTAGGGTTTCGGGTTGTTAGACAATGGTCGGCCAACAAAGGGCATGGCTTGGCCAAGCTACAAGGAGGGGTTGATCGATTTGGGTTTAAGTCGAGGAGAGGAGGGGAGAGGACTCTAGCTTGGCTTGGAGGATGCTAGGGTTTAATCGGGACACAAGCTTTGGCTCGACCGAGGGAGGCCAGGGTTTTGGTCAAGGGAGGGGATGGACGGTTGACTCCACCCAAGGGTTTTAGGGTTTCGGTCGAGGGTCGAGCTAGAGTTTCGACCAAGGAGGGTCGAGAGAGAGGAAGAGAGTCAAATTATAATTGTAGAAGTCTTGTAAATTGTAATGCAAATAATAATAAAATATGTTGTTATATATATATATATATTGGAATGTAATCGTTTAAAATTTAGGGTTTTTCATCGAAGAATTATATTAAGGGAACGACTCTGGAACGGACGTCCAATGAAACTTAATTCGATTGGACGCCCGCGCATGTCGGCCCAGCCTAGCCTCGCCTCGCGTGGTTGCATGGCTCCGCATGGTTGCTTGTCTCCTCACATGCATGAGCTGCTCATTAGAACTTGCTAATGCTACATGCACGTGGAGAAAAAACAAAGCCATTAATTTACATGCTGATATCAACGGAGTCCATTGTGTATTTTCTTTCGGTCACCATATTTTTATTATTGGAAGCTCTAATACATCAACCGTTTTCAACAACGTGTTCCTTACATTTTTACGAACAAAACAAGACCCATGTTGCTATATAAATTTTACTAGAGCAATTTGTCTTTACTAATGGAACAATTAATTTGGTCTATTTGAACAATACGTCTAGTCTGATGAAACAACTTGGTATTTGGTCTGCCGGAACGATAGGCTAAAACCAATTGGAACAATATATCTAGTCTGATAGAACAACTTTTATATCTATTGGAACAATATATTTGGTCTGATGGAACAATAGGCTAAAACCAATTGGAAACAAAAAATGCCCAGTCTGATGGAACAACTTGTATACCTATTGAAACAATGTATTTGTTCTGCTGAAACAATAGGCTAATCCAATTGAAACCATATGCTAAAACCAATTGGAACAATACATCTAGTCTGATGGAACAACTTGGTATTTGGTCTGTTAGAACAATACGCTGAAACCAATTGAAACAATATGTCTAGTCTGTTGGAACAACTTGTATACCTATTAGAACAATGTATTTGGTCTGCTGGAACAATAGGCTAAAACCAATTGGAAATAAAAAAAAAGTCAGTTTGATGGAACAACTTGTATACCTATTGGAATAACTTGTATACCTATTGGAATAATTTATCGGGTCTGCTGAAACAATAGCCTAATCCAAATGGAACAATATGTCATGGACCACAACTTGTATAAATTTTACTAAAACAATTTGTCTATACTGATGGAACAATTAATTTGGCCTATTGAAACAATACATCTAGTCTGATGGAACAACTTGGTATTTGTTCTGCTAGAACAATACACTAAAACCAATTGGAACAATATGTCTAGTCTGATGAAACAACTTGTATACCTATTGGAACAATGTATTTGGTCTGCTGGAACAATACGCTGAAACCAATTGGATCAATATGTCTAGTCTGATGGAACAACTTGTATACCTATTGGAACAATGTATTTGGTCTGCTAAAACAATAGGCTAATCCAATTGGAACAATATATGATGGACCACAACTTGTATAAATTTTACTGAAACAATTTGTCTATACTAATGGAACAATTAATTTGGCCTATTGGAACAATACATCTAGTCTGATGGCACAACTTGGTATTCGGTCTGCTGGAACAATACGCTAAAACCAATTGGAATAATATGCCTAGTCTGATGGAACAACTTGTATACCTATTGGAACAATGTATTTGGTCTGCTGGAACAATGAGTCTAGCCTGTTGGAACAATATATCTTGCCTACTGGAATAATAGGCTAAACCCAATTGGAACAAATACGTCTAGCCTGATGGAACAATTTGTATAAATATTGGAACAATGTATTTAGTCTGTTGGAACAATAGGCTAAACCAATTGGAACGATATGTCAAGTCTGATGGTGGACCACAACTTGTATACCTATTGGAACAATGTATTTGGTCTGCTGAAACAATAAGTATAGTCTCCTGGAACAAATCTATATTGTCTGCTGGAACAATTTTAACAATAAAGATAAAAAATTTAAGAATATTTAAAAATATTTTTAAATATTTAAAATGAGTTCATTAATAATTTAGATGAATTATAAAATTTGTACTACGCGATTTGGACTCCAAATAAAAAGATACAAAAATGAGAAAATAAATAGAAACGAAAATGAACAGCATAGTCTCTAGCTAGCAGCAAGCAGTCAGTCATCACTCACGACCGAGCACTAAATGCGGAATTAGTATACTGCTCGTCGTGGTTGCGGAGTTAAAGTGCGCTAGGCTAGCTAGTTGACGTTGGGCCAGGCCGTGGCGTCCGATGCAATCGGACGTCCGGTAATAAGCAATTCCGTTATATTAAATAAATTTTAAATTTGTTTTTCTTTTTAAATAAAACCCTCAGCTCGCTCGAAACTGGCTTGTTTCCATCCTTAATGCAAGCAGAAACTCACTATCCAGTGCTACGTACGTGTTCGATCGCCTCGGCGTCCAACAGAGGAGAGGCACCATCATCACCATTAGCTAGCAGCAGCAGCACATTACTGCATGTCTGCATTGCTGCAATACACGTACGCTAGCTACGTACTATGAGCACACTGCCACTGTGTCCCAGCATGCATGCATCATCCAGTGCGTTAATGAAGGGAGCAAGAGGCGGCAGCGGCAGCGGCAGCAGAAGGGGCAGAAATATATGCGCGGACGTGAGCGAGCGAGCGAGTGATTTGGAGGAAGCAGAACCAAGAGACGAGGGCGAGCGTGCCGTGTGTGTGGACAGCGTGTATTGGTCCTGTGCTGTTGGAATCTGGAGTCTGGAGCGCCCCCAATGAGCATTGCATAGCGTGTCAGCGTGTGGCCGCTTTGTTTAACTTGCTCAGAGCTTTGGTCGAGATGTGACTTTGAAATTTTGATGAAACATATTTAAGAAATCAATTTTTTTTTGCTCAAATAACGGTTATAACTTATAAGTAGTGAGACAAACATATATAAGGGTCGTGTATGAATTTTTTTAATCACACGCTTGCATGTTGGTACAACTAGAGTACTAGACCGTAATCAAATCTGTATGGAGCTCATAGCCGCCTCCTTCCTCCGCCCCGGCCGGCGGCGCCCATGAGCCGGCCGCTCCGTCGCCCAACCTCCCGCCGCCGCCTCCCGTCCACCTAACCTCGCCGGCGCCGCCGATCCTCCATCCACGGCCGCCCGACCGCCATCTCCCCCTCCCGGCTCGGCGGCCGCCGCCGCCGCCGCCGCCCTAACGAACCCACCCAACTGCCGGGCCACCACCCCCCAACCTCCCTCTAAACCTCGGGGAACCCAAATGTTCCCTAACCCTAACCCGAAACGGCGGCGGCGAGCTCGACAGCGGCGAGGACGAGGTCGATGGGGAGCTCGACGGCGGCGAGGTACGCTCCCTCCTTCCTCCTCCCCCTCTCTCATCCCCCTCCAAATTGCCTGCAATGGAGAAGAACGGGGCAGTTGCCTGGGCGGGTGAACTGCCGCCCAGGCGACTGCCATTGAGCAAAACCGAAATCCTAAATAAGGAAAAGAAAAGACCTCGGACATAGAATAAGAGTGGACGACTTATTTAATTGCATTATTTTCAACACTCTCCTCACGTGGGGACTTATTTAATTGTGTTGTTTCCAACACTCTTACGCGCGTGGAGGTTGCCTTAGGATTCATACATGCAATAGGAATGATGACTTAGATAGAAGTCGAACTCGAGATCTCTGGCTCTAATACCATATTAAGTTATATGCACTGATCAGTTCACCTAAAAAACTAAGCTAATAGAGGAGGGTGGACAACACACTTATACTTTCCAACAAAAAAAAAACAGTTTATAACCGCTAACAACACTGCGATGGACAATCAACCTCTTTTACATGCAACATATCATGGGAGTGCATTCTTAAGGCTCCTGGCATATTCTGCTAGCCTCTTCAGCCCTTCTTTTGGTGAAGCTGCTTCACCTAACTGTCTCACCATTGCACTGCCAATGATCACTCCATCAGCACCCCACTCCGCAATCTGCAACAATTACGTACGGTTAATAAAGGAAACCGACCTAATTACATTGTTGAATTTTGTAATAAAATCATCGTGAATTTAGCTAATTAGCTATCTTTTTACCTGTCTAACATGGTCAGGAGTCGATATACCAAAGCCAACAGCCACGGCTTTGTCAGTGACCTGCAGAGTGCAGACAATAACGGCACCTCTGTACCTAACGATACTCGTCAGCTCAAAATAACTAGAAAACATTACTTGTTACAGTTTTTTTTTCTTTCGCACAAACCTGCTTAGTCTTTTGAATAAGATCCTTGACGCGCGGGTTCACCTCAAGGCGAGGGCCTGTAACTCCACACACACTTACCTGCATAATTGATGATGCGATAAGGACAAGGGAATTTTATCAGGTCCTGGTCACAAATTTAAACTTGCAACAAGAAGCTAGGGTTCTATTCATTCTCGCTTACAAGATAAACAAACCCTTCTGAAGCGTCTGCGATTTCTTTCGTCCTTTCTATTGGTGTCGTTGGTGTTGTGAACATTACCTACATACCATTAATCACGAAATAACATAAATTTCTAAATGACTGAGGTAAATATAACTCTTCTGTTATGACACCAGTGTAATCTGCAAGATGAGAGTGAGAACCAACCAGCTCTATGTTGTGCATGATGGCCTCGTTTCTCAACAATCTCGCCTCTTCCAATGGAAGATCAGGAACTACAAGGCCTGCAGCATAGCAATTGTAAAATAACACCCTGATTGGGACAGCTGCTACGTACGTACACCACCAAAGTGATCTTTTTTGTGAAAGTTTACTCAACAAAACCACCGGAATGTGTGTTAGTACGTAAGAAAAGTACCATGCACACCAGCTTGCTTGATAGTAGCCACGAAGTTTCGCACTCCTCGCTTGAGGATTGGGTTGTAGTGCGTGAAGATAACAACTGGACAAGACAACTCGGGTATGGTGCTCTTGAGCATCACCATGATAGAGTCGATCGTGGCGCCTTTGTTGAGTGCCCGTGATGCAGAAGCCTGAGATCATGATATGAAGCAAACACTAATATCAAGGGCTATAAGCTTCATTCAGCTAGCCGCGATGAATGCTGCGGCTGTATCATTTTCTTTAGACAATGGAGAGCGAGATGCACAAAAGCGAAAACAAACCGTACTTGAATGATCGGTCCATCAGCCAGTGGATCAGATCATCAGAGTAGGGCAAGCCGAGCTCGATGACATCGGCGCCGCAGGAATCAAGAACTTTCAGCGCCGCCGATGTGGTTGCCTGGTCGGGGTCACCGGCAGTAATGTATGGGATGAACGCGGTCTGAAAAAATAATCTCTCGAGGTTAGACACACACAGGCAGCTCAGCTTCTCAGCTCAGGAGTTCTTTTATATGATGGAAAAAGAAAACTTCTAGCCTTTACATGAATGAGGATGCATGCGTCGAAAGCTCAAGAGATTAGCGTTTGCCACAAACAATGGCACAGCATGAGGCTAGAATAAATAAGATCACGAGGGTGTACGTGTTTACGTGATGAAGGGAGGCTAGCTGAGAAGGATCACCTTGCCCTTGCTCTGCTCCCGCAGCCTGGAGAAGGTCTCCGCGACGTTGCACTTACCGCCGGTGAGCGCCACGCGGAGGCGCTGGCCAACGGGGGCGGCGGCGACCGCGACCGCCCGGGTGGTGGAGGTGGTTGCGCCGGCCGCGAGGCGCATCCGCAGCGGAAACGAAGCCGAGGAGGAGGCGGACGCGGCGGCGGCGACGGCGACAGAGGAGATGGAGGAAGCCCTGAGTGCGAGCGCCATGCGCATGCGAGTGTACGTGTGGCAAGACAAGGGGCAGTGAGGCGAGGTGGAGACGTGGAGTACCTTGGGGCCTGTGCCGTGGGCTGAGCTAAACTGGGTAGTGACAGTGAGTGCGCGAAGTGTATTAATAGGAGGCGGAGGCGCAGGCGGAGGCGGAGGCGTGCTGACCTGACGCGAGCTCCTGCTCGTGCTCACCTGTGCTCATCTGCAACCACTTCTTTTGAGTTCTTTCATCACCTCACCTTCATAGACACATAGTACGACGTAAATGTGCTGAAGGCCAACAAAACATCTAATTTACGGGAACTCAAACCGTCAGCAGGTGCGCATCATCTGTGGGGCGGAAATTTTGCGGCAAGGATCCTCCGTTCCTATACCAGCGAGGTACTATAGCCTTTCTCTACTCTCAAATATCTCTTCTATGGAGTAAAACACTATTCAGGTGCCCTGTATTTCACTATAAAATTCTTTCATAATTTATACTATCCTCTAAAAAATTTTCTTCCTCCAATAGCTCCTCTATATTTCTCTATATTTACTATAATATTATTTAGGTGCTACTAGAGTTGAGCAGCTACCCGTGCTATAGTGTTTAGGGGTATGTCCTGACCATATAGCCTACGGACACCTCATCTGGTGCTCCATGCTTCCTCTTCCTCCTCCCTGCACGCTCTTCACCCTAGGATGAAACGGATCAAAAACCATTCATGTTATGTTTGATCCATATTTTTTTCGGATATTGATTTGAACACATAATATCGTATACGGATTCCAACATGGATAATATATATTGAATATGGATAATACCCGGAGGAATACGGATAGCATAAGAGTGGATAGTGATCGGAATAGATATTTCTCAGATAATATGTGCAAACATAAACCAACTTTATGGATTGAGTGATAGGTTGTCGCTAGTGAATATTTGTGGAGATTAAATTTATATTCTTGAATAAAATAGGATGTGACATGTTTAAATTAATTTTAGTCAGGCAAAATATAAATGCTAATGTCAAAATGACATCTTTAATATATTACATTGTTACCATAATATCAATATTAATATACAAAAGAAAAAAAAAAGCATGTTGAAAAATTCACAACAACACAAGAAAAGTTGGTGGTAAAATGGGTGATGGCCACTAACTCACTATATGGGCTAGGCTAAATTGGTGATGCGGATATTATCTGATAGATATTATCCAAAAATTATCTAGATATTATCTGACAGATATTATCTGAGATTTTTGAATCCAAATATGAGACCCTTTATCCGTATTCGATTCGTATCCAAAAAATTCGAGGTATCCAAAAAAATATTTGAATGACTAGCTGCTTGGTCGGTTGGCAGTTGAAAATTATCCATACCATTTCCTCCCCAACTCTACCCACACCGTCTCCACCTCTGTGTCTCTGCATTCGGCCTCACCAACAACCTTTCCCTTTTCTCCAACAAGATCTACTCCGCACGCCTCCCCCACCTCCCCCATCACCTCCGGCCACCACTCGCGAATGACGACACCCTCACCTCCTCACCACTCAACCCTTTCCTCCTACCGCCCCGCTGACCCCATCCACCCTAAGTCCGGCCACTAGCGTGATCCACCTGTCGTCGCTGCTAAACAGCCTTCATCCACCCCCGCGGCTCCGACGCGTCGTTGCCCCACCAAGAACCATCCCCACTACCTAGCTGTCGTCGTCGATCCCACAAGGAAGCCCTCCCCCAAACCCTACCCGAAGACGAGCGACGACCACGAGATGGTAGCGTCGGCGTGGCGAGGAGAAAGAAGGGGGTTGGCGATGTACTATCTGAAGGAGAGAACGATGTACCATTTATTAGCATCTCTCTATTTAGTGATGTCCATTTTATTTGATCTGTTTTTTAAATTTTGAGAAGTTATAAGTTAAAACAATTATTTGACTTTTTCATACGTAAGATATGAAACAATCAACTAGGAATAAAACCTATAGAACATGTCATGGCGTGTCAAAAAACCTAGAGAGAAGCTCCACAAAAAACACTAATTTTAGGTGGGTGCAAGTGCAGTACGTTTTTTAAGTGGAAGAACGTTGTAGGCTCTAGATGTACAAATAAATAATGATCTCAGCTTTAGCTAGCTGACGATGTAGAAACAAGCCGCATGCATTTAGAGATAGAATGTATGTGTAAAGCCCATTACTATTTTTTTTTTCATCTAAGATTAGTGAAATCCATGTTCAAATAATTTGTAGGGCTACTGGTGGAATTCATACCAAAACGACGGTCAACCAAATCTCGTCGACGCATGGACTACCCGAAAATGAACTCGGCTTCCCAATCGGCAGCGGTGCTTATTCCTCGGCCGATGGACGCGGATGGCACCTGTTCTCGTTGAAGTCGTATTTTCATCGACAACAAAAGCTGTATCGTGCATCTCGCAGACGACGAAGCTCAGAATTCATCTGGGTGTTTTGAGTGTAAAAAAAAAACTGAATTGAACGAGGAAAAAAATAAGAAAAATAATCTGGTTGAGGCTCAATTCAATGGGAGAATTGTGATTTGTCCTGAAATTGGTTAGCCTTTGCTAAATTGCCTAAACTTGAGGAGCTTTTGATGTTTTGCCCTGAGCGGAGAAACTATTAACAAATTTTACAATCCAGTCCTCAGAAACTAGATGTTGTCTCACCTGTGATGGCTGTGACCTAGCCAGCAACGGCGCCGAAGTGTTCAGCGTAGAGGAGAAGGGGAGGGGAGGCCTCGTGCGTGGAGATGGGCTCAGGGGCGGGGGAGGAGGGCGCCGTCGCCCGTGTTCTGGGCGCTCGCCACCACTCGCGCGTGGAGGAGAAGAGTCGGCGCCGTGTGGAGGAGGAGAGGCGGTGGTGCGCGTGGAGGAGGAGGAGGAGAGGCGGCGGCGCGTGTGGAGGAGGAGGAGGAGAGGAGCGGCGCGTCGGCCCGCCCCAGCCTTCGCACGAACATCCTCGCGCTGCTTTCCGCGCGCCTGTTGGTTTCCGATGACTGGATTATAAAATTTGTTAATAGTTTTCCCACTCAGGGCTACTCAAGTTTGGATAATTTGGTAAAGGCAAACCAACTTTGGAGCAAATCGTCAATTCTCCCCGATTCAATATGGGAGCTTGAACGCGAGGCGTTCAGGGCCTGATTTTGGAACGGGCGGGCAGCTGCCTATGTGAACGTCACCCACCTGCAGCACTGCATGCCTTCCACGCGGTGCACCAACAAGGCGGAGCCCATGCGACGACCGACCGAACGACCGAGCCGGAGCAGCCGTGAGCTGTTGCGACCAGCCTAGTGGTGGGAGTTGGGCCGTGCCGGGCCGGCACGGCCCAGGCCCATCGTGCCTCGTGCTGGTGCAAAACGGGCCGGCACGGCCCGGCCAGCACTTCGGGCAGTGCCGGGCTGGCACGGAGTGCCAAAATCTAGGCCCGGCATGGCCCGAAAGCATGGCGGGCCGGCTTCGGGCCAGACCGGCCCGAGTAACAAAAACAGCAGGCGAAATAATTTTTTTAGAAATTTATACGTTGCTCAAATTAAAAAGTTGTTTATACAAAAAAGATGTGTCTTGAAATTATCTACAACTTTCGTGTTCAACCCAAATTCATCCGAGTAGCATAAGACCTCGAAAATTGCGAATTACCGATGATGGTGCCGTCGGCCCGAAAGCAGGCAGCGACAAAAATATTTTTTATAAAATCATACGTTGCTCAGATAAAAAACTTGTCTACATAAAAAAGATGTGTCTCGACATTATCTACAACTTTCGTATTGAACAGAAATTAATTTGAGCAATGAAAGACCATAAAAAATATAAAATACTGACCCGTGCCTCTATTTGAGCCGGGCCAGCCCAAGCACGGCCCGTACAGTAGGGCCGGGTCGGGCGGCACGCTGTGCCTGGTTTTCAGGCCCGGCCCGGCACACCATTTTGGGCCGTGTCGGTCCAGCCCATCAAATGTTCGTGCCGGGCTGTGCCGCGGGCCTATTTTTTTGAGCCGTGCCCGGGCCGGCCCGTTTTGACACGGCCCAACTCCCACCGCTAGACCAGCCGATGGTCGACGATCCGACGGTGACTTCACCCCGGAGCACTGGTTCATGCATGTGGTCTCACGCCTTCATGCATGCAATGAGGCTGTGTTTTGATTGTCTACGTCGTACTCCATGAGTCAAGGCTGTGAGACAGCATTTGTTTGGTTTACATGAGTTGGTTTACATGAGTCAGGTCTTAGATCTTAACGCTTTGTGCCTATTTGTTTTTAGACTTTTAAGTCCCACGCACATACTGCTGCATCATGTGAGCCAGGCTCACCCCAAAAAAAAAAAAAAAAGCCCAAAATCCATGTTTTCGTGAAGCTTGGCTGTGGGGTACGTGGGAATTCCATGGGCGAGCCTTAGGCCTTCTTTGTTTCAGATTAAATTAAATTAAATTAAAATTTGTTATTTTTGTATAAGCCAAATGATGTAATGTTTTGTAGTCATTTTTGTGGGGTTTTAAATAGTACCTCTTAAAGTTTGTAAAATATTTTTTCATAATTTTCTGAACTCGTAAAAACGTATTTTGAGGGGAGTCACAAATTTGCTACAGTAAAACGCAACTCTACATTAATCTAAAACAAACAAGGCCTAAATGTGAGAGGTATACAAGCATCCAAACAAATGAGTTAGAGCCAAATCTATCAAACACGCTAAAAACAAACCAATGAGTTAGAGTCATGAGTTCGTCGCTGTGTGGGTGTTGGTGGTGTTCCTCTTTCTTTCTCTCTTGTACCTCTCCTGTTCGGCCTTGGTGGCAGCGGTGGGGCTGCGTTTCTTCTTTTCTTCTCTGTAGGTGGTGTTTCCGGCGGTGGCCGGAGGTGTGTCTGGCTTTGACCAGGGTTGCAGCGTAGCGCTGTAGTTGTACCCCATACTTGTACAGGTTTTTTTTTGTTTTCTCCTACTTATCAATGAAATAGGACGGCAGTTCTCCTGCTCCTTTTTCAAAAAAAAACAAACCGGTCGGGTGGCGCTTGCGTTGCTCCGCTGAACTTGCATGGATGCTGCATCCCAATTCTGAAGGGCTACCAAGAGCCGTGCACGAGCGGGATTAATATCGCACCCATGTATCCTCGGGATATGTGTGTGGTGTGAGTTGTGCGTGTCCACGTTGTTTTTCTCAAAATGTTTAGATTTGATAGTAATGTTCATTGTTTCATCGTAGATGATAAAAGAAATTGCTTCCTAGTAGAGAACCAACTAAAAACTACTAGATTACATAAGGTCACTTCTAAATTCTAATGCAAATGTCATCGGTCGTTTCAACAACTGCCACCAAGGACGGATTGCATGTACCTGGACATGGGGATGAGAAACAGTAAAAATGTTTCTTATATAAGGGATTATCTCTATCGTATAAACTAGGGAATAAAACGATGGTAAATCCGTGCCGGGGACGCTAGGTCTCTTATATAACACTTATAAACATAAAGAAAAAATAGCAAATTGGTTACTATGTATTATGCATTGAAACGGTTGTGCATACAACCCTTTGTCCTTTTTATACGATGTAGCATAATTAGAAATAACTTATATAATAATGCATTTGGTGAAATCACGAGAGCCACACACCACACATTTGGTTGTCTAGTCGGTCACCAGAGACAGGTCCCGCTTATGCAAGTTCATTGTGCGGGGCTGGCTTTAGGAAACGTCTGTTTGGGTAGTTTCCGTAGGGTATGGCTCGCATAGTGCACGCGAGTGCAAGGTGTAGCAATGTGGGAGAAGCAGGAAGTCGGCGGACTGTAACATCCCAAATTTTCAAAACCAAATTTGGCACGTTAATAATTTCATTAAAATGCATAATTAAAATATTAAACTATTTAAGTGTTGAAAAACATCATGGCATCATCATTGCATGTAACCGTTTTGAAAATGGGTTGGGTCATTAATTTTTAAAGGTATAAAGATTTTCATGGGTGCATTTAGAAGCTTTCAAACCCATGTGAATTTGTCAAAACCTATTTAATATTTGACCTTTGAATAATTATTTAGAAAGAAGAAAAGAGAAAAAAAAACAAAATTGGAAAAATTAGAAAACTTCTCTCTCTCTCACCTTTTCTCTCTGCTCTCTTCTCTCCCTCTGCACCGCAAGCTTATCGCCAGAGCTCAATTGCCGCTATGAGTTACTCCTCTGCACCCGCGTGCGTCGTCGGTGCACCGAGACCACGCCACGACTTCCTCTCGCCGCCACGCCACGCTAAGCACCCTGACTTCGCCGTCGTGTTGCTGCAGCTGTTGTGCAATAGCACCTGTCTTTCGATGCCTCCGCGCGCTGTGCCACCCGTCGGAGTAAAGTCCGACGCTGGCCGTGCTCTTCTCAGCTATAAAGCTCTGTGTTCCTGCTTCTCCTTATCCAGTGCCCTGCCGTGCTTCTCCTCGGTAAGCTCTGCTCTATTCCCTGGCCTTCGGCCATTTCTTCGTCGCTTTCTCACTCGCTTCCTCTCATCCTCCATACCGCAGTGTCGAAGGAACCCGAAGAACCACCAAGTTAAAAAGAAGCTGCGCTCAGTTCGTCGTCGCCTTGGTAAGCTTCTGCTCATCTCTAGGTGCGCTTGAGCTTGGGAAGATGATCCCGGGGAGGCCGTAGTCTTCCCTGCGTGTGCCATGTCGAGCTAGAGCTCTCATGGAAGCCATGCGAGCTAGTTTAGAGCTTGCACTGTAGCTATGTATAAAAATACGTACGTCGTGCGCGGACGGCGGATCAGCAGCTATAGGGTCCTTTGGAGGCGCTGAGTCGAGAGGAATCCATTTTTGCAGTCGGTTTGTCGAACGGAGGTCGCCACCGCCGGCTAGCCGAGCTCCAGTGTGCTCCAATGGAGTTGTCTGTGTGCGTGCTGTGTGCATGCATATGGCTAGCTAGAGGTAGAAGAAGAAGTGCTTTGAGATTAGTGCTTTTGTGTGTGGCTCTGATGAGTGGAAACGTATTGAGCGAATCGCTTTCGAGTTCAAAGCACATATAAATATAATCCAAAATTTAATAACTCTCTATTAATATTAATACCTATAAAAATAAAAATTAAGCTAATCATTTTTCATTAACTAGCAAATAACGAATGATTTTCAAAAAACCTTAGAAAATAACAAATATACTATTTGGATGCATACACTTGATTTAATAAAAATATAAAAATATAAAATAGTTGTGCATGCATCACATTTCCATACATATTTATTTCGTGCATGATTTTTAAAACAAAAATCATATATAAATGTTTCCCTGTTTGATGGATGTTTGTATTATCTTGTATGTGTTGTCCGCGTGGTTAGACCCGTCCATCGTCGCCGGTTGCTCCTACCCGTCATCTGACCAAGGCAAGTCCCCTTTGATCATATTGTGAAGCCATTTTGGTTATTTAGAAAATGTTTATTAGACTTGAAAATATGCATGCTAGTTTAAAAGATAAATGCCGATTTGCTAGAATTAGTTATTATGCCAATTAGAAAGGTAAGAGATATGTTAGGATCAAACCTAAGGCTAAAATATGAATTACTCTTATTTAAATACCTTGTTGAGGTAGGATAAATGCTTAAAACTATTTATGGAATGATTCAATCATTTGTGTGAATCGAGAATATTGTTGAGAAATGTTTGGGAAAAGATGATTTAAAGATAGCGCATCAAGGGTGATGCTTAATAGGAAATGATTTTCCTCTTATCCCAAAATCTTTCCGACTAGGGAGATATTTTGTCGGTTAGTGCGATATGGCACCGGTTTGAAAATCGGGCTAAAATATAAATTCTCCCTAGTCTAAGGACCGCTCATCCTATAATCCTATGAATCGAGCCATTCTGAAGACGACCTCGAGCCCCGGTATGGGGACGGGCCCGATCGTCGGTCCTCGTGGTTGATGGTCTTGTGGCGAAACATCGTCAGGTGCGTAGCCTCTCGAGGGTAAAGCGTACCCACTCGCAGAGTTAAAACTGTCATGATAGCCGTGTTTCATGGTTATGAGTTGTGAAGGACTGATTATATGGTAGCTCCTTCATTTTAAAACCAATTTAGAAAAGGGTTTTGAACAAATGATTTGAGATGAGTAAGGTTTGAGAAGGATTTCGTTTGAGCTAGGGGCCACCGGTGATATTCGAAATGGGTAACGACCTATCGGAAAGTGTCGCATGGAATGGACCTAGCGGTTTTGAGAAAAGAAAAGAAGAAAGGATTTTGTTCTTGCTATGGCATCGAGGCCAAGTGGCGAGAACCGTTTGAGAAAAGCCCAAAGAAAATATGGAGATTCAATGTTTCTAAATCGCTTTGTCAAAACTAGGCTAATAAGCGCAATTTCATAAAATTGCCCAAGCCATCCATTTGTACTAAACCCCATCGGCATATATCCTCGACTTGTTGAGTACCTTTGTACTCACCCCTATTTCTCCTTCCCTCTTCCAAAAATTTCAACAATGATCGAAGCGCCCACGACTCGCCATCCGAGGAGGACCCGGACTTCGAGGAGGAGGAGGACTTCGAGGACGAAGAGTAGGGTTGTGTCCGCCTGCCGCCGCTGTGGAATAGTCTAGCTGCTAGAATAAATCGTGCCATGTTAGGCTCTGCGTTACCGTGTGTGTGTATTTGTATCTTAACTGCGTGCCGTGCTTGATGTATTAAATGTGACTTCTGTGGGACGCTTAGTCCCTATGTTGTAATAATGTAACTCAAGGCAATGTACCATTATTGTTGTTAAATTGTGTGTGCTAGCCATGATCTTACGGGACTAATCTTGTATGCACAATTAGGGTTGATCAATTAGACCGGGTTCGACAAAAGTGGTATCGAGCCGATCGGCTTTAGGACGTAGCCCTAGAATTAGAGACCATATAATTTATAAAGAAAATAATTGTTAAATAAATTCGTAATCTTCGCAATCCAATTTTTCTTGATAATCTTTTGGAAATTGTAGATGCCGTCTTTCGCGTCGCCCTTGGACTTGGCTACGGAGGTTTCGTGCGCTTGACTATTGCCGATCTTGAGCACGCTTGGTTTCGTGACCCTATGTATCATGGGGCCACTACTTTGCGCAAAGGACTTTTCTTTGGGTGGTGTCGTCCATCGTCTTTTGCCGCAGTCCACCGCCTACTCGTGGACCGTTCGCTACTCGCCAATCGCGTTAATTGCTCGAGCGCCATCCAAGGCGTGTCGGACTTGCTTTACATCGACTCGCGATGCATTCACGCGTGAGCTGCATGTCTCCCGCCGCTACTTTCCTCAAATGCGCTTAACGAGCTGTTCAGCCATGCTCGATGCGCCGAGGGTGAGCGACCGACGGTGTACCACCTTGCCGAGCTCGTCCAATCCCTGGACGACGCGTACACCATCGTCCTGCGGGAGTTGAACTCTGTCTATGACACCAACCGCCAGCTGGAGCAAGCCAAGAAGGAGAGCCGCGAACTTAAAAAGCGTGACTCTTTTCACTTGGTGGAGAAGGTCCAGCTTCGCAAAAGAATCCGTCAGTTGGTTCGCGAGAACCAGCGTCTCCGTGGGAATGCCGCTTCTTCCTCCGGGACTCCTGCTACTGCTGCTTCGACCTCGCGCCCGCAGAAGAAGGAGGTCGGGACAAGCCCCGCGTCCCCGCCTAAGGATCCTGCTGATCTTCCCTTGTGTTCCTTCGAGCTCACCCCTAAGGATCTCAAGTTGGATCTGGGTCCTTCCGGAGTGAGAGCTCCGCCTCCCACTCTTGTCGAGCTCCAAGGCATACCGTTGATGGTTCGATCACCACCGTCTGGTTGGCACCCGCTGTGGATGCCGACGATGATGATGATGACGGGAAGACCCGTGGAGTTGGTCTCGAGTCCGATTGCGACTGGACTAGCTTGTAGCCCTCAGTATCCTTTGTTTGGGTCGTTGTCACCCTTTTCTTTTCTTTTTCTTTTGCTTTGGGTCTTGTCGCGCTTTGCGCTTTGCCGCCGGTCCCCCTCCACTTCAAATATTCGCCGCCTCTTTAAGAGGCCGTCCCTTATGATTCGCCGCCCTTTCTGCTATTGCCGTCCGCCATGATTCGCCTTGCGCCGCTTGCGCTTTGCCGCTGCGTTGTTGCGCTGCTTCTTTGCTTTGCCGCCGCGTCGGTCTTTGTCGCCTACTTTGTCTTGCCGCCCGCCCGTGCCGCGCTGCTTCTCCAGCCGCGATGAGGAGAAGGTCGGAGATTCGCTCCGCGAGTCCTCCCCCTCACCGTTCTGCGAGCCCTCGCCGCTCGGTGAGTCCTCGCCGTTCTCCGAGTCCTCCTCGCCGCGCTCCAAGCCCTCGTCGTTCCCCGAGTCCTCGCCCTCGGCCCGAGCCGAGCGAGTTCCGTCTCTTCCTCGAGGAGATGAGTCATTTTCCTCTCTGGATCACCGTGGTAGCCATCCTACTCTGGTTGGTGCTTACCTGGTGGGCCTTGTGGATCCAATCCTATTAGCCGTCCCGGCGTATGTCCGTGTAACCCGTAGGTAGTTAGCTCGTGATTTGGGCTGACGTACCAGTTTGTGGTATTGCGCCCCTGTTTGTACCCTAAAAATTGTTATGTTATGAATATGAATGTGCATTGTGCCAAATTGCATATTTAAAACCATGTTTTGGATGAAAAACGTAATTCCTCCTTATGCTTATCTCGTTCCTCTCCTACCTATCAGATGGTGATTGCTCGAGTGGCTGGAAGAAGGGATGTTGCCCGGGGCCGAGGTCATGGAAGTGCCCCGAGCCGAGCAAGTGCCGCACCAACCTCGTGAGCAAGATCGCTCGATTCGTATGGATCAACATTACATTGGAGGACCTCCTCCTGTTCGGTTCCTCCTTGCCTCCTCTGCCAAATCTTCAACCAAATTCCCAACCAAGATCCCACCACGAAAACTCTCTCGAACATCAAGCTGATTCCAACCACCATCTTCCTCCACCACCTCCTGAAGAACCTACCACCCGAGAAATCATGCAAATGCAACACCAGATGATCCGCGACTTGATTCAAGAGCGGAATCATCCTCCTGTCCCAGCTCCCTCTCCTGCTCATACACCAGCTCCACCTCCCTATCGTTCCCGTATCAATGACTTCCTTAGGGCCAATCCCCTAAGTATCTTTGGCTCTGCCGACTCTCTGGAAGCAGCGGATTGGTTAAAGGAGATCGAGAAAAAGCTCATCATGTTCCAATGTGGTGAGGTTGAGAGTGTTCAGCTCGCAACACATCAACTCACTGGAGTTGCTGCTGCTTGGTGGGACACGTTCTGTGAAGCCCATGATAACCCTGATGCTATCGAATGGGCTGAGTTCGTTGAGGCATTTGAAGAGAACTATGTTCCCGACAGTGTTAAAGAGGCTAAAAGAATTGAATTCCACTCCCTCGTGCAAGGAAGCATGACCCTGCAGGAGTACCTCACCAAATTCACACTCTTGGCTCGATATGTTCCAAGGGACGTGAGGAGCGATCTTGATAAGATATATTTCTTCAAGAAAGGCATGGACCACGAGATACGTGCCTTGATTGACTCCTCAATTCCCACTTTCAAGCAAATGTTTGCCCGGCGGTTAAACAAGAGGAAAACCGTCGCCGGATGCCTAGTCGCCGAAAGAAGAAGAGGGCCCATGAGGATAGCCATTCCTCTGGAAGTTCTCGTTTCAAGATCAAGCGCCTCGTGATCGTGTGCATGTTATCCCTCCTCGCGCCTAGACTTTCAGTGGGTCGATCGCGACTGCTCCTCTACCACCTCCACCGATTCGCACCCAAGTCTCCACTCCTCAAAAGAAAGATATCTCCACCATAAAGTGCTTTGCTTGCAGCCAGTTGGGTCACTATGCCACTCGTGTCCCAATAAGAATCTCGAGCCTCAAGGGAAGCCTCTTTGCTCGCGACTCGCTCTTTCGGGATGGGTCGCAGAACTTCCAACTGCAAGATCTGCTCCTGTTTGTTGGGCGTGGGCGTGTGAACCACGTCATCGCCGAGGACGCCCATGCCGATCCCAATGTGGTGATGGGTAAGTTTTTCATAAGCGCGATGCACGCTCATCGCTCTTTTCGATTACGGTGCAACGATTCATTCATCTCGGCATCTTTTGTCAAAAATCATGAGTTGGCGATGCCTTGAAGAATCCAATGCTAATTAAATCCGGGAAAAATCATGAGATCCACTTTGATGTGCCCGGGGTTAAGCTAAAATTCAAGACACCGAGTTCTTGGCGAGACTTGGTGGTTATAAACTCAAGAGGAATTGAAGTGATTCTGGGTATGGATTGGTTAACCAAAAATAAAGGTCAAATAGACTGTGCCACCAAAACAGTAAAATTAATTAATAGTGTTGGACGGAGGTCCAATTCATATAAATTCTTTCCCTCTCGATCTAATCACCCTTAATAAGTTGGAGGCCTCTTCCACGAAAACCATAGGCGTGGTAAAGGATTTCCCGATGTGTTCGGACGAGTTTGCTGGAATGCCCCCGATCGGAAATTGAATTTGTGATAAACACGGTTTCCGCATCGGTCCTATCTCCCAAAGACCTTATCGCCTATCGCCAATCTAATGGCTGAATTGAAGAAACAAATTGAAGAATTGCAAGAAAAAGGATTTATCCGACCAAGTGTTTCCCTTGGGGAGCACCCGTGATTTTAAATCAAAAAGAAAGCGGATCTCTCCGCATGTGCATAGATTATCGATCTCTAAATGAAGTAACAATTAAGAATAAATACCCTCTTCCCAGAATCGATGATCTGTTTGATCAAATGAAAGGAGCTTGTATCTTCTCAAAAATCGACCTGAGGTCTGGTTACCACCAAATAAAGATTAAAGATACCGACATTCCGAAAACAGCTTTCACCACAAGATATGGCCTCTATGAGTTCACGGTGATGTCATTTGGTCTGACCAACGCTCCGCCATATTTCATGAATCTAATGAATAAAGTGTTCATGGATTTTCTGGACAAGTTTGTGGTGGTATTCATCGATGATATTCTAATTTTTCTAAATCGGAAGAGGAGCATGAAATTCATCTTAGAAAGGTTCGGAGAGGTTAAGAAAATCAGTTGTATGCCAAGCTGAGCAAGTGCGAGTTCTGGATGAAGGAAGTGATATTCCTTGGTCATGTGATATCAGCCGGAGGTGTTGCAGTGGACCCGGAAAAAGTCACCGCGGTTGTTGAGTGGAAACAACCGAAATCTGTGAAGCAAGTGAGAAGTTTTCTTGGATTGGCGGGATATTACCGTCGGTTCATTGAAAATTTTTCAAAAATCTCTCGTCCTTTGACAAATCTTCTTAAAAGGAAAATAAATTTGAGTGGAATGATAAGTGTGAAGCTAGTTTTCAAGAGTTGAAAAGGCTATTAACTTCGCTCGGTGTTAATCTGCTGATGTCCATAAGGATTTTGAGGTATTTTGCGATGCATCTAGGCAAGGCCTAGGTTGCGTCTTGATGCAAGAAAGGAGAGTTGTTGCTTACGCATCAAGACAACTCAAACCTCATGAGCGAATTATCCCACTCATGATCTTGAGCTAGGCTGCGTGGTTCACGCTCTAAAAATCTGGAGGCATTATTTAATTGGCAACAGAACCGAAATATTTACCGATCACAAAAGTCTCAAATATATATTCACTCAACCTGATCTCAATCTAAGACAAAGAAGATGGTTGGAATTAATCAAGGACTATGATGTGGGAATCCATTATCATCCTGGCAAGGCCAATGTGGTGGCCGATGCCTTAAGCAAGCGCTCGATTGCAATCATCTCATGCTTAAAGAAGATCAACCTGAATTATACAAAGAATTATCTGACCTCAACTTGGAAATGGTTGAGGTAGGCCAAATAAATATGCTTGAATTACAACCCACCTTAATGAATCAAATTAAAGAAGCGCAGAAAGGTGATGATGAAGTTCTTGAAATTAAAGAGAAGCTTAAAAGGAATAAGGCACAGATTTTTCCATGGATGAAGAAGGAGTACTACGGTTTAGAAAGAGAATCTTCGTACCAAATAATAAATCTCTTAAAGAAGTCATCCTAAAAGAAGCCCATGAAAGCCCAATTTCTATCCATCTGGAAGTACCAAGATGTATCTTGATCTGAAAACCACTTATTGGTGGATGGAATGAAAAGAGATATTGCTTAGTATGTCGCTCTCTGCGACATCGCCAAAGAGTGAAGGCCGAGCATCAAAGGCTCTTTGGCATTACAACCGCTCAAGATTCTGAATGGAAGTGGGAAGAAGTGGGGATGGACTTTATTGTCGGGTTACCTAAAACTCAATCCGCTATGACTCCATCAGGTAATCGTCGATCGTCTCACTAAAGTTGCACACTTCATCCCTGTCAGAACCACCTACACCGGAAGCAAGTTGGCGAGCTGTACATGAGCAAAATAGTGCATCTACATGGGGTGCCCAAGAAGATTGTCTCGACCGAGGTACCCAATTCACCTCAAATTCTGGGACAAGCTCCATGAGTCGCTTGGTACCCATCTGAATTCGATCTTGCCTTTCACCCTCGGTGATGGCGGTGAAAGAGTTAACCAAATACTTGAGGATATGTTGAGGGCAAGTGCCTAGCCAACCCCTAAGTGGGATAAGCAATTGCCATATCTGAGTTTTCTTACAATAAGATCACCGATCAAGCATCCAAATGACACCCTATGAAGCATTGTATGGAAGAAAGTGTCGTACACCTCTGTCTTGGCAAGAAGCTGGTGAGACAAAGGTATTTGGTTTGGATATCTTGCAAGAGGCGAAAAGCAAGTGAAGCAAATCCAAGAAAGGTGAAGGGACCAGTCTAAGCGTAAAAGTTATCTTGACAATCGCGGCGTGATCTAAAATTTGCCAAGGGTGATTTCGTGTATCTGCGGGTTTCTCCTCTCAAAGGCATGCTTGATTCCGTGTGAGTGGAAAGTTAGCTCCAAGATATATTGGTCCTTTTCAAATCTTAGCCCGAAGGGTGAGGTGGCATACCGATTGGAACTCGCTCGAGTATCTCGTCCGATATGCACAATGTGTTCCATGTCTCTCAATTAAAGAAATGTCTCCGTGTGCCGAGGAGCGGTTGCCATTGGACAAAGCGGACCTCTGACTGATTTGACACTTAAAGAATATCCGGTCAAGATTTTGGATGTGGCTATGCGAAAAACCGGAGAAAAATGTTTGGTTTTGCCGTGTCGATTGGAGTAACCACTCGAGGCGAAGCCACTTGGGGCGTGAAGAGGATCTTCGCGCCGAGTTCCCGGAATTATTTCCCGAAGAATCCGAATCTCGAGGACGAGATTCTCCTTAAGGGGGGAAGGTTTGTAACATCCCAAATTTTCAAAACCAAATTTGGCACGTTAATAATTTCATTAAAATGCATAATTAAAATATTAAACTATTTAAGTGTTGAAAAACATCATGGCATCATCATTGCATGTAACCGTTTTGAAAATGGGTTGGGTCATTAATTTTTAAAGGTATAAAGATTTTCATGGGTGCATTTAGAAGCTTTCAAACCCATGTGAATTTGTCAAAACCTATTTAATATTTGACCTTTGAATAATTATTTAGAAAGAAGAAAAGAGAAAAAAACAAAATTGGAAAAATTAGAAAACTTCTCTCTCTCTCACCTTTTCTCTCTGCTCTCTTCTCTCCCTCTGCACCGCAAGCTTATCGCTTCGTAGCTCAGCTGTCGCTTGCGAGTTACTCCCTGCAGCCCCGCGTGCGTCGTCGGTGCACCAGAGACCACGCCACGACTTCCTCTCGCCGCCACGCCACGCTAAGCACCCTGACTTCGCCGTCGTGTTGCTTTTGCATTGTTGTGCAATAAGCACTGTCTTCGATGCCTCACATTGTGCCACCCGTCGGAGTAAAGTCCGATGGCCGTGCTCTTCTCACTATAAAGCTCGTGTTCTGCTTCTCCTTATCCGATTGCCTGCCGTGCTTCTCCTCGTAAGCTCGCTCTATTCCTCGCCTTCGCCATTTCTTCGTCGCTTTCTCACTCGCTTCCTCTCATCCTCCATACCGCGATGTCGAAGGAACCCGAAGAACCACCAAGTTAAAAAGAAGTTGCGCTCGGTTCGTCGTCGCCTTGGTAAGCTTCGCTCATCTCTAGGTGCGCTTGAGCTTGGGAAGATGATCCCGGGAGGCCGTAGTCTTCCTGCGTGTGCCATGTCGAGCTAGAGCTCTCATGGAAGCCATGCGAGCTAGTTTAGAGCTTGCATTTGTAGCTATGTATAAAAATACGTCGTCTTGCGGACGGCGGATCGCAGACTATAGGGTCCTTTGAGGCGCTGAGTCGAGAGAATCCATTTTTGCGATCGGTTTGTCGAGCGGAGGTCGCCACCGCGGCCAGCCGAGCTCCAGTGTGCTCCAATGGAGTTGTCGTGTGCGTCTTTGTGTGCATGCATATGGCTAGCTAGAGGTAGAAGAAGAAGTGCTTTGAGATTAGTGCTTTTGTGTGTGGCTCGATGAGTGGAAGCGATTTAAAGCGAATACGCTTTCGAGTTCAAAGCGCACATATAAATATAATCCAAAATTTAATAACTCTCTATTAATATTAATACCTATAAAAATAAAAATTAAGCTAATCATTTTTCATTAACTAGCAAATAACGAATGATTTTCAAAAACCTTAGAAAATAACAAATATACTATTTGGATGCATACACTTGATTTAATAAAAATATAAAAATATAAAATAGTTGTGCATGCATCACATTTCCATACATATTTATTTCGTGCATGATTTTTAAAACAAAAATCATATATAAATGTTTCCCTGTTTGATGGATGTTTGTATTATCTTGTATGTGTTGTCCGCGTGGTTAGACCCGTCCATCGTCGCCGGTTGCTCCTACCCGTCATCTGACCAAGGCAAGTCCCCTTTGATCATATTGTGAAGCCATTTTTGGTTATTTAGAAAATGTTTATTAGACTTGAAAATATGCATGCTAGTTTAAAAGATAAATGCCGTATTTGCTAGAATTAGTTATTATGCCAATTAGAAAGGTAAGAGATATGTTAGGATCAAACCTAAGGCTAAAATATGAATTACTCTTATTTAAATACCTTGTTGAGGTAGGATAAATGCTTAAAACTATTTATCGGAATGATTCAATCATTTGTGTGAGCGAGAATATTGTTGAGAAATGTTTGGGAAAAGATGATTTAAAGATAGCGCATCAAGGGTGATGCTTAATAGGAAATGATTTTCCTCTTATCCCAAAATCTTTCCGACTAGGGAGATATTTTGTCGGTTAGTGCGATATGGCACCGGTTTGAAAATCGGGCTAAAATATAAATTCTCCCTAGTCTAAGGACCGCTCATCCTATAATCCTATGAATCGAGCCATTCTGATCGACCTCGAGCCCCGGTATGGGGCGGGCCCGATCGTCGGTCCTCGTGGTTGATGGTCTTGTGGCGAAACATCGTCAGGTGCGTAGCCTCTCGAGGGTAAAGCGTACCACTCTGCAGAGTTAAAAGCATCATGATAGCCGTGCTCATTCATGGTTATGGCGTGAAGGACTGATTATATGGTAGCTCCTTCATTTTAAAACCAATTTAGAAAAGGGTTTTGAACAAATGATTTGAGATGAGTAAGGTTTGAGAAGGATTTCGTTTGAGCTAGGGGCCACCGGTGATATTCGAAATGGGTAACGCCTATCGGAAAGTGTCGCGGAATGGACCTAGCCGGTTTTGAGAAAAGAAAAGAAGAAAGGATTTTGTTCTTGCTATGGCACTGAGGCCAAGTGGCGAGAACCGTTTGAGAAAAGCCCAAAGAAAATATGGAGATTCAATGTTTCTAAATCGCTTTGTCAAAACTAGGCTAATAACTGCAATTTCCGCAAAACTGCCCAAGCCATCCATTTGTACTAAACCCCATCAGCATATATCCTCGACTTCTTGAGTACCTTTGTACTCACCCCTATTTCTCCTTCCCTCTTCCAAAAATTTCCTTGATGAGGAAGCGCCCTCGACTCGCCATCCGAGGAGGACCCGGACTTCGAGGAGGAGGAGGACTTGAGGACGAAGAGTAGGGTTGTGTCACCTGCCGCTTCGCTGTGGAATAGTCTAGCTGCTAGAATAAATCGTGCCATGTTAGGCTCTGCGTTACCGTGTGTAACGCTGTATCTTGGCCTGCGTGCCGTGCTTGATGTATTAAACTGTGACTTCCTGTGGGACGCTTAGTCCCCTATGTTGTAATAATGTAACTCGAAGGCAATGTACCATTATTGTTGTTAAATTGTGTGTGCTAGCCATGATCTTCTGGGACTAGTACTGTATGCACAATTAGGGTTCGGTCAATTAGACCGGGTTCTGACACGGACCCAGCCAAAGCTAGCTTGAAGATGGAGGATCCAAGTGGTCTAGGACGTGTTGGCAAGGAATTCGGTGAAGCAAAGTGCAACTGTGGCGGTTTCGACAAGGTAAGGTGTTGCATCGACAGACCCGATAGGGCAAGGGCGCGATAGCATTAACTTCGATTCAGGCGAATGTGACAACATCAGTGAGGCTTTGGTAGTGTGAAGGGTAGTTTCCAGAGTTCGAGATGGTGAGCTCGTGAGGATAACCAAACACTTGATTGAGGGTATGCAAGACAACCAAATAGACTACCCTGGAGAATCTTAGCCTAGCTGGCTCCATTGGACTTGGCTGGCACGGTTAGGCCGGGCCGAGTGCAGCCAACAACCAAACATGCTCACAGAGAGTGTAAAAATAGAGGTAAATATATATCAGATAGATAGATTGCATTGATCTACTTATAGTTCGATGAATTTTGGTCAGAGAAAAATCAAGATGTGTTGACGGCTTTTGCACTGATCTGTTTACAATCCGATGCACCTAACTCAGACAACATACATGGAGACATCAAACGACACTTCCATCTTTAACCGAGAAGGGAACCTGCCGGGCCTCCCCTTCCATGCATTCAACAAGGAAATAGATAAACAAGACACTGAAATAAACTAGCCAGCAGACGGTGGCCGGCGCGACGGGCTACACAATGGTTGGAGCGCATGCATGCCACCGCGCGTATGAGAGAAATCGTGCGTGCGAGAGATGCCATGCATGCGCCCATGCGTGTCTCGGCTCAACCAGCTAGGAGCAAAGAAACATGCGCGTGGGCGTGGCGCACGCACGTGCGGTGATGTTGCCACGAAAGCCACCGTCCGCCAGGAAGCCGCCCCGGGACGACGCGATCGAATTGACCAACGGGAAGAGCACGAGCACAACTGCAGCACGTAGAGCTCATGGTCTCATGGAAAACCAGCAGGTTTATGTTTTCCCCGACGTGTTTTGCATATACTAGCAAAAATGCACGTGCGTTGCAACAGGAGAAATCGACCGATATAAAACCTATGTTCAGACATTACAATAAAATCAGAGAAAAGAAACATTCTGAGAGTGCAACATATTATATACCTATCTGGCCAAGCAACACGATTTCATCATTTGCTTAATCCCACAAATATGTGCATTCTACTTCCCAGGACTCGATGGCAATGCAACCCAATGTTGGAAATTCATTATAATACAATTTTTATGAGGATAAGAGCACATGATAAAATTAGATCAGATAGCGAAAGTTTTTGCCTTTGCTTCTTAACCACCCAGCACTTGGAGAACAAAAACAATAGACCTATCATTTTCCACAATACCTGATGCTACCAAGATAAGATTGCTCTCACAGTGTGGTGCTGGTGTAACTATACTTCAATAAATAAGAAAATACGTTTATCAAATTAAAATCATATTCATAGATACCATGTGCATTATTGAAGGGTTAATTACATACATCTCAAAATAGGCCTCTCAGTCAAGGACCATGAGGTCTGTGGTAGACAATAGACATAACAGTGGAAAGGGTGATACAAATCACACAATAAGCTAGCAACCAGCTGGAGATATTAAATGAATCACAGAAACACCATCAAATTATTAGTCATCTGTAGCAGTGTCATAGTCATTTGATAGGTCATACATATGTTGTCCTCATGTTCTGAGACACATCAAATTTTTGTTAAGAAGCAAAGGCAAAAACTTTCACTATCTGATCTAATTTTATCATGTGCTCTTATCTGCAGATTTCTTTTGTGCACAGTTCAATCTTGTAGTTAAAAAAGAGAGTAGCACAGTTTTATCCCATTACCTTCTTTTTTTGCCCTGCAAGCTCCGCTGGCTTTTCACTCCACCACGTGGCTAATTGAATTAAACTAACGTCATACTTTTGTCCATAGGACCATGTTACAGGGAGAACAAAATGCCGAAGTTTATAACAAACTATTTAGCATGTAGGAGCTTTCGTAGAAAGCTATCGGTCAGCTTTTATAGTTAAAAAAAACTAACCTGCAGAGATGATATGCCCCCCATGCCCTTAAGAAGTTACCTTTGAGATCAGGAGCTGATGGTGAATGGTCTGAGCTCAACATGTCTATGTGCCCATTCTAACACCAAACATTGTGCTTTCATGTTTTGGGTTATCCCCGTTTTGAGCAGCTCTGCTATTGTGCTTCCTGCCTGTTTCGCATTGTCTTACGAGCATCATTACGTAAGCGCAATTAATTAATAACGAAAAAAACCGTTCATGTCACCGTATTTTACATTCACACTTAAACTGTTCGCTATTCAAATCATGTACAGGAGCCTTCCAGGACAAATGCCACTACGCCTCCTGCTTCGTCTGACGACGGACACATGTACCCTACCAGCAAAAGCAAAAGGTAACCAACTTACACTACGTACAAATATAAAACTGGGAGGAAAAGCAGTTCAAATGACATGGTCATATAACGATGCACATGCAGGGCCATCACCGAAACAAAAGGCAACAAAAAAAGACGCTACCAAGAAAAGGCTTTTCCAGCGCAAAGAAAAAGCTTGTGTAGCAGCACAATATATGATCTGCCAATGGTATGTCATAGCAAACCAACAAGCTAACAGTTTTTCAGCCTGCATCTGAACCGGTTCACACAACGCCGCCAAACGAATGAATATACCCACCATGCCCTACGTGTTCTGTACTACTTATGTAAATAAACGTGAACAGTGAACGCTATCAAGCAATGTAACCTGTCCGTACTGTTATGGTATCCCGTACTATTATGCTATGTAAAATATATGTGCATGTTCTTACCTTAATCGCTATAACATCCTCACCGGTTAGTATATGCTATATTCCCATCGTTATAATATCTGAAATGTATAATTAACGTTCTTATCACAGTTACTGCAGCATAATAATATCATCACATACTACTTATGTTTAGTTTTATACAAATTATTGTATTAATATTTCCGAGTTACCAAAGAAAGATACATTATCTGCAAACGCGGCGCAGCGCGAGTACCCTCTAGTATATAAGATCAGTTGAGCAAATGGAGCAAGGCAGAAGTTATACCTTCCCGTGTTCTGGAACAACCAAGCTGAGAATCGACTTAAACCCTGGAGTACCAAACTCATCAAGCGTGACTGTTGTCAAAAGCTGCAACATAATAAATATGCTTCACAAAAGTCTCTAGGAATTGTACATTATCACAAATGCAGGTTATGAGGTTGGAGGGTTAAAAGGCAGTTGAATATAAAAACCAAGAGGGGACAATGTCGAGCAATAGCAGGTACGAGATTATCATAAATATGGTATGTTTAATAAATAAGGGAAGTGAAGAAAGGTGCCATACATCTGACTCTGAGTTTGCTTTGACATCAACAGTTAAGTTCTTTTTCTTAAGCTGGGTCTAAAGCTCACCAAAGATGGACTCATTTTTCCTTGTTCCTGCGGTTGTGATTGCCTATATGTAAAACCAGGATCATCATCAACATACAGAGCACAAATGCAACTACACACACAGATACACTGTACACAATTGAAACAGTATACTGATCCTCTCCTCATCTCCTTCGTACATAGTAAGCACATAATAAGCACATAGCTTATGCTTCTTGCCATTGAGCAGAGAACGATGCACAATGCAATCACAGGAAAAGAGAATCGAAAAGATTCGAAAGTCACATCACAGTAACAGCAGTAAACAAATCAATCTACACACACAAAAAAAAAACAAGGTCATACAAATAAGGAAAAAGTGCCAACTTAGTCCTTGAACTTTCGCGGTTGTGCCAAATTAGTCCCTGAGGTCCAAAACCACTTTAAGTTGGTCCCTGTAGTATTGCAAATGTGCCGATTTGGTCCCTTGACCGGTCAAACCCGGATTGGAGGGCGGTTTTGGCTGAAGTGGCTCTGATGTGGCGTTTTTAGCTGATGTGGCGCTCATGTGGCACACCACGTGGCTTTTTTTTCTGTCCGACGGCACCGTCCTCGGTAATTCACCATTTTTGAGGTTTTATGTTGCTCGGATGAATTTGGGTTGAAAACGAAAGTTGTAGATAATTTCAAAACTCATCTTTTTTATGTAGAAAATTTTTTCATTTGAGCAAGTTATGAATTTATAAAAAATATTTTTATTGCTGTCTGCTTCCGGGCCGACGGCGCCGTCCTCGGTAATTCGCCCTTTCCGAGGTCTTATGTTTCTCGGATGAATTTGGGTTGAACACAAAAGTTGTAGATAATTTCAAAACGCATCTTTTTTATGTAGAAAATGTTTTCATTTGAGCAAGTTATGAATTTATAAAAAATATTTTTGTTGCTGTCTGCTTCCAGGCCGACGGCGCCGTCCTCGGTAATTCGCCATTTTTGAGGTCTTATGTTGCTCGGACGAATTTGGGTTGAACACGAAAGTTGTAGATCATTTCAAGACGCATCTTTTTTGTATAAGCAACTTTTCCATTTGAGCAACTTATGAATTTATACAAAATTATTTTGCCTGCTGTTCTGTTACTCGCGAAAAAAAAAAAGCCATGTGGTGTGCCACATGAGCGTCACATCAGCTAAAAACGCCACATCAGCGCCACATCAGCCAAAACCGCTCTCCAATCCGGGTTTGACCGGTCAAGGGACCAACTAGGCACATTTACAATACTACAGGGACCAACTTAAAGTGGTTTTGGACCTCAGGGACTAATTTGGCACAACCGCAAAAGTTCAGGGACTAAGTTGGCACTTTTTCCTACAAATAAATACTCGAGGGTCTATAATTTTCTCTCTGGCCAAAACTGAAAATTGTGCATTGCAGAACACGGCGCACCCCCAAAGAAAAACAAGATCGATCACACGCCCGTGGTGCGGTGGTGGTGAACTTACGTGCGTCGCGTAGTCCTTGTCTGCATGATCGTGCACAAGGGTCACAACATCGAGGATCGAGCCGAGGAAGGGAGCAAGAGCTAAGAACACGAGGCATTGCTCTGCAGACGCGGGATCGAGGCGGAGGCGGGATGGCGGGTACCTCTGGTCTTCTTGCCGATGTCGGAGTAGAGCCGGGGCCATGGCGGCGGTGCAGCGAGAGGAGAGAGAGAGGCGGGATCGCGGCGGCATGGGGAGGCGGCGACCAATTAAAACGGAGATGGTTCAGATGAGGAGAGGGAGGAGAGGGTTTAGCGAGAAAGAGCCGAGAGCGAGGCGGGGCGGGCAGGCGGGCTGTGGCGGTGGTCGAGCACGGCTAGGGTTGCAGGCAAGGGGGAGGGCGCGAGCCTGCGAGGGGTAAGGAGAAAGAGAGACTCGGCTCGGACGGACGGACGACGAACGAAGGTGGAAACTATATTCTCTTTATTGTTAGGTAAAGATTGTTACTGGTTTTTCATCGCAAGCCGTTTGGCAGACATGCTGCGTACGGTAGATCCGGTACGGTACTATAAGACCGGCTATGTAACAACTGTGAATCAGCAACTCCATCGGTAATCCATACTGATGACAAAAGAACTTCGCATGAAAAAAATACATGCGTGTGGATATAATATAACATTAATTTAGTATTTACAAAATCACTAGGTTTTTTTTACAGTGATGTCTATGTCGATCATTTCAACTAATGGCTGCAGCTATGGTCTCTGGGCCACCGCTTGTTGGAGACAACGGTGGGCTTGCTTGGGACAACAGTGGATCTAGGCTTGGAGACGTATAGAAGTATATGCGTTAGGTTTCTAGGTTTTAGGAAGGGTCATCCGGCGACGGCGATAGAGGGGCATGTCGGCAGTGCGCAGGGGAGATGGCGGCTCAGGCGAAGGTGCTCCCGTCTCTCAAGGTAGAGATATTCCTCACATGCTCGTTCCCTCACTATGCGCAGCCGCTTCGGCGACTCCAAAAAAGATGAGTTGTGCATACCTTTTGCCACGATTCTAAGGAGGCCACTATCGGTAATGGTGTCGAATCTGGTGGTGTAAGGATGTGAAAAGGCTCCCCCTTCTATGGAGAAGGCATCCGGTGGTTTTTATGTGATGAGATTTCGATGTTCAGTGGCGGCGGCTGTGTAGTCCGGTCTTCTTTCTTGTTGGCCAAGACAAAGGTTAATTTATGCTTTGACGATTATCCTTCATACTTTGGATACCCGTATAACCATCAAAGATCGTTGAAGTGGCTAATTCCTCTAAATAGGAAGCGTTGAGAGCAAAGAAATTCTTGCAGCTATCGTTTTCCTCTAGCATTAATAGAATTCCTTAGTGTTAAAAAAACCCTCTTGCGGGAAGGTTGGCTAGAGATTTTTTGAAAAAATACCAGCCCCTTTCGGTCCATAATGAGTGGGACTAATTCTATTTTTACTTAGGTCTTTTTCTTTGTTGTCCTGAGTGGTTATTGTCAGCAGAGTTGAATATGGTGACGCCATTGCCCTCGGGCTTCTTCATCATCGTCGACCGAAGGGAAGGAAAATCCCTCGGGTTTCTTCATCATCGGTCGAAAATAAAGCTTCCATTTGTTTGCACTGCTGCTCTTTGAAGATGTGTTTGTAATTTTTTCTTTACTAAGGGCTTTATGTAATTTAAAATTTTTATCTTGCATGAAATGGTAGCCTTCTAAAAAAATAATGAGCGCCCTTTTTTATATTTAGATTTTAACTTATAGCTGAAGTTTTGTCTTTTTTACCAGACAAATGTTTTGATGCTTTGTAATTTTCTTTTTTAAAAAATAGAGTTTCTTTACGAAGTTATCAAAACTGCTTTTTAGGAATATTTTGTCTTGCCTTATAATTTTTAAGATTATAATCTATAACAAATTTCAGCTGAAAAAATTGATATTTTAGTGAACGATTATCAGAGATTAAAAATTAGAGACGACAGTGACGTACGCCATCTCAACTCCCAACCAAACCTTGCCCATGTTGGAGCCTAGAGGGATGCACTTGTTTTGTTTTTCAAAATTTGAGTGGAATTAATCGGTAGCCTTTCGGTGAGAAACGTGAATCTGGTAGTATTTGATTTCTGACCTTTTTAACCGATGTATAGAAGCTAAAAGCTTCCAGAAACTTTCCAGTTGAGGCACAGGAGTTCCTATTAATTGGTTTCGGGTAGACCTGTTCACGGGAAACCCGGCCCGAGCCCGGCCCGAAAAAGCCCGACCGGTGCATCGGGCCGGGCTCGGGCCGGGTTTCCGAAGCCTGGCGGTCGGGCCGGGCCAGGCCCGGGATTTCGCCGAACTAAGCCGTGGACGGGGCGGGCTTTGGGCGGGCTCGGGCCCGATTCGAGCCCACGCCGGGCGGGCCGGGCTCGAACTGGTTTTTCGGGACCGGGCTTTTCCAGGCCCGTCCCGGCGTTTGAACAAGTCTAGTTTCGGGGTAGGAAGGAAGGAACAGCACGGCGAGGGAGTACGTCGTCACTCGATCGTCAGTACATGCAACAGGGGGTCGTAGGAAAAATATCCGAAATAATCAACAGTTAAAAGAAAACTAATAAAATAATCCACGGGAAAAAGAATTTACAAAAATATCATCGGGTCCCGCCACCACGGTGGCTGCCGCCACCGGTGTGGGCATGCCATGAAGCCGCCGGTGTGGTGTGGTTTAAGATTGAGCCGCCGCCGCCCGGCCATGGCCATGACTCACCGCCGCCACCCAGCGTCATTGCGTCCCACCTGTCCCCGACCGGCCCCTAATTCCCCGGCGTTGTATGCAAAGTGCGGGAAAAAAATATTTAAATAATACCTGCCGACAATACAGTGTGTAAAAAAATAATAAAAAAATCTTCCACCGACAAAACAGTGTCCAAAAAAATAATAAAATAATCCTCACCGACAAAACAGTGTCCAAAAAAATAATAAATTAATCGTCACCGACAAAATAGTGTTGAGTTTTTTATTAATCAAATAGTAATTACATGATTTATGCTAATTAATACCGATTAGAGGTCACAGTGATCATAAAATTGAGTGTATATATATCGCGTTCTGCCGTTCGCCTTCACACACGCAGCACTTTCGCTTTCAGTTAATTTCACACACGCGCGGACTTCACACGCAGAGCGGCCTTCACACACGCACTCTCTCGCTTTCAGTTCTTTTCAGTTCGTTCAGTTCAGGTATATTATTCGCTGAAACCTCAGTTGAGGATTCACCAGGAGTGTCACTTCGCAAATATTTTTTGCTTTCAGCGTGAGGCAACATTTTGAAATTTAAATTTGATCTACTTGCTAATAATTAGTGTTATTGCGGTACGTATATGCAAGAGTTAATTTTGGTATAATAATATTCTATGCTAATATTATTTGCAGTGTTGTATGCTAATCTTACCATATTAGTACTTAATATTGTATGTATATATTGTATGTTTATATTATATACACAATATGGTAATGTTGATATGTGACGGCTATCTGACTATACTGATTTTGGCATAGTATGTTGTTAATGCTAATTAAAGTAATCACCATCACGTAATTAATTAATTAAACTAAGCACCAGCACGTAGGTGTTGCTTTTTTTTCTTAAATTTGCACCGCACCATAGCACGCACCAGCACTGTAGAGCAGCAGCGTATGCACAAGATTTACGAAGGTAAGAAGCACATACGGTGATAGTTTAGTATGACCACTTAATTTCGTATATTCTGTCTAATTTACGCTTGTTTTAAATTTTTCAGGAACTTTAAACCGATCGGTCTTATAACCGTCAGGTACGCATTTTATAGTTAACATAAACTTGTTGTGTTAGGTTAACTTAAATTATGATTAGTGATTAATTAGTTCTGTAAGGAGAGAAAATGGTCTACAAATATAATGAAAATTAGTGCATTTTTATAGCATGTAATATATGAATGTTTAAATTTGTATTGCATGTACCGCGAAAAATTATATATAATTAGCGACAAATTAACGCTAGTGTGCGTAGTTAAAAAGAGTGACTATATTTTTTCATATAGTAATTTTCATGTTAACTTAATTAAACATAATAGGGAAATTAATCTATATTTAGCATGCAAAATAATAATACAATTGTACGTATTTTAGTGACATTTTAGTTAATAATTAGGGTGTTTCGAGTATTAGTCGAGTTGCTATATTCTATATTCGGCCCTTATTTACACGTATTATGTATTAAACACGTAAGCTAACATTTTATGTAATGTTTGAAATAATAGTTAAATATAAAAACAAACTTATATTTAATATTAATATGAATGAACACGTGTATGTTACAGACGTAAATAGAGACACCACTGACTATTTTTTACGGAGATGCACCCGCGCCAATGCAAGGGAATTTTGTAAGCATGCACACATGCAGCCATTTGCAGACCGCAGTAACATTGCCAATAGAGCTGCCAATGCTGGCCAGGGTTATAGCTCAAAATCTCCGTATAAACCGTTATGAATATAAACTTGCTCTACACGGTGTTAGGCCATGTCAGGTTTCAAATAGTTCGTTGTACGTATACAACCTGTGGCCACTGAGAAATAAGTCTGCTTGGACGTACTATGTTAATAAGACAGTACAAGAGGGGTACCACTTAGATGTGTATGTGGTGTCTGAGGCAAGACAATCGGAGGCGGGGCCTAGCAACACCGTAAAAGAGAGTGCACATGAGGAAGTGCCGGAAGGGTATGCGGAGGACCCAATTGGTAGTATCATGACCGGTGTCGAGACATTAGGCATGGACATGGATCCGGATATCTCAATGAAGGAGGGAGAGATAGATGCACATGCCATAGGAGATGATTCCGATGAAGGGGGTGAAGACGATGTAGAAGAAGAGGACGACCCGATGTCTGCCATAGCGTATTATCGCGTTCTGGATGCTTCGAATTGGGTGATCGGGGATCACTCGAATATTTCCAGATGGGGGTATATGCAGAATGACATAACAGTGGGTCAAGAGTTTAGCACGAAGGTGAGGTAATACACTTCATCAGCAATTTTGGTGTGACAACACGGCGTGAGCACTCTGTGGCACGGTCCGGGCCGGCCGTGTACGAGGTGAAGTGCGTAAAGAAGCCGGAGTGCCCATTCCATGTTCGGGCGCATCGCTCAAAACATGAGCACCACTTCATAATCAGTAGGTACGAGCCGCACACTTGTACGGAGGAGTTGGTACGCAACATTAGCAGTAATGTGGACTCAAAGTTCATAGCGCAGATGTTGCTAACTGCTATTCAAGCCGACATATCCATGAAACCACACTTCATAATGGCCGAGGTGCAGAACCGCACTGGCATGGCAATCACATATCACCAAGCATGGCGAGCCAAGCAAAAGGAACTCAAAATGTTGTTCGGGGATTACAAGGAGTCATACAACTGGGCTCCCCGTCTCCTCCGCAAGATACAGGAGAGCAATCCCGGGACACGCTATGTTTCTGCCAATGAGCGTAGATGCAATGTGGCTTGGGAGATGCTCCAGGTCGCTGTGGTCGGATCTCGGTCAGTCAACGGGAGCAAATTGAGCGGAAGGTGCAGCGAGAAGCGTGTGCGTGTGTGATCGTGGTTCATATGATTGTGATCTGACGAGCTCACTGCATTGGGGAAATTGCGGGTGGCTTTCTTCGAATGAAACGTACCTGCCAACGTAAATTATTTTAGACATGCCATTTTAGTAATCAATTATCAATAAAATTAGACGCCACCTACTATATATTTTTGGACAACTACAAATAATTTAGTATATATTTATCATATATTTATATTAAAATATAATATTATACATAATATTAGTAAAATGGCGTCACATGCAGTATACACATACACATGTGTACATATATACACATACATATACTTAACATATATATAACACATATATACATATACATACCCTTCACATGCAATACGGCGCCTGAGAGCCACGGCCACGTGAGGTGGCGGCGGTGGCCAAGCCACACCAGTGGTGGCGGCGATGTCATGGCGGCGCGCGATGTGTGGCGACCACCGGGTGGTGGGACCCGGGATATTTTGTAATTTTTTTCAGTGGATTATTTTATTAATTTTCTATTTAACTGTTGATTATTTCGGGTATTTTTCCGGGGCCGTAGCCATTGCCGCCGGCGTCGAGCGTTCCGCTGCTACGGAGTACAATAGCAGACCCCGAGTCCCGAGAAGAGGAAAATGGCGTTTTGAAAAGAAAATAGTAGGCCCCGAGAAGATAGCAGACGCCCGCCGAAAGAACAGCGGACCCGCTCTAGCAATTTAAGGCATCTCTGGGACAGTGCAACCGAGCAGTCTCTAGACCGTTTCTAACTTAAGTAGTATTATGACAGCTAATTGATGAGTTAAATAAGAGAGGGAGAAAAGATAAGAGGGAGCCGTCTCCATGGAGAGACTGCGCTTGGATCAAAACCAAGAGTTAGCGATAGCCTACAAACAATGTAGCGATGCCCGTCGTAGCGAAACCGTCTCTAGCCCCCAAAAGTCTCGATCTATTGCACCAACCTAAAACCGCTCCCGCCATCTCCTAGATTTCTCCCACCTCTTCATCTTCGTCTTTGCATCTTCACTTGGCTTGTCAATGGCCACCACTCCACCGCGAAACGCGCCACCTCCATGGATCTCGCTGCCGTTGGCCCACTATCCAACACCTCCGCCGTGGAACGCGTCTCCGCTACAAAGTTAGGATGCGCACTTGATCACCACATGGTTTCAATCTCCATACAAACATTAAATAACTGTGCAGACAGTTTAGAGACAGTCCATCCAACCAGTAGTCTCAAATATTGTCTTTAGATGACATGTGAATGGTTAGAGACAACATGTGTCTCAACCATTAATTGTACATGCTCTCAAACAACATGCATTGCATCAATGCAAATATATTGCAAAGATCATCTTCAAAGTTGTAGTCAAACATCAGCTATAATAGATAGAGTAAATTACACGGGCGGTCCCTAAACTATCACACAGTTCTTATCCAGATCCCTGATCTTTCAAATTGCAGTTTAAGGTCGCTAAACTATTAAAGTGGTCACGCCACCGCACGAGAACCAACGTGGTTGCTTCACCGCATGAATCTTACCACTGTGGACAATCCACATGGCATTTTATATTTATTTTTGAGTAAACTATACGGGCGGTCCCTAAACTATCACTCAATTCTCATCCAGGTCCCCGATCTTGATGAGAACTGGATGAGATTATGGAACCTAAACTGTAATTTGAAAGATCAAGGATCTGGATTAGAACTGCGCGATAGTTTAGGTACCGCCCGCATAATTTACTCAAAAAAATATAAAATATAAAAATGACACGTGGACTGTCCAGGGGTAGGATTCATGCTGTGGAACAGCCACGTCAGCTCTCGTGTGTTGGCGTGGCAACGGTGGACCGGATTTGGGTCACTCTAATAGTTCAGGACCTTATAACTGGACGAATACAGTTAACGCAAAAGCTGATAATAATCGGAATGCATATTTCTCAGATAATACATGCAAACATAAACCAATTTTATATACTAAGTGATAGGCTGTATCTAGTGCATATTTGTGGAGATTAAATTTATGTTCTTGAATAAAATAGGATGTGACATGTTTAAATTATTTGTTGTTAAGCAAAATATAAATTCTAATTTAAAATGCATCTGTAACATGCTACATTGCAACCATAATATCAATATTAATAATATAAAAAAATCACGCTGAAAAGTTCATAACAACATAAAAGAACATACGTGAACAAATGGGCCTAGTGCCCAATGCCCTGATAGCCCACTAACTCATTATGCTGGAGTTTAGTTATTCTCAGCTGTAATTAGAGTTGGTTATTATGCTGGTGAGGTCGTCGAGAGAGAGAGCCCTGATCGGCCCACCGAGCAAGATGCGCTATGAAGCCGGCCCTCGTTAATCTCTCTCGACGGCTATGCACTGGACGTCGAGAGAATACACGAAATGATGGTCTCTGAGCCGTGAAGCACGAAATGATGGATCACGGCGCAGCAAATGATCGAGCGGCGCTTTAGCTCTCGATCGGTGTGAATGGAGCTTCCCTGCTCCTGCGGGTGCTCCCTCCCGTGTTCCCAACACGTGGTAGCGAGACATTGGAGGAGAAGGGTAAAAAGCAGAACAGTGGGGCCGGGTGGACAGCACTTGTGTAGGGAGCAGGAGCCGGGAGCAGGGAAGCCAAATTCTCGGTGTCGAGAAAAAATATACCATTTTGATACTCCGTTTGCTCTGCGTTTGGATTGCGTAGCGGACAATAAAATTTGCATGTGCTAATATGTTTCAGTGTTCGTGCCCACTGTAACGCCGATTAGTGACTAGCTAATTTACAGAGAAACGAGCGTGGTGGCCCAAGCGTTTGCGCAGCTAGATTTGTTTTGGTATATAGTGTTTATCTCTAACTCATAATCTATCTCTAACATATCAGATCGGATTTATAGTTTATCTCTAATATATTATACCAAGTTTAGAATTTAATATGAGTTTATCTCTAATATATTATATCAACTTTAATATTTAATATGAATTTCTAATATTTTATTTTAATCTAACCCGCATAGATCTTTTATTTTTTTCTTTGATTAATCTATCCCGTTATAATTTGATCCCACAGTTGATTGAACGGATAAAATAAACATATTATATCATCTTTAGTATTTAATCCGAATTTCTAATATTCTTATTTTAATCTAAGCCGTTATAATCTGGCCCACAAAATCAACGGCATAGATCTTTTATTTTTTCCTTGATTTATGTGAGAATTTCTTTGATTTATCTTGGCCGTTATAATTTGGTCCCACCGTTGATCGAACGGCTGAAATAATTTGGATGATGTGGACGAACGTGGTGGCTTCTTTTTCCCCTCCTTTATATATATAATAATAGAGGATAAAATAACCATATTATATCATCTTTAGTATTTAATCCGAATTTCTAATATTCTTCTTTTTAGTCTAAGCCGTTATAATCCGGCCCCACAAAATCAACAGCATAGATTTTTTATTTTTTTCTTGATTTATGTGAGAATTTCTTTGATTGATCCTGGCCGTTATAATTTGGTCCCACCGTTGATCGAACGGCTGAAATAATTTGGATGATGTGGACAAACGTGGTGGCTTCTTTTTTTCTCCTTTATATATATAATATAATAGATAGATAGAAGATTATATATATAATAGATAGATAGATAGATAGATAAGTTGTCACCGTCAGCGAGATCGCAGTTAATCACAACAACAATGACATTCGGGCTCTGAAATCTGCCTCTTTCTCTCTTCGACCCAAATATTAGATTTCGGGCTTCCACAATGAATGCCTTACCTCCAATTCAGCCCGGTCCGGCCCATGTGGGAACCATTATATTTTTATGAAAAAGTAGCTATTTTTGTCACGTAACTATAACTTTTCTACCCATTTTGGCCATGAACTCCTAAAAAAGTTCTATTACTTGTGCAAGAATTCAAAAAACAAACCAAGTAACCGGTCAAATGCTTTTAGGTGGTGTTTGGTTTTGTGGTGTGACATCCATTAGACCATTACAAATGGTTGCACGTGTGGATCTTCCTTCTCTCCCAATCTCTTTTTTCTTCTTTCTTCCTCTGTGATTCGGCTAAAAACTTTGATTAACTTAAAATTTGAGGGTCCCAAAAAACCTATGAAAATCTTAAAAATATTTTAAAACAGTTTTTAACATCTTTCAGAAAAAACGTATAAAGCCATCAAGAAATGACTACAACACATACGACTTGTAAAAAACAATAAATTTCAACTTTGGCAATAGTACGGGGAGGTTGGTCATATGGTTTTGGAGTTGAGGGGGAAATCAAACTTTGGCAATAGTCGAAAGGGGGCAAAGTAGACTTTTTTCCTATTGGGTTTCACTTGCAGCCTAATATTTTTTTAAGGACGTCGCTCTTTATTGGTAGACTGAAAATGGAAAATTGTGGTCGACGTTTTTTACACTACTAAGTAACTAAACTTACATATGGTTTGAAAACAAACAACTAGATGATATTTTTACTTGTTACAAACTCATTCGGAAGGAAAAAAGATACACAGAGGTTATGTATCCACATAATGCTAAAGGTATGTGTCAAATAGTATATAAACTTTTTTTAAGTTAAATTGTACACTTTTTACAACATCAAATCATAGGTAAACTTAGTTATTTACCGGTGTAAATACGCTAACCGAGATCTTATCTACCTTTTTTTAATGAGATGTCATCTATTTTCAGTAACGAGCAATTCCGTTTTTAATGGTCGACTTCCGGCCCATCTAGGCATCTGGGCCCGTTTTGATCTGTGGCCCGCTTGGCTCTTCCCGTGCGACGGTGCGAGTAATAAAAGGGAAGCGAGCGACGGAGCGGAACATTCATCGATCCCCACTTCACAGTTCACGCTCGCCGAGAAGCCGAGAACACGAGCGCCTTCCGAGCCGGCAAAGCCGAACCGCCGAAGCGGCAAGGAGACGCCAGCTTGGCGGTGGCCGTCGCCGTCGACGGCGGCCGGGCATGGCCGGGCAGCCGCCGCAGGCCCCGGAGGACGACTTCCTGGACCAGTTCTTCTCACTGACAAGCTCCCTCTCCGCCGCGGCCGGCGGCCGCCCCGCCGGCGACCAGCCCTTCTCCCTCGCTCTCAGCCTCGACGCCGCCGCCGCAGCTGAGGCGTCGGGGAGCGGGAAGCGCCTCGGCGACGACGCCGAGGGCGGCAAGGCGGTGAGCGCTCGCCCGCCTTCTCCACTTTCCCCTCCCTTTTTGGCTTGTGCATTGGCTCTCCCCCACCTTGTTCCTTCCTCGTCGAGTGGATTCGGAGAGCGTGTGGTGTGCTATATGGTGAGCTTCTTGCTCGTATCTGCAGGAGCGGGAGACCGTGCAGCTCTCCGGCCTCTTCCAGCCGGTGTTCGGCAGTGGCGTGCAGCCGCCTCACCTCCGGCCCAGCCCTCCTTCCCAGGTATACTCTGTTGCAGCGGAAGCTAACAATTTGTGTGTGCTTTAGATGAGAATTCTCTGGGCTGGTGCTAACTGCGGGGCTTGTGGTGGATTTCAGGTGTTCCACGCGCAGCAATCCAAGCAGGGTGGAGCAGCCGTTGGGCCGCAGCCGCCGGCGCCGAGGCCGAAGGTGCGGGCGCGTCGCGGGCAGGCGACTGATCCCCACAGCATCGCGGAGAGGGTAATGGAATCCCTTCCTCCAGTTCAATTTTCGTAGCTTAGTGCCTTTGGATTTATTTTGTCATGTCATTTCGGCTCATCCATGCCGTTTGCAAGACTAGGGATCTGATTTTGCTGTGAAATTTCACATGATTTAGAGCTGGATCGGTTGCTGCTTCTAAGTGCCACGTTGCATTTCCTAATGCAATGATTCAACTTCCACCCTTCTACTTGGTAGTGAAGCGGCTATGTTGTCATATTGAATGTATTCTCTTTGTGTGCAACTTACCAAAAGTTTTAAAAGGGCTTTTGTGTTAGCTAGATGATGGTTGGCCATTTGGCAGAGGCATTTGGCGTTTCCTTTAAGGCTCACAATGGTCATGTTGTCATATTACACTAGAAATCTACTCCTTTTGAAGACTGACTCGTATGTCATGTTGCAATCCTGTTATGTAACTGCTCTCTTTCTATATAATGTCATTGTTTTAAAGTAGGATGCTTAACTTTGAACATCATATTGCTAGAGGTTCTTCTTTGTTGTGCTATGCGAATGAATGTCCACCTGGCTTTAGGCTGTATTATCTGAATTTCCAAGAAAAATATTTTACAATTTCTATGTCTGTTTATTCAGATGTATTCTGAAGTTCTATATTTGTTATAATGCAGCTAAGAAGAGAGAGAATAGCTGAAAGGATGAGGGCCCTACAGGAATTGGTCCCCAATACAAACAAGGTAATAATGTCTATTGTACTCATAGATGTTATCATATAGGTTAAGACTTCTATGGTTCACATGCCTGCCATTGATAGAATTTCAGCAATTGGCCTAGGGTCATGATGTACTGAGTGCTGACAGTATTATTTTATTGCTATACTTCCTCTTGTTTTGACAAATAGCTTTTCTGCTTTAAAAGAGCTTATTATATCTCACCAAAAACCATGCCATGTAAGTATAGCATGCCTTCCCTTTCGAGATAAGAAGCATGTATCTTAGGGTTATATATATATATTAAAGTCATGATTTTATGATCACCTGATAAAGAGTTTCAGTTACTATGTAACATTAGAAGGTGACAGCCAACATGAATTATGTTTTCTTTTGAATCATGCAGACAGATAGAGCAGCTATGTTAGATGAGATCCTTGATTATGTCAAGTTCCTGAGGCTTCAAGTAAAGGTACAGCAGAGTGTTGTACAAAGCATAAACAGTTTTTGTGTTTACACTTGTTAAATGGAACTCTTGCTTCTGTGATCATAGGTTTTAAGCATGAGTAGACTGGGTGGCGCTGGCGCTGTTGCACAGCTGGTTGCTGATATTCCACTTTCAGTTAAGGTACACATTTTGCAGGTTATTTTTTATGGCCATTTGTTTAAGAGTTTATAATAGGACTGTTTGTCAGCTCAGGTTGTTTCTGAGTATTCATTTAGTTGTATATAATAAAGGAAATGTCATTTTATTATCACAGACTATTATGCCTAGTAAAATTGTAACACTGTTGCTCTTTTGCATGCTTTTGTATGCCATCTAATTATTTTTATTTATGTAGTTATAATACCTTAAAATGTTTTTCCTGTTTGTCAGCTCAAGTTGTTTCGGCATTTATGCAGTTGCATAAAAAAGAAAACATCATTTTATTATCACAGAATATTATGTTTAGTAAACTGTATAACTGATTGCTCTTTTGCATGTTTTTGTGTGCCATTTGCCTATTTTTATCTATGTGGTTATAATACTTAAAAATGTTTCTCTTTGTCAGTTTGTCTATTGCTACTAGATCTCCCCTCTTCTACCCATTTTGCGGAAACCGCTGGCTGTTCTGCTGATTGAGAAAACCATCACCTGTACTTTAATTGGATCTACTGTACAGCCTGAAAACATTTTTGCCTAGTTTTCATACTGAACTATTGGCATTGCTATTCAAATACAATGTTACAAGCCTTTTGGTTTCCCTTCAAGAGCCATTCATCTTCCATTTCCCACTGACCTTAAGAAATTCGGCATCAACCTTTGTTCTTCTCTTGGTGAAGTTTTTCGCTTTCTTTCTTCTAGGCAGCAGTGTTGATTGTTGAAATGCAGTGTCCGTTCAGTTCCTTATTTCCAATGTTAACCTTTTGTTGGTTTAATGATCTGCTTGTTCATCTTAGTGGTCTTGATCTGTTTGTACTTCTCATTGTCAGTAACGATGATTGTAGCTATTTAGCTGACACCAATGAGCATTTCATCTTTACTGACATGCTGTCTATAATATGAAGACACAAAGTAATTTATCAGCCATGTTTTCTAGACTTCTAGCTTCCCCAAAACCAGAATGGTCTCTGTGCCATCTTATTAATTTTTATGGGAATGCCGTGATTCTTTTATCACCATAGTGTCTTCATTGTAGGCATTCACTCTATAGCTTGCCCATCCCCGTCATTATCTCCATGTTAGTAATTATATAATGTGCCATTATATCTTCATGAGTGATCATGTCTTGACTAAGGAATTAATTTGAGAGCTATTCTCCATCTCTACAGTGTCATATCTTTTGGTTGTTAAACTGTATCTCGCTTTAATTTCGTTAGGGGGAAGCAAATGATAGTGGGAGCAAACAGCAGATATGGGAAAAGTGGTCAACGGATGGCACAGAAAGACAGGTAGCAAAGCTGATGGAAGAAGACATCGGAGCAGCTATGCAATTTCTCCAATCCAAAGCACTCTGCATGATGCCAATCTCGCTTGCCATGGCAATCTATGACACACAATATTCACAAGATGGCCAACCAGTGAAGCCTGAACCAAACACTCCTTGCTAGTATAGTCACAGCAACTGTAACATGCATCCCTACAGCTACTAGTAGGCGGCAACCTATTATAGTGTAAGATAAAACTGCTTGTTTAGATTCACTAACATGGAGGCAGGGAAAGACGTAAAAGATACTCTCCACTTGAAGTTGTACCAATGGTATATGATGTCACCTACCCCTTTCCATCTTTTGTTCAAAGCTGCTTTAATTGCAAGGATATGGTAAGCAATAACCTCCACACTCCTACATCTTTCAATGTCCCTATGAGCGTGAGTGATGGGGAGAGCTACTAAAGAGTCTGGCATGTTCTCATATTGTTTCTTTTCGGGTCTGTAGTGCACTAGCCATACACTTGGTGGTGGGGGCTGCTTTCTTGGTAGTGGGTGTTTGGACTAATCAAAAGTGATTGGTGTATGCGTGTGTCTGCAGCCTGTACAAATGGTTGACGAAACTTGAACACAAGATGAAGATGATGTTGATGTCCGTTCATCTCCATTCCTCCAAAGTGGAGGCGGAGGCTTTGGTCAATGGAGGCTGAGCGTGCGTTAATCCGCTTGCTAGTGGGTGTGCTATCTATATACGCTGCTTTTATCTCCTTCGAGCCGTACTCTTGATAAGAACTTCCATATAGAGTTTAATTTCTTATATTCTTGTTTAGTTCATATTCCATAGATGTGCTGTGTATTTTCTGTCATGAGTTATCCACTTGCTCAGATTTGTTTTGCCAACTTATTTGTGGAAAACAACTGTTCTTGCACTGTCCAGATTCGCTAGGTACACGGTTTGCTGAGTTTGCTGGTTAGTGAGAATTTACAACCTGGAAAATTGAATGATTTGTTTGACTTGATGCTTTATTTGCATGTTGCTGGATCAATGACTTGATATGTGCTTGCTTGTTATTAGTTCATGAATTTTGTTTTGACATCTAAGTATTAAGGCAGTTTATCCTTTGCTTTGATTATAACAGAGTTTGATTGTTTGTCGCTATTACTTATGGATGGATTATATAATTTAAAAAAAGACTACTCCCTTTTATTTTTGTTGTCCTCGAAAATTTGAAACATTGGTTTTCACTTTTCAGGATAGACTGTTGATGTCATGTCTTCATTGTCTTGGTTGATATCTTCTGCCATTTTTTTGACAGCTTGTTCCTGTTTGAGCTATTTTAGAAAATTGTTGCCCCTATCTCTGTGATGCTATACCGTTACCCTTTCTCCTAATTCATTTTGTATCTCTGCTGGTATAGTCAATGGTATCATGTATTCATATGCTCCCATCCTGAAATTGAAATATTGGTTTATTGTAATCTCCAACCTGAGATATAATGAAACTTTTGTTGAAGAGGGAAAATTCAACTGCTGACATTCAGTTCGAGACACTTGGTCGTAAAATTTGGATTTAGCCCCTCTTTTGAATTCTGTGTGTGGATGTATGTTTGTGCCTACATTTCACATAAATTTAGCTCCATTATTTCATATTAGGCGTGATGTGCGCATGTCCCTTTTCTGTCAAATAATCGATTACATCACTCTGCAGTACGGCGATGCACTGGTGTGGTGGTCCTACGTTGTTGTAGGATGGCTTACATGCAATCGTACCTAACTGATTTTTTCCCCTTTGATTTGGTTGGGATTGGTTTTATCCTCCCATCTTATGATATATAGCAGACTAGCAATATGTTTTCCTCTGTTTTTTTATTTGACGCTTTTAAGTTTTAGACACATATTTGACCATTCGTCTTATTAAAAAATTTAGTGAAAAAATACAAAAATATAAGTTATGCTTAAAGTATCTTTAATGATAAAACAAATTACAACAAAATAAATGATATTTACATAGTTTGTTTGAATAGAATGGTCAAAGACGTGTTTAAATCAAAAACGTCAAATACAAAAGAAGTTCGGTGTGGTACCTTGTTTTTCTGTAGTGACTGTTGAAATGATGCGAAAAGAGTGTAGCTGCTGCTCATAATTTAGGCTCAATTTGAAACACGCCAATTTCACTCGATTTCCGTAGGTGCAAAAAAAAAATACTTGCCGCGTTTTCAACGAGCGCTTGAATGGTTCTTTTCTTTGTTTGTTTCCCTACTGCGTTTGAATGAGACAAATGTTAGTTCGAGGTGTTTAGCTTCAATGCATGGTTTTTCAGAATGAGAATCCGTATAGGCAACTCTGCTACTCATATATATATTTGCTCATTTCCATTTATAAAATACAAGCTTTGGTTTTGAAGTTATTTCAGATGTCTGAAATATCTAAAACGCAAACTAGACGCACTGGGATCCGCTCTGAATGAGCCCTCAAAAAACTCTCGAAGTTTATAATATATAAAAGCAAATAAAAGTTGCCGATAAAAGGATATGATGCGAAGAACACGGAGCAGATTTGCAAACACCAACTTACACAAAATTACTGTGCCGCCAATTCTCCTATCCATTGAGGACTTTTTATTCGCGGTCTGGTTTAGTTTGTTTGGCTGAGTTAAAATTTGTCATTTGTTTTACAGAAATTCAGTTTAACATTTTGTAAAAGATCACAAAAAATTATATTTTTAATAATTTTTTAGTCTTTTCATAACTCTTTTCAAAGGTCCTCGACTTTTAACCTTTCCAAACCGAGAATCAAATAGAGTCCGAGGCCAATTAATCTGCTCAATAATCTGGTATCAATAAATCAACAGCATATTGCCCAATCATTCGATGATTAACCATGCATGAATTACTAGAATATTGCTATAAATGTTAAAGTTGACCACATTTTAAAATTTGAACCAAGTTTAAAATTCACTTTGAAAATCAGGCCAAATTTTAATTTTCAAAAAGCTGAATTAAGTCTAAAATAAGAGGGCTGAATTAATTAAAAAATAAAAGTTGAATATAATCAAAATTAAGAGGCCCAATCAACTTTTTAAAACTAAATTGATTTAATTTAAAAATTTTAATTAAAATTTGGTTCAGATCTAGTAAAGTTTGAATTTTAAGTTGGTTCAAATCTAGTAAAGTTTAAATTTGGTTCAAAATTTAAAATCTTGTCAATTTAAAATTAAAAATTTAGAGTCAGCCAAACTAAAAAGCTCAAAATTTAAACTCGATCAAATTAAAAGAGAAGAGGAGAGATAAAGAGAGGACGTGGCAACAACATGGCGTTGACATGGCTACCTATCGGCACCCGATTTACAAGATCGGATTTCATCTGCGTAAACACGTACTAGTCCCAAGGATTATGGCTAGTACACACAGATATATAGAAACGGAACATTGCCAACGATTTTATTATTACAAGCGGGAACACAGTTCAGTACAAACACAAACAACGGCTCGTAGGCCGCAATTCAGAGTACACGGAGATACAGGCTTAATACAATATCTAGATACTTATCCATCCCGCAGGCACGAGGGCTGTAGGAACGCGCAACCCTAGTCTTCGTAGTCTTCCTCAGAAAACGCCTCCTCGACGTAGTTCGGGTTCTCCTCCTCGGAAAGCGGACCATACTCGGATGGACCAGCTGTTGAAGTTTTGAAAAGAGAGGGGAGAAAGGAAGGGTGAGTACAAATTGTACTCGCAAATCCGAAATTATGCAAATGTGGTTTAGTACAAGGAAAGCTTAGGACATTTTGCGGAAATGCATTTATTAGCCTAATTTTGGTAAAGCAATTTAGAAACAATAAATCTTAATATTTTCTTTGGGCTTTTCTCAAACGGTTCTCACCACTTGGCCTCAGTGTCATAGTGAGAACAAAATCCTTTCTCATTTTCCTTTCTCAAATTTGTTAGGTCCATTCCGCGCGACACTTTCCGGTAGGCCGACCCCTAATCCGGAATGTAGCCGGTGATACCTAACTCAAACGAAATCCTTCTTAAATTCTTTACTCATCTCAAATCCTTTGCTTAAAACCCTTTTATAAAGTTGGTTTTATAAATAAAGAAGCTACCATATAATCAGTCCCTTCGCACGCTCATAGCCGCGAGCACGGCTATCATGACAGTTTTAACTCTGCAGAGTGGGTACGCCTTACCCTCGAGAGGCTACGTACCCAGACGGTGTTTCGCCACAAGACCGCCAACCACGAGGACCAACGATTGGGCCCGTCCCATACCGGGGCTCGAGGTCGTACTGTTATGGCTCAGTTCATATGATCATAGGAAGAGCAGTCCTTAGACTAGGAGAGAGTTGATATTTTAGCCCAGTTTCAAAACGGTGCCACACTGCACCAACCGACAAAATATCTCCCTAGTCGGAAAGTTTTTGGAGTGAGAGGAAAATCATTTTCTATTAAGCATCACCCATGATGCGCTATCTTTAAATCACCATTTCCCAAACATTTCTCAACAATGTTCTCATTTCACACAAATGATTGAATCATTCCGCATAAATGATTTTAAGCATTTATCCTACCACAACGAGTATATAAATACGAGCAATTTATAGTTTAGCTTTAGGATCAATCCTACCATATTTTTTACCTTTTCTATTTGTCATGATATCTAATTCTAATAAATACGGCATTTATTATTTTTAAACTAGCATGCATATTTTCAAGTCTAGTAAGCATTTTCTAAATAAGCGAAAATGGCTTCACGATATAATCGAAGGGGGACTTGCCTTGATCGGTTCCGGGAAAAACAAAGGGGACGTCGTCGATCGGGTCTTCAGGGGCTTGACCTCCTAAACGCGCACACACATATGCAAACAATACAACAATCATAAGAAACATTTCATGACTTGCTGTTTTAGGAAAAGAAAACATGCAGCAACCTCAATGCATTTTTCATTTAAAGGAGATACCATGAAATGGTTTTAGTACACATGAAATGATGCAAATCCTAAATCATGAATCCCTCTAACAAGGACATGTTGCATGGATGGCATGGGAACAACACTTTCTAAGGTCCAGGGACTTGTAAAGTATTTTATTTTCGTTTAAACGAAATACTATGACCATCTCTAAATGCACATGAAATAATGCACTTAAAGCTACCTATTCTACCAAAAATGGATCCTACAGGCATGATGAGCATATATATAATTTTTCCAGGGTCCAAAAATGGTTTTAGTATTTGTACAGATTTTTACAGGATTTTTAGCATGCACAAGCTATTTTTAGCAAATGATTTAGCATACCAAAAAGGGATTGCACAAAAATTGCAAAAGCGAATAAAAGAACAAGACCACTCGGCATTGGGCCGGCTCGGCCAAGCGGCCCAATCCGAGGCGGCTCGGCAACGCGCGGCTGAGGACAAGGCGCTGCCCGGGCTGACCGGCGGGTCCCGCCTGGCCCCACCTGTCGGCAGTACTCCAGTGACAAAAAAAGGGGAGAAACAAAGGACTGCTCCCGCGGCGGCGACGGTGCACACGGCGACGACGGCCCCGGCCACCGGGGTTCGATCGGGTGAGCGGGAAACGAAATACCATCGAGGCGAACACAATGGGGGTCCAAACATCCCGCGAGGTGGACGGAGCGAGCGGCGCGGCGGCTCACGGCGACGGCGATACACGGACACCGTGGCGCCGGCAAAGGATGGCATCAAAATGCGATTCAATCAGCCGGGAGCAATAATGGGTCGAGGAGAACCGTTCAGCGAGCTCACCGGGGAAGAAGGGGTGACCAGGCGGCGTGGTGACGACGGCGGGACCAAGACAGCGGCGGCAACGCGGGCACCGGGGACAACACGGACCAACGGCTTCACTCCACACGGCGTGAGCTCCTTTGGGACTTCCTACGACCAAGCTCAACATGAGAGTGACGCGGAGGAACCGAGGGCGCGGTAGGTGATGAAAAAGTAGGACCGCGGCAAAACGGGGAACAATGGCGTAACGGCTAAGGCGAGATGCACAGCGATGGCGCAAGGCGGGGAGCAGTTACCCATTTATAGGCGTGCTCTGCCGGGGCACCTCTCATGCGACGCGCGAGGTAGGCAACCGCCGGCGCGAGTTCCGGTCGGTGGCGTGAAGGGAGGCTCGGCGGCGTCACGGGCGTGAGACCGGCGACAAGACAAGAGAGCGAAGGGATAAGAGGGGTCCGGGGAAGGCGATCGGAACTTGTGGCCGCATGGGAGACCGCGCCAACGAGGCCTTGGGACGGAGGATTAACAGCAGTGATCGGTAATGCGAGGAGAGACGGCGAGGAGAAGAGATTAGGAAGGGCTATCGGATGGGGCCCAATTGCGTGACGTTGACGTTGTCGCGCAAGAATGGAAGGAAGGATGGCAGTGAATGAATGGCATGTGGCAAGGAATGAATGGCAAGGCAACAATGAAATAATGGCTTTAAGTGGTGGCGCAACCAGAGGAAAGAGGAGCGATCAGGAAAAAGAAAAGGAGAGGGGGAATTGGGCCGGCTTGGGCCGAGAAAAGTTTAAACATTTTGAAATTTCCTGATTTTTCCATAGGGCCTTTATTTTCAAATACTCTCTTGAATAAGCAATGACTTTAGCTTTTTAGAAAATATTATTCCAGAATAAATTAAAATATTAAGAGTTGGCTTTAATGAAAATATAAAATGCATTAAACAAGTTATTAAATTTTTCCACCAAGGTTGCATGCTTTGAAAAGTTTAAATCAATTTTCCAATTTAAATGCAATGCATGCAATGATGATGCCATGATGCAATATAATAAATGATTTAACATTTTTAAATTATGCATTTTAATAATTTATTTAAGAAATTATTAATGTGTCAAATTGGTTTTAAAATTCGGGATGTTACACTACCACATCAACATCATAGATGCCACATATGCGAACCCTCTTCAAAACCACTTATTAGCTGAACAAAAGACCGGTCAAACCCGATTTTTATACTTAAAGGACCGGTAAAAGCTCAGTTTTGAGTTTAAAGATCAAATTGGTTCAGCGAGGATGATTAAGGGACCAATTTCATACTTTTACTTTAAAAAAAATACATAAACAGTTTCGTTTATATAAAATATAAATACTCTTTTTTTTTATTTGACGCTTTTAACTTTTGCATACATCTTTGATCATTTGTCTTATTCAAAAATTTAGTGTAAAAATATAAAAATGTAAGTCATGCTTAAAATACCTTTAATAATTAAACCCCACACAGGGCACCACGCCCACGCGACAAGCGCCGTTCTGAGCGCCCTCCTCTCCCTAGGGTTCCGGCGAGGCGATGGCGCACGGTGGCTACCCCCGCCGCGCCGCCGCCGTCCGCCGCCCCAAGTCGTCGGCGTCCGCGGCCGCCGCCGACCGGAAGCGGAAGCGCGCCGCCGCCGCCAAGACCGTCTCCCTCAAGAACCAGATCCGCTCCACCGAGCGCTTCCTCCGCAAGGTACGGGAGAGCTGGGGTCTCCTCTGCTTCCTAAGCTTGGGGCCGCGCCGCTTCTTGTTTTTGTTTTGCTGGAATGGGAATTGGGCGAACCCTGTTGGCAAATGGCTAGGTTTTAGTGGCCGACAGCGTGTGCAGTAGTGATCCTAGTTTGGAGGAGCGTAACAGCGATTGGTTCGACATCGTTGATTAAACGAAATTGCTAAGTTATCATCGTTTGGTACTTGCTGGGGTAGGAGTGATGGCCATGGATGCTCTAACGAGATGAAATTTGGTTGCTACTTGCTATGGTAGGGATAATGGACATGGATTACTCAATCGAGGCCTCCTTAGTATTGCCTGCTACTGGGCCTGCTACTGGCTAACTTTAAGGATATCATTCTGTCTATTTTTTATCCTCTAGTAGTGTAGTTTGATTGCTGCTAGCTTTGGTAGCTTGTATAAGTGTGACCTTAACTAGATGAATCTGTAAAATGATATAGAAGATCATTTTAACTACTATTATTTCACATCTAATCAAGCAAGCGTTGCTTGTGCATACACAATGTACGATGTCTACGATACCGTACATATGTCTGAGGACTTGTTTGATATGCTTACAGGATTCTTTTTCTCCTTGAGAAAATAAAGTAATGTATTGGACCATTGGAATCATCTGTGTTCACTCACAATAATCCTACTGCGTGCTAAAAAAAATAGCCAGAGAGATGGGGTCTAGCATCTGTTTGGGCGTCCTCTAAAAATAATTGCTGCTGTATTGTGTCATTGTGGTTTCAATTACTTACAGGCATAAGCCTTAGCCCTACTCCTTTTTTTTTTTCAGCCCTGCTAAGATGGTAACATTATATGTTTCTCCCTTCAGGATCTTCCTGATGACATTAGGGTGGCTCAAGAAAAAAAATTGGAAGAACTAAAAAGGCAGCAGGACCTTCAGAATCAACTAGCTGTTCAACGAACAATACAATTGAGAGATAGAACGATAAAATTTTTTGGTCTGCTACCACTTGCTTGTTTGTTCCTATTCATTTCTAGTGTCCTTTCTCTTTCCTGTCTGTACTCATCATTTTCTCGGTATGGGTGTTCAAATCTTGAAGAGAGGCGAAAGATTGAGAGGATGATACGGCGCCTCGAGAAGCAGCAACGTTCAAATGCTGATGATGCCAGCAATAAGCTATCAGAACTACGAGAAGATCTTGAATATGTTAGAGTAAGCTCACGACAGTAATTTCTTTTCCTTCCTGAACAATTCTCTTAGCATTAGATTTATTATATTTAGTATCCTCGGTCACAAACTCACAATTCATAAATGGAATTTCGAAGTTTCTGTTCAACATTTTTCTAAGATGGTAAGAGTCTGAGCAATTATTATTTTATTTGGACCTGCCTGAATTTTCATCTAAAGATTATTTTATGTTTGCAGTTCTTCCCCAAAAATGAGAAATATGTTTCATTGTTCACTGGGGGGAATAACCCAGATACTGTAGAAAAGAGGAATAAATGGCGTAAACAGATCAAGGAGAATCTCATGGCGGCTGCAGAAAATGGAAAGGACCTAGAAGGTGCACTTTTTTGCTTTATAATTTTCTAGATTGCCTTGGTTTTATTTGTGCCTCCATGCATTTGAAATTTGAATGCCTTGTAATCTACTTAACTATATATCTACTATCTAAAGTATTAAATTTTATTTTGCACACCTAACAGAGACAGCGAGTGATGATGATACATTGGATGTTAGTGATGATGATTTCTTTATGTCTGGAAGTTCAAGCGATGAAGAGGCAGATGATGAATGGACCGACAAAAGTGCAAAGTATGATTCATGGCTCTTAGCCATTATACTTTTTAAAATGTTTCCTCTGATTTATCATTTGATATGCTATTGCTACCACTTCTTTAGATGAAGTCGTGCAACAGTAGTTGTAAGTTTGATATTGAGTTTATCAGAGTTTTATGGGAGTGCTGATAAAAGCGTTTGTATAATCTGTATTTTGATGGCTAAACATACAGTAGATGCATTTCATATTATGTTGGGGAATGTATATATCATATTGCCTAACAAATTCATTCCTACCAATTTTCTAAATCTGAACCATAGGCTTGTAAGCAGCCCTTTTATAGTTTTATATGATATAGTGATATGCCAAAGGTGTAGGTATACTAAGTCATTAATTTTCTGTAGAGAACCAGCTTCCAGTGCATCAGGCAGGGCAGCATCTGGCATGTCAAGTGATGAAAAGAACCAGGTTGTTCTCTGCAGTGTGCTTTAAGTATCTTTCCATTACCTGTTGTGGTTTTGTTTCCTTATATTTAACCCTACCTATCATGCCTTGCAGCGGCAGAGAGATGCTCGAGTTCTTATGCCACCACCTCGCTCATTAGCACCAAATAGAGCTAGATCTGTGGACAAACATGTGCTATCCAGCTCTAGCAATACTTCAAACAGCACAAGTGGTGGCTCATTCAAAAATAGGAGAGTGCCACTGCCAAACCTGTCTGGAGATCATAATAGCAATATAAGTTCAAATTCTGATGCTCATAAACCACGTCGCAAAAGGAGACATAGGAAGAAAAGAAAGCTGGTATAACTTTGCATCCATTCACTTTATGCATTGTTCTCATGGACAAAACAACTGATGAACCATTTCCAAATTTGCATGTGTGCTGTTTCTCAAGTTCCTTAATGAGATTCAAGTGCAATCTCTATTAGACTATGGGTCCGTTTTGTTGGAAGCCAACTTTGCCACATTTTTGCATAATTTTGCCACCTATTGTTACAAAACTTAATATGTACCAAAATATGGTATTTGTTGGCAAGCTTTGTACATCAACCAAACGGGCCCTACCACTGTACCAGAATATGTTCTGCATAAGTTATTTCCAGTCATGTGATCTTAGATTTGTTTATTTTGATATGTAGTCCTGTCTCAAACTACAAAGTTTGTGAAATATATCTGATTGTGTGAGTTTGTAGTCAGCCTTGATACTGCTTAGAATGGTAGCTGTATATGTATTCCATCTCATGATAATAATAAAATTTAAAGAATGTGGCTGCCATTTTCAGTTCTATAGCAGGAAAAATCATTACACATGGTGTGTCTATAGCTGTCAATTGATTATATTTACAGTTTATACACAAGTTGGTTACGATGTATCATTGGGAATAATATCTTGGTTGTTTGCTTCATTCCATTTGTCTGCTTGATTGATGAATTCGTGAAGTCTCATCATGCTACTTGTTAATCCCAACAGGCATGAATGTTCTGAAGCATGAGGGAGGCAGATAAGATTATTTCTTGCCGAAGTGTGACTTTTAAGTGTGGTTATTTTAAAAAGGAAAAATGCAGCATGTGTGCCAGAGCAAGTTGATGGTTTTGTATGTTCTCTTGATGTAAAATGGCCCTTTGTTGTTCTGTGCCTACTTGTTTTTACAGGACACTTAATGCCTAAAACTTGACGCCCAACTGAATGCAATACCCATTTTCTTTTTATTATGGAATTATTATGCTCTTCTCATGATCTCCTATCATATCATGGTACTGGAAAGCTGAATTTGCTACAGCTCCATGAATTCAGTGTTGCAGGACGCACCGATTTCCTGTCTGAAGGGATGCTTTTATCCTTTGCTAGGCTGTAAATTGGTTGTCGCTGTCTGCTCCCAGCTCTGTGATTTCATGACCTGTAAGCGTGATATGGATGTTGTATTGTCCCCCTGCTGTCTGATTCGCATCTATCATGTGGGTCTAGTGCACGTTGTCCGTAGCAGAAGCGTTCTCCCATCATTTGTAAGGTGGCTTTTACTTTGTGCCATCATACCCCTTTTTTTTACTTTATTATTTACTGTGCGATGTTACAACGGCAGCTGCATCTCCTTGTCGTCTGCCTGAATTCCAGTCGGAATTTCTCGTGCAGCCATGGCCTTTGGAGGTCCCGGTTATGAGCTGTGCAGCCTGCAGTGACATTCTGGCTGCAGCAAGGCTCCAGCCTCCAGGTGCCATCGTTATCGGTGGCTAGGCTGCATCTTCTGCTGTGCTCAATGTGATGTGTCGTCACTTGTCAAATGTTCTTGTGATCAGCATGCATGGCTGCTGCGCCTTTGGATGCTTCTGCTGCTAGCCTGCTATGCCTCTTGCATCTCTTTCAGTATATGCATGGTTTCCTTCGGGGAAAAAAACGAGTTCATGTTGGTACAGTTTTTGGCAGAAAATTCATCAATGTCACTGAAGATGGCTGCACCTGCACGGTAAGCCGGTGATGTTATGTTTGGTCGGGTATAGTAGTGGTAGTGTTCGTGACGATGCTACATCGACGCCAGTGCCAGTCTGGTAGGATTACAGTGCTCGATGTTTGGTTGCCAGAAAACGAGAGAGATTTTAATCGTTCTCTTTGGATCGAACTTTTATTGTGTGTTCTGTTGTGAGCTTTAGATGCATCCAGAAGGGGATAAAAAGAGAGAAGCGGAAAACTAAACAAAGGGTAGATAAAGAGAGGAAACAATGAAGAAAGAAGAGAAGGAAGAAATGAAAAGGAGCATCTTGATACTCAGAAGACATGGTTTTGACATGTGTGATACCACTGGTTTTTTTAATCACTTTGTCATCAGCGGACACAAGAAAGAAAAGAGAGTCCCGGAGAAACATGACCAAACTTGAAGTCAAATTTTCCTCTCGTTTTTTGTTTCTTTTCCAGTACTTCCCCGAGATCTAAAGGTTTCTTCGCTGATACAAAAGGGAAACTCCAAAGTGAAAAGAAAGAAAGAAAGAAAGGTTTATATACACAGATCTCGATCGGTTCTTCCAGCAACAACTTATCTGGATTTCTGAGTTTATAACTGTACATGCACAACATTGCTGCCGCTCCGGACGCCGTACTAATCCTGAATCCTCCATGATTCCTGAATCCTGATCGATACGCGCGTAGTCCAACGATCAATCTCATATTCTCATGTATATGTAGCACGAAGCACACATATGCAGAACACGATGCATCCGCGTAGGTAGAACCCGGCATCTTCTTCTCATGCATTCAGCCAGCCATGGCCCGATGCATGGGCTCATCGACCGGACGCGCGCCATGCATCCTCTCGCGAGTTTCACGACCAACTTCTTCGATCCGTACACGTCCAAACTCGCTGCACACTTGCTCGACGTGCGTGTTTTTCTGCTACGTACGTACTTATCTCGCTTCCGACCCTCTCATGATCCTCAGCTTCTTGCAAGAACAGATGAACATGCTGCAAAAAATCAACAGATCCAGTAGCATTATTAGACCTCTCTATATATACAGACTTACAAATAATAAGATATATAGAGAGAAAGAGAGAGTATTTGGCATCTATATCGATATAGTATGTGTTAACGTTGGAAGGTAGGAATAGGATGGCCGGACTTACTCCCAGGGCACGTCGCCGGCGAGCATGAGGTCGCCGTCCTTGTCCTCGTAGGCGACGGCGAACTGGGAGCCGCCGTCGGCCGAGGAGGGGGAGGAGAAGCAGCCGAAGAGCACGTCCAGCGCGTCGCGGAACTCCCTGTAGCCTCCGTACATCCTCAGGTCGACCTTCCGGAGGTAGGGCGCCCCGTCCATGCTCACCTTCACGTACAGCCCTCCCCCCACCTTCTCGCCGCCGCTCGACCTCGCCGCCGCCGCCTGGAACGTGCTCTTCCGGTACGCCCCCACCGGCGGCCACCCCACCACCTGCACCCTGCACCACCCAGCACAACACCATTAGCTCTTGAACACGAATGCTTTGTAGTTTGTGCTACTACTACTACTCTACTAGCATAGCATAGCATGCATGCACTTACTTGGATGCCGGTGCGGCGTCGTCCCGGTCGTCGGTGCCGGAGGCCTCGCTCTTCACCGTCGTCGACGAAGACGGCCTTTTCTTGGCGGCGCTGGCGACGTCGCCGCCGCCGCCGCCGCTACCCGGCGGGCCGAGCCGCAGCTCCGCGTCGATGGTCTCCATGGGCGAGAGGTCACGAGAAACGGGTGCGTGCAGGCGTGCAGCGAGATCCAAGAACGAGAAGCGCGTGAGAGAGATGATGGCGTTGGCTTGGAAGGAAGCCTAGCATTTTCTCCAGCTGCATATATAAGGGAGAGGATACTAGCTAGAGAGACGGCTGGTTTGGTAGCTACGGGTGGGTCCCAGGGACAGGGAGAGTTGGGCCCGGGCAGACAGGTGGGGCCAGTATGGGCCAGCCGGGGGTAGATTCCTTGCGGTGGGCGTTGCACCGTGGTGTGTTGGGCCTCGGAGGCAGGGCATGTGGGTGCGGCGGGGCCCAGCGGTCGGTGGGCCACGCGATGCCGCCAGAGGCGGGGCTCACACGTGGTCGATCGCGATTAGGCCAGTCTGGTCTTGCTTGGAATTGGATGCATGGGCCACGTCACGTCCTCCGATGCCGGTAACGTCGGACAGGTACTTGTCGTAGCCTCGGAACCGGATACCACAGCATAAACTCGCGATAATCCGACCGACACTTACGTATTTTCTCTACGGATTAATCCGGCATGCGGTTTTTTTAAATAGTTGGATATATGTGGCTACATCCGGGTTGTGGGCTCAACAGAGATCAAAGACACCTGTGTATTAGGCACTATAATATTTATTGATTAATCAATTTTTACAATTAATGGTTTCTTGTTTATATATTAACTGGTTTATATTTGGTTTTTCCCATGACATCCTTGCAGAAAACCTTAGTGAGCATTGGGCTGATTGGACCCTTTTCTTGTTGGTTTGCAACACTCCCTCTTAAACGAAACTGCAATATGCCATTGTCTCGTTAAAACTCCATAAAAAAACTTAGGAAGAAAAAGGGATAAAGAAAAGAGTACACTGCACACATGCTACACTGCGATATTGACTCATTGAAAACCCCACTATGAGAAACTTCAAAAAACTCATACAACAGAAAGGGAATGCGATATTAGATCTTCTGGATCAATGGAGGCCTTTGTTCAAGTACTCTCATCCTGTACCTTGCAACTTACGAAATCGACTCATTCCTATTTAATGAACACATTTACATAAGTATTACTCACACTTGTCAAAATTCCTCCGGACTTCCCCCTAGAAGGAACCTACTTCTAAGACTGGTCACTACAAGAATTTAGGTTATGTTCTTTTGAGCCAATATGAGCGGCTGAATAGCTCAATAGGTGAAATGACTTAATTTCAAGAGCTTCTCGAGGTAGTATTGAGATTTGGATCCATTTCGTTTGACTTATTTTTTAAAAGCGTTAGTACCCAAGGCGGCGAAAAAATAAACTTAAAAAACCCAAAACATATGTCTTTTCGAATTGTAGATAAATTGCTAAGTTAAAAAGAACATAGCCTTGATCTCCTAAAAAAACTATCCTTGTAACACTTCTTCTCAGTGTCAACTACAAGACCAACAAAATCAAGATGCATATCCCTATATCTTTCTTTTAACAAGAGGACCATCGATCCCCTCTTCCCCATCTCTCTACAGTTCCTGAACATTCCTATCATTTGGAGTTAGATTTCTCCGTTCCCTTTTTCTTCCTCATGACCCTAGTCCTCTGATAATTAAGGTTATGAGGGGAGATTAATTACCGGCCAGACCTCTAGACTGGGATCTTAACTTCTTTCTTCTTAGCAATCACGGGAGAAAACTCATTGTCATTTGCATCGCTCCAATCTAAAAGACGACCTTGATTAGCTAGGGTTGACGGCAGCATCAAAATTTTTACTATTCATATATGTCCTCATTTTTTCCGTAAAGGTATATCAACTTGTTCACAATCATCGATCTTCATTAATCTGCACCCCTTAAGGGATGTCAAATTGTCAACCCCACCATAAATTTCACTACTCCATTTATAATATCAAAAGAATTTAGAGGTTTTGTTGTGCACGGGCATGGGATCAATGTACATTCCAAGTCTCACTTCCTCTGAAGCATCCCAGCTTTATGCCCATACCGAGCTAATTAATCCTCATCATGTTTACATTACTCTTTTTTTTTGCAGAAGGGGACTCACCCCAATTCCATTCAAAACGAACAGAATTACAAAGTTCAATACACCAGTCCAGACAGAATTTTAAAGAGGTAGCCCATCACACAAAACACAAAAACAGTCCAAAGTAGCAAAAATAGTCTTTAGCTTGACTAAACAACCCGATCCTTCACCAACTATTCTTGACACAAATACCAAAAACAAAATATATCCATTCTTCCTTCTTTCTGATTACTCAACCATTTCTCCTTCCTCAAGCCTCATCTTCCCTTCTATCTGAATTCTTAGCCAAATTTTACAGCACTTTCTTTAGAAGATCCACCCCAGATTGCAGCGTATCTTTTTCAACATCTGGGTATAGCCCTGCCCAATACAGTACAAAAGCACAAGCCGAATGAAGAATAGAAAAAGGAGAGTGAATAACCTTCCCTTGAAAGCACCAATTGTTGCGAGCCAGCCAAATGGACCAAATAATAGACAAAACACACACTCCTGCCAACTTCTTTCCATACCCCAGCAAATGATTGAACCAACCGAAAGCCCCACCCACACTCAACGGCCGACAATTTGCACCCAAACAAATAGCCATCACATCCCAGATCACACGAGCAGTGGAACAGCCAAAAAACAAATGATCCAAATCCTCATTACCTGAGCAGAAAATGCAAAAAGGATTTCCAATCCAACCTCTACGGATCAATTGATCTTTTGTCAAAATAGCTCTATGAAACACTAACCAACCAAAAATCTTGATTTTCAAAGGTATTTTGACATTCCAAATCAGGTTAGTCCAGCCGGGAGAGCCTCCTGTCGAACTACAAATAAATTTGTACATCCTTTTAACTGAAAAACATTTCGATTTTAACCCAGATTTCCGCACAAAAACATCACTCTCATCAGAAAAATTAAAAGAGTCACATTCAAAAATCAGACTACTCCAGATATCAGCTAGCTCTGGGCTAAGATTTCTTCTAAATGAAAGCCTCCAATTATTTGTTCTTGCCTCCCAAACCGAAATTTTCTGGTAATCACTAATACTGAACAAATTAGGGAATTTATCCTTAAGAGAATAGGACCCAGCCACTTATCAACCCAGAAATCAGTAGATCTACCATCCCCCACCATCACCTCTCTGTTACAAGCATACAATTCCTTGGTATACATAATATTTTTCCAGATACTAGAGTCTTTATAATTGGTTTTAACTTGGGAAATAGGTTTACCCTTTATATACTTCTGCCTTACAAAATCTTTCCAGAGGCTTTCATCTGTTGAATCGTTCTTCCACCACCATTTAGATATAAGACTGATATTCATTTCCCTTAATCTACGAATACCAAGCCCCCCAGCAGCCTTATGATTACAAACCTTATCCCATCTAAGGAGGTGATATCTCCTCTTAGAACTGTTTCCTTGCCAAAAGAAAGACCTCCTAATTCTATCCAATTTAAAAATCACCATCTTAGGCAGGAGAAACAAGGACATAAAGTACACAGGGACACTAGAAAGAGAAGCATTCACCAAGGTGAGCCGACCCCCTAGAGAAAGACACTTGCTCAGGCCAGCTTTTTCTCCATCATGTTTACATCACTACTCTAGAACGAACTGAAGTAAACCAAATACACACGCACGGCACGTGCAACGGCCGATGTAAGTACGTGCATGAATGGATACGGGCATGCGTAATTAAGCTAGGTGGGCAAACAGAATCACGCACGCTCCAAGCTCCACTGCTCTTATCATTCCTGGAATAGAGGAGAGGAGGGGGGTGGGGGCAAGGCCAGCCAAGCGCCACACCGTGCTGCTGTCGCCAACCGGACGAATCAGCGAGAGAGCGCGCGGCCTTCCCGTTCCGTCCCTGCCCGGTTCCGGTTGCCGGTTGGCGCCTGTCCCCTCGCGACAGCGAACCAACGCCGTGCCCATGCATCCATCGGTGTCACCCACGTAGTCACGTACCATTCCCATCGCTCCGTGCATGCATATGCATCGCCACGCGGGCGCGTACACGTACACGCCCCCTCGGTCTCCGGTCTCGCGCGCGCATGCACGTACGGATCCATGGGCCATGGGCCCGTACGTGCATATCCGCGCGCACCCGTCACTGTTTGGTGTACGCGCGTAGCACTGTAGCAGCAGCACGCCACATGCTGCGTATGGCCCGTCTACTCGCTGTCGCGCGCGCGCGCGCGGCAGTGTATACGTGCGTGCGATATGATGCATTGACGGCCTGGATCATTTGCGTGCATGATTTTAGAGGGGATCGAGCGGTCGATGGAGTGGTCGGTCGATGGAATAACGCGTGCAACTTGCACCCGCGAGGCCGCCGGCCGGTGGTGCAAGTGGAGGGACTTCTAGGCTGTATATATAGCTGCGCTGCTTTGTCCGATGAACTGGCCTTGCCGGAATATGCATGCATGCGTGAATCGGCTCGCCATATCGAATCTGAGAGAAGCTTCCGAGATATTGGGGAAAACGGTTAGGTTTCCCGTACGTACACGGCTGTGCTACGTACTCGTATGTGTTAATGCGACACCGGCGAGGCCGTGATATATATGGTTTGTCTGGACTCTGGAACACATGTCCTATGAACCCGGTTTTCGTATATGATTTTCCGTGCACCACAGCACTATTAGTCTTGTGTCAAGACCGTTGGAAATATAGATATTATAACAATGTCGAAAATAATTACAAGGTCGAAAATAATTACAAGGTATAACAGATAAATAACCAAACAGACACCCAACAAACTATTCATACTTGCAATCGAATGAAATCCTAGCCGCGAGTTCCGCACTCGCGGCCACTGGAGTCAGAGGATGAAACTTAATTACGTACAGATCGATGAGAAGCAGAACGTGAAGAGGGAACTTCCGGCCGTAGGAAGTAGTCGACATCGAGGTTTGCCGGCGTAAGCGGTCGCGCGGATGCGCTGCCCAGAAACCTAATTGTCGTCCTCCCGTGCAAGTCTCAAGGCAGCAGGGCGGATCGGAGATCCCGCTCTCCCTCCTACAAGTGCACGCAGAGAGGAAGGTTGATGAGGAATGAAGGTCGTGTAAGAACTCAACACATCAGATGGAAACGCGAGAGAAAACGAGTGAAGTCTCCTATACGTCTCTTGGAGACTTTATTCTCGAAGTCGTAAGTCGTAACCACCTCCCCATGCCAAACGGACGCACATTGCACGTCACGCATGCACGTTGAGAACCGCTCGATCGATCCACAAAAATCGGATGCGTGGAGAGTTACTTTGCCAACGGATAAATCCAAAAATAAAAGAAAATTAATGCGACGGGAATAAATCCACGGCACGACGACTCGCAACGTCACAAGTCACGCGGGAAAATCACCGTAAATTGCGTAATTTGAGCCATGCGTGTAACTCTAGCAAATAAAACTCTCATTCCCCATGTGTCTCATGACAAAGGGGGTTGGAAACTCTCTCTTATATGTTTATATATACTCACATCAACTAGCAAGATGATACTAAAGTTTCATGTGTATTGGCACTTTGCATGAATGGGTCTAAGAACTATGGGCCACGTTCCAACAAAGACTCGTGCTCTTTTACATATATTTTAAAATAATATGTTCGGCTTTAATTAAAGCAATCAGACCTATTTTCTTTTCTTTTTCTCTCTTCTCCTTCCCTACCCAGGCCGAGCTAGCTCCTCTTCGACGGCACGGCCGCTCGGCTCGGCCCGCTCCGGCGCGGGAAGAGCTCGCATGCTTTTTCCCCGACGTTGACAACTACTACATACATACTATGGGCGTGTTTGGATCGAGCCCTGCCAGGCAGCTTGCCGGCCAGCGAACGATCAATTTCAGAGCGATCAAATCGGACGCTGGGGGCCTACTGGGCGAGCGATTCCGCCACTCCCATCCAAACAAGCCCTATACGCGTGGGAAAATAAAAAACGTGTGCATGCATCGCGCTCTTGGGCCTGCAAAAATGCGTATAATAACCTTACTTTGCAGCGTATAGTCGTTTACACGCTGACGATCCAAACGCTACAGTAAATTTTAGTACCATCCACGTCACTATGCGCAAGGTTATACGATCGGCCAGCAGCATGGCATGGTCGCACATGAAGCCAGGGCGGCGGCTTGACGCATGTGTGCTCCCCTTACACGTGCCTACCAAGATATCGATTAGGCGGTAGAAGCAGGCCCGCCCGTGCTGCGCCATCAGTCTCGCACGGACGGACCGTGTCTCGCGCGCGCGCTAACTGCCGGGCGCGCGGGCCCTCCCTTCCGCCACATGAGCGTCGTGATGCCGAGCTTTTTTAAAGTATTTTATATTTTTTTTCAAATGTATTACTACCTCCGGTCATAAAAACAAATCGCCGTTGATTTTTGTACACGACTTTGATCATTCGCCTTATCAAAAAATTTAGTAAAAATATACATAAATATAAATCATGCTTAAAGTATCTTTAATGATAAAACAAATCACAACAAAATAAATGATAACTTACGTAGTTTTTTAAATAAGACAAATGATCAAAAGTGTGTACAAAAGTAAATGGTGACCTGTTTTTATAACCGGAGGGAGTATAAAATAATTAATATTTTTATTAAAATTAAATGAATAGACGTCTATCGTTGTTCCATAGGCGAGTTATAAATCTGACTGATTCAACTAACAGAATTTACAATTTTTACTAAACTGTCAACGAGAACAACGAGGGCTATACCCAGATAAATCCGACCATTTTGGTTTGGCCGGATATCATCAGTTCACGTCCCGCACCATCATTTATAGGGATGCAAATGGGTTGGCTCTAGGGCCACCTTTGTTCCTTCCTAGTTCATTTATTTATACTACATAGATTAGAAATCAAGTTTTTAGTACAAACAAATAAATTAGAGAGGGCCAAAGATGGTCCTAGGATCTGCACATTTGCATCCTTGATCCTGGGTGGGCCGTGATGGGCTGCCTCGATGCTGATATCTGTTGATGGCAGCCTGTTTAGGCCCGTTTCACTACCTTGTCTGGTCGCTTCCTTGAGGCCAGAACGAGCGCTTCAGTAAACAACGGCCCGGTCAAAACAAGCAAATATAATAGCCTCCCTTTTAAAAAAAGAGAAGCAAATAGAGAGAACTAGCAACGACCACGCACCTACGGTCTACAGTGCGCCACATCTGTTTTGTATTTGTAAAATAACAAAGCGGCGATTAAAAATAGAAATCTCAGAGCCAAAAAAAGTATGTGGAGTATAAAACCTTTATAAAAAATATAAACAATTACCATAACATGGGAGGACAACCACCTGATTAATGTAACAGCTCGTAGAGCATCGTCATGAATACAAAATCAGTGATACCACCTCATCAACAAACAGTGTATACCAACATGCATACCTATTTCTGAAGCGGGGGACCAAACAAATAAAAGAAAATCGTGCATCGTGCAAATATCTTGAACAAATAACAACCTCCTCGAGGCTAGGCTATTGAGGAATTTTCTATCCATGGTAATGTACAAAGATGGTCTGCTGTAGATTTTTTTTTTTTTTTTGTATTGGATATCAGCCGAAAAGCATCATCTACAAAGCATTTGACAAAGAAAATGCATATCAGCTATTATATCACCGTATGGCAGCATGTGAGAAATAGACATGACCATGTGAGAAATAGTTTTTTTTAGCAAGGCACTATCTGATCAGCTGAGTAATGGCATATGGAACGGCAGTGCATTCAAATCCTCTATATTGGTAAGAACTACTTTCAGTTGGTGTTGCAACAATAACATATGGCTGCAAAAATAAATCATGGTGCACAAAACAGATATAGCCACAAAACATGCTTGTCGAGGGGCCTGGCCTGGCTGTTGGGTCGTCCGCTGCGGTATTGCTCGGCCGCCAGGGCACCACAATGCAAGGCGCAAGGCGCAAGGCCAGGCTAATTGGGCACTGCCGATCAATCCAAGGTAATGTTTTTTTTTTGTTGATTTGGGGAAAGTCAGATGCGACTTATGAGGATTCAGAAATCAACCTTTAATTTGGCAATCCGTGGTTTGGTTATGAATCATTAAATTGTACAAAATCGAATACGGCCGTCGTATGCGCGACACGTGGTTGAGCTCCCCGCGCGCTCTCGCGCTCGCACCCGTCCGTTTCGTCGCCACGTGGTCGTCCGCCCACGCTCGCGGGCTGTTTCTTCCCGCCGTCCGCCCACGCGCAGCGCGAGCACCGTTCGACCGCGTGGGGCCATCACAGCCACGCGGCGCACACGGCAGCCTCGGAGTGCGCCGCGGGCAAGCCAACGCAGCTCGTAGAAACCAAAGATTGATAATTGGAGCTTGGAAGATACGAAGGGAACAGAGACATTCTTTCTTCTTTTTTTGAAAGATGCTAGCTGTGGAAATGCAGGTGGCAAGGGAATTAGGGCAGAGGTAGAACGATGAATCTAACAAAGAACAACAGATGGAAGGCAGGGAGTAGATGATGACAATGGGGACCCATTCCCCGATCTCCAATGGGAAATTCCTCTATTAGGGGATGGATATGGAGAGAAGCTAACCCTGCGGGGTGTAAATGGGGAAAAACCATTCCCCCTAGGGATGGTGGGGACGGGGACGAGAAAAAAATTTCCCCACGAGGACCCTATTGAGGGCCAGAAATTAGTTTGCTCTATTTGAATTGTTAGGCCGCAAAAATGCCATCTAGCCATTATATCCATATTTTCATATATGCATCAATCAAATCTCCAAAGCATATTTATTCTATTTTTTATCTCTCTTAACACGATTTTAGGGTAAAAGCAGTGATATGTGCTCTTCTCTTGTATGTAATTTTCGCGGAAATGGGTCCTCGACAGGGCCCCGCCATCTGAACGGGGATGGGGATGGGGAATTTTGATCCACAAGATGGGGAATGGGGACGAAGACGATGAAAAATTTGGGTTGTGAGGACGGGGATGGGGAAGCACTCCCCAACGGGAATGCCCCGGTTGCCACCCCAAGCAGGGAGGGGTTGCGCAACCAGCCAATGAATGTTATAATTTTCTTGTCACGTAAGACTTTAATTGAATTGTAATTTTACAACTATGGTATGTTTCAATTTATGCATTCTTCTTTTCTATCATGATATTAGTGTCTGATGTTACAAATTTTTTGCAGTATGTAGTCTCGTCCTATTGGTGAAATCGTGGATCCGTCTGGACTTTCAATGATTGATATATTATTTTGTTAGTTGAAATGTGGCATGACGAATGACCAACTATTTGTAGTGTGTGGGTACAATGTATTTACGTTAAATGATAAAGTTTTTGAAAAATTTGCAAAAACTTACTTGCAATATAAGAGAGTTTTCACATACCCAATTGCAAGAACCCATGGTTTTTTTTTGTTTTTATAAACCTACTTGGGACTTGGGAGCCACTTGTACAGTTGACCGTTCACTTTTGGCTCGTTGGCTAGGTTAATTGGCTTGCTAGCTCGGCTCACTTTTGGATAACAGCCTGTAGGGCTTTGCAGCGCCACGCAACCCATAGGCCCTTAGTCGCACTAGTCATGCGGCTCCGACACGTCGCTAGCATTCAACACTTGGCGGAGACAAGAGATGGAGGCGATGTAGGACGTACGGGTCAAAGACGTCGATGGGCCGCGGTCCGATGCACCTGATTAGATCAAGAAAAGCAGCAACATGAGGAGATGAACAGGGAGCAGGGCATGTGGTCTTGACTACGACGGCTTGAGGAGATGGGCGGGGAGCAGGTGACCCAGACTTGCTGTGTAGTGGTGACCCTGTCCTGCATGGCGAGAGGGACGCAGAGCAGGTCGGCGACCTTCGCCTCGATGACCTCATCCTATGCCTTGACGATTTGTCGGCGCACACGGCTATTTGGCTTCTGCATTGGTTAGCGCCGGAACGAAAAGCGCGAAGAAAGTGAGCCAAGCCGGTGTGTGACTGGAATAAAAATTCTTACAAATGGGAATATGAAAAATCCCTATATTGCAAGTGAATTTTTGCAATTTTCTTAAAGTTTTAAATCAACCAAATTCAAAGTGCTGCTGCTAATAATCTTTTCTTCAACAACCATTTTGGTTCCCTTTGATCTCTGCTGTTTTGCTGCGAAGGGGCGGACCGCTCAAAGGAAGATTGCGAGAGCGAGACTAGCCAGCCGGAGAACCGTTCTCCGGCCTCGGCAGGCAGTTTCAGAGATGACGAAGCCCACTTCACCCTACACGCCTATACGCGTGACGCGTCCCGTGATCCCGTCCAGCGCACGGAGTGACGGAGCTCCGTCGCTGTCGCAGCGAGGAGGCTGAAGGCTCCCCCGGCTCCCGACTCCCGATTCCGTCCGGACTCCACGAAGCGCAGAGCCCAACAAGGAAAGCGAGGCTGCGAGCGGCCCGAAAACCCTCGCCGGCTCGCTGCGCCACCCCCGCCATGCAGCAGAGCGCCGTGCTAGCCTGCGCCGCGCCGACCGGAGGAGGACGAAGTGGCAGCGGCGGCGGCCGCGGCGGCGCGGGCGTCGTCATGGTGAAGCGCTCCAGCCTCGCATCGTGCCTGACCTGCGCGCTCTGCGGCCGCCTTTTCCGCGACGCAGCCACCATCTCCGAGTGCCTCCACACCTGTGAGCCCGCTCCCCCCTGCTCCGCTCGCTCCCCGTCCCCGCGGCGCGGGGGTTTCCCACTTCGGCGCTTATGTGGCTGACAGCGCGGGAGGCGGGGCTGCGCTCCGTCGTTCGCTCCGTGTGCCAAATCTTCGCCTTCTTGCGGTCATCTCCGGTGCATTTTGGGGTGGTGCGTATCAGCGTACGCGTGACAAGGTGGCGGCTTTGGATCGTTCCACGCGCTGTGATTCGCGTTGATTTTGAGACGATGTGTGAGAGTCGCGCCCTTCGTTCGCTAGCGAAATTGACATTTTTGGTGCCATTCGTGTGGGCTTTGAGGTGATGCGCGAGAGACATGTCGGTCTGATGCGCCAAGTTCGTGTGATCCTCCGCTCTGTCAGCTTTCAGCGGGGAGGCTAGCTTTTGGTTCATGGGCTTCGCGTGTTTTGGTTCGCTGCTCATGTTTTTTCGTTAGGGATTTGGGTGGTGACAGGAGTAATCAGGTGCGTGGACACTGGACAGTAGCGGGTTTTTGTGATTGCACCGTGATCCAAGATAAATAAGATGAATTCTGTTTTGCTTGGAGAGCGTGCACGGTACTTATTTACTTATTTAAATAGCTTGTTGTGGATTTTATGCAGAAGGGAATGCTTCTATGAGTATATGACAAGGCAAAGCTGGTACTTTTGTGTTATTATAGGTTTGTCTAGTTAGATTCTCAAATGCAGCAAAGCAGCAAAAAGTGCTGCAAGCACAACATTGGTTTGTTTGTCTGTTTGGTGCCGGTTCCTAGCCTCCTAGGCATATACTACATTGAAAAAAGAGCAAAAGTTTTGTGTCTTGATGATTTGAGGTGCTTCACGCTTGGAAATATATGTCCTTTCTTACTTTGATTAATTTATAGTTTGGTAAACTCGAAGATAAACAACATGGTAATTGTTCTAGAGTATTGGCATATGGAAGTAATGGAATGTTTTAGCTCATACGGAGTGAGGCTGACAAATTTGCTGATCATCTGGTGTTAGGTTGGTTGTCTGTTCTTTTAGGCCTTAAAAAAGGTTGGTTGCCCTTTTGATTGCCAATGTGTTGGAGGAAAAGGGGGAAATTCTATTTCGGCCACACCACTAGGAAGTAGGAATGGCTCGTCATTAAACAAACCACAAACAATTGTTGACTGTTTCCTGAATTTTTCTAAGAAGTAGAGTATATATAATTATTGATCTACCATCTTTATGATGATTCTAATATTTCTCTTGCCCTATCATTTTCCTGCTTGATACAGTTCTGTAATCTAGCTCTTAACATCTTTTCTTTAAGGAAAAAGTTCTGCCACTATGAGCTAAATATATTACAGAGAGTTGCTTTATTGTTAGAACCAAATAAAAGGTTGTGAATTTTAAAGCAAACACGGTTACAAATGATCAGGAACAAATCAGCACTATGTCAATCACTTTTGACTTCATACCATTATCCAAATGAACAAAGTACAACTTGACCCAAAGCCCCCAAAAGACCAATTATTAGTAGAAATATCTTAGTCACTCAAACACTTGAATCATTGTTAGAAATTGTACAGTGGCAAATTATTTTGGTGGCACCAATGGATGTTTCAAAGATTTTTTTTTGAACTAAAAGGGGCAGGCGCACTGCCATTTCATTAAGAAGGGGAAATATTTACAAGGGCAACTCCGAAAAAAACTACATATTTACAAGGCTGGCCGAAAGGCCCCAACAGCGAATCTCATCCGTAATAATGGAGACCACCGAAGGGATGGTGAGGAACTTCCCTTCAAAAATATGACGGTTTCACTCCTTCCAGATATTCCAGATAGTTGCAATCACCAAACCACCAAAGGCTTTACGCTCCGAAGCGCGAAGCCGCTGGTGATTCTGGAGCCACCAATTAGAAAGGCTTCCAACCGGAGGCTGAATGGATGCGAAGTGAGTTGGTAACACATGTCTTCAAATGCTATTGGAGAAGGGACACGACGATGTAAGATGGTCGATTGCCTCTGGGTTTGCCTGACAAAGGCAACAGATGGGATCGTGAGGCCAACCCTTTTTGGCGAGCACCTCCGCCGTGTTGATCTTACCGTGAACAAGGGTTCAGGCAAAGAAACGGCATTTGTTTTCTGCGTCAGCTTTCCAAACAAGCTTGTGGAATTCCTAACTAGTGCTTCTAGCGAACTATAGCCTGTACACAGAGCGGGTTGTGAAAGTCTAATGAACGGAAGGCGACCAGAAGATTTTGTCATTTGTGCCCAATGGGGCAAGAGCCACCTGCTGAATCAAGGACCACAACCTTATAAAGTCAAGAAGCTGACTAGGAGTTTGGAGATGGCCAACGGAGGAGATCCAGAGGTCATCGTGCAGATGGCTCGCAACACTCCGATTTTTGCGCTTGGCAATAGCAAATAAATTAGGCGCCAAAAAGCGCGGGGCCATCCCTTGAAGCCAGTTATCATTCCAGAAGCTAGCCTTGTTGCCATCCCTAACCTCCACCTTAGTTGCAGCCCGAAACAAGGTGATGTCAGAGGAATCGCAAGGGACGGGGGTGCCAACCCAAGCCTTTGTAGGATTGTTCCATTCTTGCCATAGCCAACGAAGACGAAGGGCGCGACTGAACCTTTCGAGATCAATAATGCCTAGACCCCCAAGGTTTTTGGGACGGCACACCGTGTGCCAGTTGACCAAGGCATGGCCGGAACTAACAGAGTCATCTCCACGCCAAAGGAAGGAGCGCCTGGCTTTGTCAATATTCCGGATCACCCACTTGGGTAAAGGTACGGCTGTCATGAAGTAAGTTGGCATTGCCGAGAGGACCGCGTTGATTAATGTGAGACGACCAGCTTTTGAGAGGAGCTTTCCTTTCCAGCCAGGTAACCGAGATCGAATTTTATCGACAAGCTGAAGGAAATGAGGGCGGCCAAGCTTCCACAGATGCAGCGGAAGCCAGATAGATGCAAGGGAATTCGGCCAACTTGCCTGGAAAAGCCTCTAATAAGGAGTTCGGATCCACCTCAGAGCAATTAATTGAAAAGAGCTCACATTTGCTGAAATTGATGCACAAGCCGGAGGATTGACCGAAAACCGACAGAATTTTGGCCACCAAACGAAGCTCCCCAGTTGAGGGATTGATGAACATAGCCGCACCATCGGCATAAAGTGAAATCCTGAGATTTAACGGCCGACAATTTATTGGAGCGAGGATCCCTTTTTGCATGGCCAAACTGAAGATGCGCTGGATAGGGTCAATTGCCAGGATAAATAGCATGGGCGCAATGGGATCCCCCTGCCTTACCCCATCACATGATAGAAAGGCTCGCCCGGAATACCATTGAGCATGACTGAGGAGGTCGAGGTTCCCAGTAAGGTGGAGATCTAATTGCGCCAACGTAGACCAAAGACTAGAGTCTGAAGAACCTCCAGCAGGTAGCCCCAGTGGACAGAATCAAAAGCTTTGGCAAAGTCCAGCTTGAGGAAGATGGCAGGGATTTTCCTTGCCCGGAGATCTCTGATGATGTTCTGCACATAGAGAAAGCTGTCGTGGATGGATCTCGTCTTGATGAATGCACTTTGGCTGGATGAGACCAAGTCATTCAGCTTAGGAGCGAGGCGATGTTTCAAAGATTGAAGAAAGACTTTTTTTTGGTCTCTGATAGAATCATGAAAGTTCACCTAACCGGAGAATTATTTATATGAGTTTTATCTTCAATGGAAACATATAGAAAGACGGTGATTGGTGGATCCATCATTTCATACATGACTTCTGTATGGGTTTCCACACTAGGAACATTTTACCGTTGATTGTTCAGATTTGCGTTACTATTAAAGTATTTTTTTACTATGACAGTCAGGAACTTTTTCTTCAGCTTCGTACTATTTATCGTTTGATATCCATAAATGCCTTTATTGTTAATTTAATTTCTTTAGATTTGTATGTGTTTCAGCCTTTCAGGGCTTCCTTTGACAAGAAACTCATAAGAAGTTGTCTATAAATCTCAGCTGACAATTTCCGTATTATCCTTGAATCATTGATTTAATACCTTTAACAGTTTGTAGAAAGTGCATATCTGAGGAGTTCATCAATAAGGAGGTCTGTTGCTGCCCGACTTGCAATATTAGTTTGGGCTGTGCTCCATTGGAGAAACTAAGGTTTGTCTGATTGTACTTTTTTCCTGAATATCCTTTTTTTCCTTTATGCTGTTCCATAATCTTGATGCTTTTCAGCCAATATTCAGTTATGATTGGTACATGATTTTTATGCCACTGCCAGTTCTTCCTTTCTTGAAATTGTGGGCTCATGGCCTTGATACCTGTGTAAGAAAACACAAGCGCATGTAAAATATGCGGGAAACATTTCTGTTTTTTTCCCCACCATTTGTCCTCTCTTGGATAAAAAGTGAGTCTTTTGCACGCTTCATTCCTTCCATCATCCATTTAGTAAATGTGATGTCCTTCCTTTTGACATTCTTGTGCATGCAATACTACGACCTCTTTCTGCATTGCTCATAGATCTTCATCCAGTTCCACCATTGGGCTATACTGATTTCATTATTTGGACAGCTAGATGTCACAGTAACCACATTCAATAAAACCTTGCTATTAGATGGTGTTAACAAAACTACTCGTGTTTTTACTGTTTACATAATTTGTCTGGATGACCACAATGCTGTTTGCTTGGTATGCCTTCCCTTATCATCATTGGTTATTTTTTCTGTTCCAATTTCTAAAGGAGCAAGATTGGTCCAATCTTAGTTTACACCTTGATTAATCAGCCTTTGATATGAAACCAACATGTAAACAACAGAGTTTGCTTTCATTTATGTCAGTTTTTTCTTAAAAAATATGAGCATTAATTTTTTAGACAGATATCTTGCTCTATTGTTGCTCATGGATCATGCCAATCGATTTTCTATACAGAGCTGATCATAGCCTACAGTACGTAAGGTCGAAGATATTTCCTTTCAAAAGACGGAAGGTTGAGGACTCAGAAGTCATACCATCAGTTGCATTACCTGTGAAGAGGAAAGAAAGATCTCTATCTTCACTGACAGTTCACACTCCTCGGGTGTCTATACAGAAATGTTTGACAAAGAGGAGAACAAAAGCTTCGTGCTTACACAGCTTTCCTTTGGTATGCAATTTTTCTTTTAAACACAGCTTTGCGCTTGTGTGTCTGTGTTATGCTGTCATTCTAAAGGATGTACTTGTGCAGCAATAGCATGTCTGCATGTGGCTATTTTAGGGCCTAAGACTTGTCAGTCGAGTTGGCTCTTCTGAAGTCTGAACACATCTTGGTTCCAGGCACTTCTATGTATTTGGTATGCTAGATTAGGACATGAGCCACAAGACCCCTTGATCTTGTATTTTTTAATACCTGAAGGTTTATGTGTGAGAAGTTAAAGTCTTGTTTAGACATAAATGTAGTAATTCACTAGCATCAGTATGACACCCTTTCTTAAGGACACACATCGATTGAGCTGACATTTTTGAACCAATCTTGATGAGGCTTGGGTTCCTATATGTGTCTTCAAGCTTTCATAGTTTTCCATTTCTATTTTGTTAAGGGTGTGTTCGAACCTAAATGTGGTTCATGGTTCAGGAATGCACCAAATGCAATTGTTGTTGATTATTTGAGAGAAATCCTGTGCACATTTTAACACCCTTCAATTGCAATGCCAATGAATTTTTTTTAAGCCATATCTTCCATTTTGATTTTCGCTCAAATTTTTTTCCCATTTTGATTCAAATATTCTATGTTAGTCCAGTAATCCTTTCTGCACCTTACACTGTCTATATGCAGCGTTCCTTGCGGGGCACTAAAGACAAAACAAAGAAGGTTGGGGGATGGAGACCATTGGGCTGTCAACTTAGACTTGATAAAGATAGAAAGCCTCTTAAATCTGGTTCAAAAGACGTCAATGGAACCGAAAATAAGCCTGGTGATCCAGATGATGGCTCTCCTGCCAGTGAAACAAAGGCTAGAAAGCGTTTGGCAAGATATGGAAATGTTGCTGGAAGCAAGAAGTTGTTCTCTCTAAAAGGAAAAAAGAAGTTCAAGGCAAAACATCCTAGTAAACGGAGGAGATTTCGAGCATTATGGTTCTATCTTGTTGCTGCTTTTGACCAGTAAGGAATGCTAACATTTTCTCGCAAGGTTTCTTTTACTTTCAAAGGGAAAGGATAAATCATTGCTCTTGTGTTTTCATTCATTACAGGAAAGGAGTACCTCCTTTACCACAGCTGTCTACAAAATTTTTGAGGATCAAGTCAGTCTTCTGGCTGTGCTTTCCTGTTGAAACCCTATTTTTTAGGTTGTATACACTAACTTGTGATGCCTTTCCTAGGGATGTTGATTTGCCTGCTTCCTTCATACAGAAATACCTTGTTCAGAAACTTAACCTTTCAAGTGAATCTGAGGTCGGTTTCCCACCCCCACCCCCGCCACAATAAATAATACCAGTAAGAGTTGGTAGTATGCCAAAATCCAGAATGGTCAGTACCAGGGATGGGAAAGAATACCATCAGTTTCCAGGTTTCCTAGCCAATTTTGAAGTTCTTTGAGTGAAAAAATCACACACATTTGAATCCTTTCTATTTTGCGCATAGCCACACACATTCCATTTCCAATCTGCATGGCGCAACAGATCTGCTTACTGCTTGACATTTATGTAATTTGAGAAATACCGAGCCCTATTTCCAAATACCAAAAACATCGCAGTGTAGTATCTGTTATCTATTCTGACCTACTGAGGTGTGTGCTTGCAGGTGGAGATACTGTGTGGTGGCAAGATAGTCACCCCAGGAATGACCCTGCATGACCTAACAGATTGCTGGCTCGACAAAGGACCAAAGAACCGAGTGCATTCGTCTGTGGGCTCCACTGCCACTGGGTTCGTGGCAACATTATTCTATGGTAGGCCAGTACCAGTACACCGATCACTGCCGCCCTCACCCTCCCCACTCTCACCCCAACCCCCTACCTGAAAGTTGCCAAGGCTGATCAATATTCAAGTGCTTTGACTTTCCTCGTCCCTGAACGGTACAGTGCTGCTTTCACTTCACTCGCCTGATTCGGAGCCTTGATTGACTTGATCATCGATACCAATTACACGAAGCTGAAACTACTATTTTTAGTATGTAGATAAATATTACTTACAAGCCATTTCGAGCTTCTGATCCTGTAGTTTAAGGCATTCTTTACCCAATTACCCGGGTTTTTTTATCAGTTACGAAGTGACGATGCACCTCGCGTCCTAGCTATGTGATTTGCAGTGATTAGCGAGATGTCTAGTGATGTTTTAAGCGGTCTTGTTATATAGTACTGTGTAGTAGTGCATTGTATTTGTGTGATCCTAGCATGGTTAGCGCGCCCGCGGCGCGCCACTGCAAGCTCTCTTATATGTGAGCAAATAAAGATGTATCACAAAATAAACTAATAAAAATGTATTACATCTTTTGTTTGTTCTTATTTTTTTTAAAAAAAATTGGTTGGTCATGTCGAAATTTTTTTATAGCTCGTTATCATGATATTACCGTGTCTTTTGCAAAACTTTTTTTTCCAGAATTTTGTAAGTGGCCATAAAAGTTACAATAAAAGAAAAGAATGAATTTTTTCGTCATACAATCATTTGTAAATCCTAAATGTCTAAAAAAAGCTAGATTTTTTTTTGACATCTTCATGAAAACGTGCTCTTAAACTGTAGTTTTATATTTCAAAAACTTTCTATTTCTATTATTTACTAACTAATATCAAAAAATTTAACATTTGTAATGTTTAAATACATTTGTGGACCCTTACTATAAAATTTTGATTGCATTTGAAAAACATGTAAATTTCTGAATTTATTTACGTTGCTAGACCAAATTTTGCCCACTTGATCCCCTTGCTCTTCATTCTTTCTAGAATTCATGGTTTAGGGGGTTTATCAACAAATTTAAAATTTTAATGAATTCGGTTGGGATTTCAAAAATTAAAATTAAGAATTTCAAGAATCGTAGGATTCACAAATATGAATTAAGCAAATTATGAAATATAAAAAAAGGAAACTAAATTTACAAAATTGAATTTTGGAAATCCAAAAAAACTAAAAGCTAATATATCAAATTCTGAAATACAAAATATGTACGAATGTTTAAAATTTTCGAAATTCATTTAATTTTGAATTTTTAAGAGGCGAGGCCGTCGTCTGTCTGTCAAAGTGGCGGACGTTAAATGGAGCACGCACACCACAGGTGAGAGGGAAAAAATGCGCAGAGCAAAATGGCGGAGCGGATATTCGACCCATGGTCTCTTGGGCGAAAACTAGCTCCTTTGGCCAGGTCGCCAAGGGGCGCGCCGTGTTGCTCAAGTGGGCGACAAAGTGCTTTTGAAGGTTAGCTTAATATGGATGGCTGGATTTGATTTGGCGAGCGATCGGACGGCTCTGGACGATGCCACGCGTCGCACGGGGATCGTTCGACGCTAGCGCGTTGTATATGTAATAGATAGATGTAATGTCCACGATGCTCTTTATAGGCATATGTATATTCAACTATTGGTGTAGTATACTTGCTGCTTCTTGTAACTTAACTAGCAGCATAAGCGCGCCATGGCATGCGCATGAGCCGACATCTAACAATGCGGCCCGCCACGCCAGTAAAACGCGATGACATGCAGAGGAAAAAAAAAAGCAGGTAGGGAAAAAAGCACACGGGGGAAAATTTTTAATGAATTCGGGTTGGGATTTTGAAAATTAGAATTAAGAATTTCAAGAATCGTAGGATTCACAAATATGAATTAAGCAAATTATAGAATATAAAAAAAGGAAACTAAATTTACCAAATTGAATTTTAGAAATTAAAAAAACTAAAAGCTAATATATCAAATTTTGAAATACAAAATATGTACGAATGTTTAAAATTTCCGAAATTCATTTAATTTTGAATTTTTAAGAGGCGAGGCCCGTGCGTGCAGCGTACAGGCGAGCGACGCTCGTGAGCACGCACACCACAGGTGAGAGGGGAAAAAAAATGCGCAGAGCAAAATGGCGGAGTGGAGATTCGACCCCTGGTCTCCTGGGCAAAAACTAGCTCCTCTAGCCAGGTCGCCAAGGCGCGCGCCGTGTTGCTCAGGTGGGCAACAGAGTGCTTTTGAAGGTTAGCTTAATATGGACGGCTGGATTTGATTTGGCAAACGATCGGACGGCTCTGGATGATACCACGCGTCGCACGGGGATCGTTCGACGCTAGCGCGTTGTATATGTAATAGATAGATGTGATGTCCACGATGCTCTTTATAGGCATATGTATATCCAACTGTTGGTGTAGTATACTTGCTGCTTCTTGTAACTTAACTAGCCGCGCAAGCGCGCCCATGGCGCGCGCGAGGCCGATACGAACGCGACGGGCCCGCCACGCCGCGCAAAACACGATCGCTGAGAGGAAAAAAAATGCAGGCGGGAAAAAAAGCAGGGGGGGAGCGCGCCAATACATGAGGCAAAACGCTTGTGCAGGGAGGAAAAATAAGCATCTTGCAGCAGCGACGCGGACTCGAACGGGCGCCTTCCAGGCAACGAACCGAGCGAACCACCCGCGTGCTTGATACGTGGACGGAAAAAAATCATTTTATACGTTAAAGCAAAACGGATGGCCGGATCTGGCTTGCTCGTGCGATCGGACGGCCGTGGTGGCGCCGGGCAGAGAGGCGAGCCATGTGGCGAGCGAGTGAGGCGCCTGTTCGCGTTTGTACTTATTATAGATTATAGATTACTCGAGCTTCAACAAGTCATTCTTGGCGTTAATTTGTCGCATTGGAAATGGCTCGCAATATGTGTGTGTTCCTGTGAGAATCTCAATTGCAGTGGTTTTTTTCGTAGTGCCTTCGATTGGCCGAAAAAGAGTTGTTAAAAAATGTTTTTGAGTGCTATGAACAATGGCTTTTGACTAAAAGAACGCGTCCAAATATCAGAGTGTTTGACCAGTAAAAAAAGGGAAAAAAGATGTTGGACCAATAAAAAAGAGAGAATTACACGGCTGTCTCCCTAAACTAGCGGTAAATCTCATTAAGCCTCCTAGACTTGTAAATTGCAATGTCGGTCCCCTGAACTTGTCTCCGTTTATATGGTTACCCAAAAATCGTTAAGGCTTCCGTTAGACGCTGAGTTGGCTGCCTATGTGCCCGTCAAGTGCAGTTGTGGCCATTATATAATGATGTGGTTAGCAACACGTGTGTCTATTTCATCTCTCTCTTTCTCTCTCTCTCCTCGGTGTGGTGCTTGGCGGGACGGCCTAGGCCTCGCCCTTTCCTCTCCCGAGCTCGCCCCCACGCACCTCCACCTCCTCGAGCACGCCGCCACTCGCCGCTGCACGCCGCCCCTCTCCTCCTCGAGCTCGCCATCGTGCACCTCCGCCTCCCTGAGCTTGTCGTGTGCTGCCCCTCCCTTCCCTTGAGCTCGCTGCCGCACGCCACCCCTCCCCGAGCTCGTCGTCGTGCGCCTTCGCCTCCCCTCCCCCGAGCTCACCGTCGCGCCTCCCCTACCCTGAGCTCATTGCCGCACGATGTCGTGCCTCCCCTGGACATCCCCGAAGCCCCTCCAACCGCCATCACTGCCGCCCCCCTTTGCCCCAGCAAGCGTCGCCGTGTGCGCACTCTGCCCGGTCATCGGTTGCACCGCCGCGCCGCCTTAAACTACCGTGGTCCGATCCTGCAGCGACCCTACCCTTTTCGTCACCTTCCCCTTGCTCTGTCGGGTCACCACCACCCCTCCTCGTCATTGGTGAGTTTTCCCGCTGCGCGCAATTGCCTCCCTCTGCCTTGAGCCGCCCCTGAGCTCACCGCCAACCCACCCCGAGCCACCCACTCCCTTTCCCCTCAACCCCGCGCCTGAGCGCCGCCGTTGTCACCACATTCGCCGCCCCAAGCCATCCCACATGCCACTCCCCTACAAATAACGGACAAATGGTTGCCACATAGGCCTTATTTGTTTTAGCGTTGAGTAAAGTTGAGTTTTATTGTATCAAAAATTGAGAGTCCTCGAAAGCGATCTAATAATTCTAGAAGAACTACTAAAAGCCCCAAAAAAATCATTGCAAATTACTACGACATGTTGTCTATTTAAAAATAACAAAACTTGTTACATTATAACTCAACTCAACTTTAAACTGAAACAAACAAAGCCATATACAAACCACCTCAGCGTCTAATGGGAGCCCTAACAATTTTGGTGTAACCGTGCAAATGGAGACAAAGTTTAGAGGGCTGACATCGTAATTTACAAGTCTAAAAGGCTAAAATGAGAATTGTTGCGGGTTCAGTGGACAATATTGCAATTCTCTCAATAAAAATAGCAAATTTGCGACGGTGGAGTAGCATGTAACCCATATTAACTGTTAAGAAGGTGTTCTACGGTGCTTTTTTTTTTTAATAAAAAAACCCTACATTTTGGGCGCTTTGACCTGTGTTTCCTAAAACTTTTAACGATTTGTCGAAGCTAGATTTAAGAATAGTATTTTTTGTGTGTTTACGAGATTACCCAGAAAAACTACATAGAAAAGTCGAAGCATTAAAAAATTCAAATAATTTGTTATAAAAGAGTCACATCAGTTTACCCAGAAAAGGCACAGAAAAGTAACGCATTCAAAATTTCAAATAATTTGTTATAAAAGAGTTGCGAAGAACATGCTCTAAAGCGGTAAAGAACAAATTAACTCCAAACATGTAGATAGCATAAACCAATTGAAATCAAAGAACGGTTAAAATGCGTGTCTTTTCCATTAATAAAGGGCCCTGATCGATTGAAATTAAATAACGGTTAAAATGTGTGTAATTTTTATTTAAAAAAGGGCCCTGACCAATGGCATGCGCAAAGAGGCAAATTTCCCAAAACAAAAAGGTAGGGATAGGAATAGAACGACAGTAACAATAAGGTTGTCTCCAATAATGTCCTCTTAAATCTCATTCCACGTATCTGTACAAGATTTTCTTAAAAGATTCGTTCCCTACATCTATCTCATCTTCAACAGCATCCACCATTCCTACCTCCACATCATTCTTTCCCCACCTTCTCCCCCCTTCCCCTCGGTTCCTCCGTCCCACTCCTTCTTTGCTCTCCCCTGTCGCCACCGAAGCTCCACCCCGCCATCGTCGCCCGCTAGACTTGATCATGGGAAGCCTGGCTCGGCAAACCCGACTCGGCCCGACCAGCGCATCGTGCCAAGCTCGGGCCTCGATCCGAAGCCCGACAGCCGGGCCGAGCCCAGACTCAGCAATTGCAAATTAAGTTGTGTTTGGGCTGGACTTTCGAGTTTCGATTCGAGACTCGAGCCTAAAATTGGCCTTGACGCCTTGCCGGGCGTCTGGATCAGGCTTTTCAAGCTCGGCCGAGCCGAGGTTTGAACAGGTCTCTCTCTCAATCTCTCGACCACAGCCACCGCTAGATGCAGCCGCACCTCCGCTGCTTCCACGCGCGTCGTCGCACCTCCTCGTGCCACTGCACCTCCGTTGCTTCCGCGTCATCGCTCATCTCTTTTGGGACGAGTGCAGGGAGGAGAGAGGATCCCATATATTCGGATTCTCTCTCCTCCCTCGATGGATAAAGGACGGCGTACAAAGTGGCGTCGAAGATGAAACAATACCTGTGGGCCTGTGGCCCATAATTTTTTGGGGTTTGGGGTGCCTCGTTCTTTTCAGAGTTGAATAAAGTTGAGTTTTATTGTAACAAAAAATAACAGTACTAAAAAAGTGGTATAATAATTGTAAAATAGTTTTACAATCTTGAGAAAACTACTAAAAACCTCAGAAAAAACATTACAAATCACTGAAATACATAGATTTTATAAAAATAACAAAATTTGTTATAGTAAAAACAAAACTTAACTTTACGCTGAAATGAAAAGGCAATAGCGACGGTTGTGCAGCCTAAAAGGACGGCGGAAAATCGGCATAAAAAGATTCAACTTGGAAAGCAGTAAAGCACGAGCAACAGCCGCGTTCATTTCAACTTCCAAAGACCATCCGAAAAAATTCGCGCTCCCGCCCAAGTCCCCCCTCCGCCTCCGTCCCTCCAGGCATCAACGCTCCCGAATAAAACGCTCGAAACTCCCCGCGCCCACCGCCCACTGCGCACTTGCCTTGCGCGCGCACGCCAAGCGCGCTCTACTGGCATCGACCTGCGCTCTCCCCCCCTTCCCCGCCTGCCTCGCTTCGGTAATGGCGTCTCTCGCCTCGGCCCTCCGGCCTCTGCCCTTGTTCGCCTCACGCAGCCACGCTCATGTGATTCCTTTTCAGTTCCCCCCCTTGCGATCGACGATCGGGCAGGAACGCTGGATGCTGTGTTCAGCTTCTCTGACTCTCTGAGGCCGTAGGGCTTAGGTTGCACCGCTCTTCTGTTTTTTTTTTAATCTTTTTTTTTGAAAAAGAAATCCCTTCGTATTCTCGTCCACGCGCTTTCGCTTCGTCTTCTGTTCGATGCCTGATACTCTGATGGCATCGCGGGTTGCATACTTGCGTCTGCTGGTTTCGTCATTGATTCTTCTTCAATGGCTTCTGGGCTTCTATGCTTACGATGCTGCGGCTTTGACGGCTTTGTTCTTTGCAGGAGCCTGCGGGTTCAGTGATGGATCAGTGATCTGTCCTCGTGGAGCCGGCCGATTGCTCTGGGTGGAAGGTACGTAATGCCGGGCCTCCGCCTCCGCCTCCGCCTTGAACCCTCGATGTGCTGCCTGGTATCAGTTGTTGTTATCTGGGAAGGAATCGTCCAGGAGCTGCGCCTTGCCGCTTGCTATCTGATGGTTATTGCGCCGCAGTACATTGTTTGGTGGCCTGTCCTGCTCTAGTGATGCCTAGCTAGGCGAATCGTAGCAATATTTGTGCTGCCTTTGCAGCTAGGAGCTGATGAATTTGTTTAGCTCGACGAGCTGTGCATAACGTGGTGCGCCGCCGCCGCTGCTTCGTTGCATGGATGTTCTTCATCTGTACTTTGCTTCCCCGAGGAACTGCATTGTTGCAATCTTGCGATAAGGTTCTGTTCAAGCTAATCTTTCGGTGTCCACGTGAACTAGGTCCATGCCGATTTGTGAAGTACTGATGAAGCGTTGCTTACTTGCTTTCATGGTTGCATAGCTTAAGTACAAAAAGGAACCATATATTTATGGAATGCTCTTCTTTATTGTTTTTAAGCAGAGGCGCTCTTTTTTATGTGGCTCATTTTGGTCGAAATCACACAGTTTTCAGTGTTTGGCCTCGGTTCCTGTAGGTTTGTTGTGACACAAGCTTGCCACTCTATGTACCTTTTGTAGCTGATGCGGTCAGATGCCAACAGTTCAGGATTACAAGACATTTCTGCTTATTTCTACCTTATTTTAAGATGTTCTGTAATGCTGACGATGGTCCTTAAGTCCTAATGCATTATGAGTGGTCTCTCATGCTGACAAACTCTCTCTGTCAAGGCACCATTTTCGATGCACGGGCTTAGGATTCTAGAATACGACGTAATTTGCTGTTCTTTATGCCCTAATAACGCCTTTTTTGTTGCAACCTTTTAGCATTGTCGATTTAAAAGGAAACTGTGTGCATATATCAACTATTTAGTTACATTATGCTGTACATGATCAATAGCCGCTATGGGGCTTGACTAAGTGCATTTGCTTTTCCATAAGGGAATGGGATCATCTAATCTAATATTACGTACTAGTATTGCTTGCTTGGCGCTAAGTCAATCTGGTCTAGATAGGACATATCTGCAGAAGCTAATAGTCCAGTAGGCTTCTGAAACAAAGCAAAATATGCACAAAAGGTGCAACAGTTTTTTTTTTTTGGGGTAAATTCATCTTCCCTGTCGTGCTTGCTTTGTGATGTACTTGCTAAACTATTGGGTTTGCAGTTTGATTCGTCAGCTCTTCAAACTTCTAGTTGACATGTCTACTTGCTCTAAACTTTACAGGGGAATAATGGCGAAAAATACGTGTTCTGCTGTTACCGCAGGTCGTGTTTCTGTGCATTCCAAGCCTTTAAATACATGCTTGAATTGCATTCAGTTGTTTCAACACGACCAGCGCTATTGTGGCTTTCAGGAACAAAGAGGCGCAGAACAAAGCTTCATAAGAGGGACGATGATTCCACTGATGATGAAAAGCTAGAGACTGAACCTCACAGTGGCAAGAAAGAGAGCAATGGCATCATTGGTAACAGTGATGAAGCTGCTACACGCAAGAGACCAAAGAGAGCAGCCGCCTGTTCTAATTTTAAAGAGGAGGCATTAAAGTTATCTGAGAAAGACTTGATTGTTCCAGTCAGTGAAAATCGGGTTGAAGAAGAAATAGAAGCTGTTAGGCTGACACAAACAGGGCCTGAAGATCAACAACCTCGCAGAAAACTAATTGATTTCATCTTGCATGATGAAGATGGTAAAATGCAACCCTTTGAAATGTCTAAAGCTGACGGTATTTTCATAACAGCTCTTGTCATGCCCTTGGATGATGATCTGGAAAAGGACAGAGGAAGGGGGATACGTTGCATAAGATTTGGACGAATTGAGGGCTGGACGATTTCTGGCTACGACCAAGGTGTCTCAGTGATTTGGATCTCCACAGAACTAGCTGTTTATAAATGTGTGAAGCCAGCAAGCAGTTATAAGTCTTATTTTGACCATTTCAGCGAGAAAGCTCGTGTCTGTGTTGAAGTTTATAGAAAGTTAGCTAGATCAGTTGGTGGAAACCCTCAGTTGGGCCTGGAGGAATTGCTTGCCAGTGTTGTCCGCTCCATTAGTGCAAACAGACGTTTCAGTGGAACAGTGAGCAAGGATTTTGTGGTATCCATTGGTCAATTTATACATAACCAGCTTATTGGGTTAGATCATACAGCAGGCAACGATGATGAGATACTGGCCACACTGCCTGTTCTTGCTGCGCTAAGGGATGAATGTAAATCTAGAGTGGAGTTCAGCAACTTGTCAGCTATGAACTCAGGTGGAACTCTAAGGATAATGGATGGACAGGCTAAGAGTCTGGCTGAGGACGAGGACGAGGATGAGAAATTAGCAAGATTATTGCAGGAGGAGGAAGAGTGGAAGATGATGAAGCAGAGAGGCAAGCGTGGAACTACACAGAAAAATGTCTACATCAAGATTAGTGAAACTGAGATTGCCAATGACTACCCACTGCCAGCATACTATAAATCATATAATCATGAAATGGACGAGTACATATTTGATAGTGATATTGGCATGTCCTCTAATGATGTTCCAGTAAAAATACTCAACAACTGGGCTCTGTATAATTCAGATTCTAGGCTCAGTTCTTTGGAGCTCATACCTATGAAATCAGGTGCAGAAAACGATACAGTGATATTTGGATCTGGTTTTATGACAGAGGATGATGGTAGCTGCTGTTCAACAGCTGAGCCGGCACAGTTATCTTCTTCCTCATGTAAATCTGATCAAGAAGACCTGGGTATTCCAATTTATCTGAGCCCAATCAAGGAGTGGGTTATTGAATTTGGTGGTTCGATGATCTGCATAACAATTCGAACAGATGTAGCTTGGTAATACTCTTACAACCCTATTTTATCAGGTATTACAATTAATTCTTTTAGATAAAAGAATAATTCAGGCCTCTACGTTTAGGGATGTACATGGCCATTGTATTACAATTAGTACACCTGTTTTAACGACAGTTCTTTATAAAAAATAGCTTCAGATGCATTGAGGATCTTATGTCTTTAAATTTTGCACTTTATTTGTTGCACGCAACCTCCCTCCAGGGCTCCAACTCACCTATAATAACCACTTCCATTATTCCAGGTACAAATTGCGTCAGCCAACAAAGCAGTATGCTCCTTGGTGTGAACCTGTGCTGAAAACAGCAAGGTTGGCTGTCAGCATTATCACCCTTCTAAAAGAACAAAGTCGTGCTTCCAGGCTTTCTTTCGCTAATGTTATTAAAAAAGTAGCAGATTTTGAGAGCGGGCACCCTGCGTTTATTTCGTCAAATGTAACACTAGTTGAAAGATATGTTGTGGTGCATGGACAAATAATACTTCAGCAGTTTGCAGATTTTCCAGATGAATCTATTCGACGGAGTGCCTTTATCACGGGCCTTATAGCGAAAATGGAAGAAAGAAGGCATACAAAGTTGACAATGAAGAAAAAATCTCAAGCAATGAGAGGAGAGAATCTGAATCCAAGTGGAAAGATGGGCCCAATATTAAGAAAGAAACTTATGCGTGCAACGACTACAACGTTAATCAGCAAGATTTGGGGTGATTACTATGCGACTCATTTTCCAGAGGATATAAAGGATGACAATGGGAATGAATTGAAGGAAATTGAGGAGGAACAGGAAGAAAATGAGGAGGAGGATGATGCTGATGGGGAGGTTAAGGCCGAGGAGGAAAAGGTTGTGACTCCACCATCAAAACCGTCTAGGAAATTATCGAATACTTGCAAAGAAATTAGATGGGAAGGTCAAATGGTTGGAAAAACAGAGTCTGGTGAAGTTCTATACAGACGTGCTAAAGTTCGAGATCTCAATATTGTTGTCGGTGGGGCATTCACATTAGAAGATGATTCTGGTGAAGCCATCATGTGTTTTATTGAGTATATGTATGAGAAACATGATGGTATAAAAATAGTCCATGGAAAAATTTTGCAGAAAGGTTCGCAGACTGTCCTTGGCAATGCTGCAAATGAAAGAGAGGTTTTCTTGACTAACGATTGCTTAGAATTTGAGCTAGGTGACATCAAAGAGTCTATTACTGTCAATATCAAAGTGATTCCATGGGGCCACAAGTATAGAAAAGAGAATTTTGAAGCTAACAGGATTGAGAAGGTCAAGGCGGAGGAGATGAAGAAGAAGGGTTTGCCAGTGGAATATTTTTGCAAAAGCATATACTGCCCTGAGAAAGGTGCCTTTTTCTCCCTCCCATATGATAAGCTGGGCATTGGAATTGGCACTTGTAGCTCTTGTGGTGAGAGGGAACCTGTTGGTAATGAATTCAAAATACTTTCAGAGAAAAGTTTTGTCTTCAAGAATATTACATACAAAGTTGATGACTTTCTTTATGTCCGACCTGAATTTTTCTCCCAAGTGGAAGGTCATGAAACCACCTACAAGGCTGGAAGAAATGTTGGCCTAAAGCCTTATGTCATATGCCATCTGCTGAGTATCCCTTCTCCTGGATGTAAGCAGCCTCATCAACAATCAACCAAAATCAGCGCAAGAAGGCTTTATAGGCCTGGTGACATTTCATCAACAAAAGCCTACACGTCAGACATCAGAGAGGTTTGCCTTTTTGTCCATATCTAATATTCACTGCATTATTATTGCTCCATACCACATACCACTGTCAGTCCATCTAAGTTTTTTTTGTACCATCAGTCTTCAATATATCTTCCCTTTGTCATTTCATCCAGATATACTACTGTGAAGAAGTAATAACTGTGCCTTTGGTGATGATAGAGGGAAAATGTGAGGTTAGAATGAAGAATGACCTTCCAAATTCTGATCTTCCAGTGGTGATAGAGCACGTATTTCACTGTGAACACATATACGATCCTGTTGGTGGAGCTCTCAAGCAGGTCAGATATGGCTAGATTCTGCTTTTGATTCCCCTGTTTACTTTGGACATTTTTCCATGAAAACGAAAATCTTCAGGATGTATATTAAGCTTGCCTTGCATGATCTTGAACCAGCTACCACACAATTTTAAACTCATGTCACTGACGAGGAAGGCACCTACTTCAAAAAAGAATAAAGGAAAGCAAATCTGTAACGATGAGCAAGCTGGTTCTGATGAACAGAAGGCTGTGCCACCAGAGAACTGTCTTGCAACGCTTGACATTTTTGCTGGCTGTGGAGGTTTATCTGAAGGATTACAGCAATCTGGTATGTATTCTCACGTACATGTTGGTTAATACTTAGTAGAATACCTTGGCCAACACATACTTTCTGTCCATTATATTATGCAGGTGTATCACACACAAAATGGGCAATTGAATATGAAGAACCTGCTGCAGAAGCATTTGCTGAAAATCATCCAGAAGCTTCAGTATTTGTGGAGAACTGCAATGTGATTTTGAAGTGTGCAATCCTTTTCTTTTAACCCTTTGCGTGTGTATATCATATGATTTCTGTAACTCGAACTAATATGTAACCGCTGGCCTTGCAGGGCAATAATGGATAAGTGTGGTGATGTTGATGATTGCATCTCGACTTCTGAGGCTTCTGAGCGAGCAGCTAAACTTTCAGATGAGAAGATTAAGAATCTGCCTGTGCCGGGTGAAGTAGAATTCATCAATGGTGGTCCTCCATGCCAGGTCTTTTGTTTTGCCTATATACCAGGACAACAGATGCTTGTGCTTTATTTGGTCTTCCAAACTGACTACTATTTTTTTGCATATCCTTTTCTTAGGGGTTTTCTGGGATGAACAGATTCAATCAAAGTCCCTGGAGCAAAGTTCAGTGCGAGATGATTTTAGCGTTCTTGTCCTTTGCAGAATATTTCCGCCCTAGATTCTTCCTTTTAGAAAATGTTAGGAATTTCATTTCATTCAACAAAGGCCAGACCTTCAGACTAACACTGGCATCACTCTTGGAGATGGGATATCAGGTGCTTGACACTTCCTCTTCTCTGCTTATCCTTATGCCATGGTATTTCCTTCACTTACTATATGTTCTAACTTCTAACATTTTGCACATGTTCTTAGGTTCGATTCGGAATTTTAGAGGCGGGGGCCTATGGTGTTGCACAGTCCAGGAAAAGAGCATTCATTTGGGCTGCTGCGCCTGGGGAGGCACTTCCTGAATGGCCTGAGCCAATGCATGTCTTCGCTAGCCCTGAGCTGAAAATTGCTCTACCAGATGGGCAATATTATGCGGCTGTCAAGAGCACCGCTGGAGGGGCACCTTTCCGCTCGATGACAGTTAGAGACACAATCGGGGACCTACCGCATGTGGAAAATGGTGCCAGCAAACCAACAATACAGGTACACATCATGCCATCTCCACTCTGGATTTATCCATCAATGTTCTAGCTTAATTACTTTATCAGCTGAACTTACTGTTTTCTGTGATGCAGTATGGGGGTGAACCTGTCTCTTGGTTCCAGAAGAAGATCAGAGGCAATGCAACTTCGTTGGATGACCATGTGTCCAAAGAGATGAACGAACTGAATCTGATACGATGTAAACACATCCCAAAACGTCCAGGCTGTGACTGGCAAAACCTGCCAGATGAGAAGGTATCACTGTGCCATTTTGTTCACTTTGCCTGCCTGCTGCTTTGTAAAACCATTTAATGACCGAGTTTCATGATGTGGATATACAGGTGAAGCTATCAACAGGGCAGATGGTGGACCTGATACCTTGGTGCTTGCCCAACACTGCCAGGAGGCACAACCAGTGGAAAGGTTTGTATGGGAGGCTGGACTGGGAGGGCAATTTCCCCACATCTGTAACAGATCCCCAGCCAATGGGTAAGGTGGGCATGTGCTTCCACCCTGAGCAGGATAGGATTATCACTGTCCGTGAATGTGCTCGGTCTCAGGTCAGCTACCTTCACACAATCCTTCTATTTACACAGGCTAACAAGTACTGATTTTTTTTTCTTCTGAAAACGAAAAAAGAACACTCCTAACCTGTATAAGATCCATGGGTACCTTGTCAAGTAAACTTCACTGGCCCAAATGAAGCGGTCCGTCGCTTGCATAAATAAGTGATACTAGAGTAGACTCAACTGTTTGATCAGAATCAGAACATTATTTCTGTATAAGTTTTAGAGCAATTGCCTTGTCCAGCATTCCCCTGAACCATCCATGTCTGCATCCTGTCCAACCAATAATCCCTGAGTCTCAACTCAATGCTAACACCCAAACTTGATATGCACTGAATTGTCTTACGATGTTCTGAACCCAGCTCAGTTGCAGTTCTTTTTGAAGCTTCTGATCTGAAACGTTGAACTGACATTAAGTGCCTGTGTGCAGGGCTTCCCTGATAGCTATCGTTTTGCTGGCAGCATCCAGAGCAAGCACAGGCAGATTGGGAATGCCGTGCCACCGCCCCTTGCCTATGCTCTCGGGCGGAAGCTCAAGGAAGCCATCAGCGACAAGCGTTGAGTGGCTTGACTGCATGATTAGTCATTTTTTGGTTTGCCCCAATTGATGCTTAAGTAGCACTGGGGTTTATACATTTTGTGAGCAATACTCTTAAGTGATTGTGGGCTGGTCACATGAATGGCTTTTTGTACATCTAAATGGAGGATTAAAAACCATATAGGTATTGGTGGGTATAATCTTTTGTAAATTGTATCTCTGCTGTTAAAGCTAGAGTTACATGATTGGAGATATATTTTTTTGTAAACAGTCAACTCTAAAATGTAAGGAAGAGGGCTATATGATTGTCGGTTGTCTTTATGCACTTGCATGTGAAGACTAGTACCACCAGAATTGATGGCTGCCTATCTAAATTGTGAGGAAAACAGTAGCAATCTACCTTTAACATGAGAAAATTAGCACTGTGCAACTTTTTTTTTTGTTGAGCAAATTAGTAGGAACACTGCCATTTCATTTAAAAGGGAATTGTACACTATGCTAAGAGTGAGCTTCACCATTTTGCCATCCTTGATGTGGAAAGCCACTTTGGTCATTGCCTCTTGATTGTTTGCCATTTCAGCCAATTATAAATGTTCTAAAAAGGGGTACCCCAATTAATGATTCGAAACTTTTGCAGCATGGTTCTCCCTTGCTATTAATAAGGGCTGAGCAGTGAGCATTTCCAAATATGGAATGGCTGAATGACACAGTTTTATTCAAGTCAATAACCACCTTATTGTCAGAACACAATATGGATTTATATGCATAATAAACTAGTAGTAAATTAAGAATTCATTTTTTTTAAAAAAAAACTAACTGCAGTCCATCTACACATTTGATGGATGGTCATGGCACTGGCAGTGCTTTCTTTTCTTTGGTATAATATCACACTATAAACAACAGATATGAACTGCAACAAATGTTTGTAATGCAGTAGTACCTTATCAGCCGTGGGACTTGAGTAATTCGGCAGGGGGGCAGCAAGAACGCTCGCACAGAGATGAAAGAGGAGGCAGTGAGGCACCCATTGTGCATGTCCACATCCACAATTCCAGTCTTGGAATATGTCTCTGCTTGCTCTTGTCGATGTATCCCATCACCCCACAGCAGCCTCTTCGTCATGAGCTCCTGGTGCCCCTGGACCTGGAGATCCGGCGACTTTGCTCCACGACCCATGGAGATCCGGCGTCAAGAGCACGGCGTGGTGTCGACCACCGACACCGCACGGGGATAGGGCAGCAATTGCAAGGTCCGGATTGACTGACCTAGGTCGCGCGGCATGGTGAGCGACGGGGCGGCGGGGCGGCGGCGTGGCAAGCGAGGTAGCACTCGGTGCGAATTGCATGGGTGATTGGGTGAAGCCGCCGATGGTGGCATTGCTGTCGTCCGTACTGCCTGGTGCGCTGGTGCTAGGCACGGCGGCGTCCATTCCGCGCGCCCTTTCGCTTGGAGCACCGCCGCGTCGGGCGAGCGCGAGGATGCGGACAGGCCGGGCGGGTTGACGACGTGCGCGAGGAGGGTCAGGGCCTCCGCCACTGAGCCGCCGTCGGAGCCGCAAGCCCGCGCCCGTTAGAGCTCGGTGGCCAGCTTGGGTCACGGCTGGATGCGAAGGAGAAGACGGTGGTGGCTACAGGATCATTACTCATTACTTCATTAGCACCAATATGCTCGGTCTAGCTCATGCTTCGCAGGATCATTTACTATCTAATTGGCTCCGATGTTGTCACATAAGAGAGGTGAAGGGGTATCACATGAGACACAGGATCTCTTCAGGATCCACAAGTAAACACGAAGCAAGATGATCTCTTCAGGAGTAGTAGCAAGAGCGCAAAGCTCCGACGCAGCGATGGGACGTGAAATTGCGGTTTGTTCTTGGACTTCCGTGCAACGAGAGAGGAGCCAAGAAAGATGCAATAGCCGGTGATGAGAAGATTAAGAACCTGTCCGTGCGAGGTGATGTATAATTCATCCCATGGCAGATCTTTTGTTTTGCATGTATAGAAGGAAATGCTTATCTCACTACACCACAACATAGCAATGGAGGCATTTCATTCTGCCGGGAAAAATGGCTTTCAATGGCAAACTATCTGCTGGGAATGACTTTTCCCGACGGACATTCCGCCATAACCGTTCGACGGGAACCCAGCCGTCCTCAATTCTCTTTGCTGACAGATAAATTTTTACCGGCAAACAGTTTGCCCTTTTGCTTAGAGCATCCCCATCACACCCCCCAAAATGGCCTCTATTTCAAAATTTTTCAAATGCATTAGGAGGGAATTTGGTCCATGTGAATAGCAGTTTGTACTGTAGCAGTTACTGTAGCGATGTATGAAAATTTGAAGACCCTGCTGGGGATGCTCTTATCCTGGGTTTTTGTAGGGGATAAACAGATTCAGTCAAAGTCCCTGGAGCAAGGTTCAGTGCAAGATGATTTTAGCATCCTTGTCCTAACTCCTAAACGCAGTATTTCCACCCCTAGATTTTAGAGAATTTTGCTTCTTTCAACAAAGGCCAGCTGTTCAGACTGACGCTGGCATCACCCCTGGAGATGGGATAACATGATTTTGACATTTTCGCTTCTCTGCTTGTCCTAGGGCTATATACCATTTTCTTCACTTGTGTGTTCTACAATTGCACATATGTTCTTACGTTCGATTTGGAATTTTGGAGGCAGGGGCTTATGGTGTTACACAGTCCAGGATAAGGGCAATCACTTCGGCTGCCGCACCTAGAGAGTCACTGAATGGCTTGAGCCAATGCACGGCTTCACAAGCGCTGAGCTGAAAATTGCCCTTCCACAGATGGCAAACATTATGCAGCTGTCAAGAGCACCACCGGAAGGTCGCCTTTCCGCTGAATGGCAGTTAGACACAGTTGGGGATCTTGCACCTATTGGAGAATGGTGCCAGGAAACCGACAATATTGGTATGCATCATGCCATGTCCACCCTGGATTTATTCATCAATGTTCTTGCTTGATTACTTTGTATCAGTAAGTTTACTGTTGCGTGATGCGGTGTGGAAGTGAGCATGCGTCTTGGTCCCAGAAGAAAAGATCAGAGGCAATGCAGCTGCGCTGGATGAGTCGATGACCCCATGTCCAAAGAGATGAACGAACTGAATCTCATAAAATGCAAGCACGACCCGAAACATGCATTGTAAAATGCAGGCTTTGACTGGCAAAACCTGCCAGATGAGAAGGTAGCACTGTGCCATTTTGTCCATTTTGTCGGCCTGCTGCTTTGTAAAACCACTACCCAATGGCTGGCTCCCATTCTGTGAATATACAGGGCAAGCTCTTCATGGGGCAGACCGCAGACGGTGCTTGCCCAGCACTGCCAAGAGGCACAACCAGACTACCAGTGGAAAGGCCTGTACGAGCAAGTGAGCAGTAAGGTGGGCATGTGACTACCCTGAGCATTACAGGATCATCACTCTCCGCGAATGTGCGGTGCCCGGTCTCAGCCTCTCAGGTGAGCTACCTTCACAGCTGACGCAAATCCTTCAGTTTACACAGGCTAAACAAGTAAAAGAATCACCCACTGTGTTTTCCAAGAAACGAAAAAGAATAATCCTGTATTAGATCCATGGGTAAGCTTGCATCAGTGCTACTTGAGTAGGCCCAACTGATTGATCTGAGCCAGAAAGTTATTTCTGTACAAGTTATAGAACAATTGCCGTGTCCACCAGAACTCCTCTACGGCGTGCATTCAGTCCAACGTATAATAATGTACGAGTCTCAACTTTCAATGCTAAATGCCCATACCTGATATGGACCAAACTGTCTCACGACGTTCTGAATCTGTCGCAGTTCTTTCCGAAGCTTCTGATCCGATCCATTTTAATTTGACAATTAAGTGCCTGCGTGCAGGGCTCCCCTGATAGCTACCGTTTCGCTGGCAGCATCCAGCCATCCAGTGCAAGCACAGGCAGATCGGGAATGCTGCCCTACCGCCCCTTGCCTATGCTCTCGGGCTCATGACAACCATTTTCTGGTTTGCCCCAGTTGGCTCTTTATTAGCATTGAAGATTTGAACTCTGTGAACAATTGACTCTAAAGGTGATTCTGGGCTGATTACATGAATGGCTTTTTGTACATCTAATCGAAGGAGGGTTAACACCATATGGGTATTGGTGGGTGGAGTATAATCTTTTGCAAACAGGCAACTCTGATACGGAAGCCAGAGGTTTACATAATTAGGGCCTTGGAGGTATGATATTTTGTGGGTTATATGATTGCTTGTAGCCTTTGATATACTTCTTAGAAGTGAGGATCAGCACCACCAGAATTGATGGATCATGGATGCCTCCCGAAATTGTTAACGAAATAGTAGCAATCTAGTGATCTACCTTTAGTACTCAAGCTCATAAACTCAGTTGCCATGGCTTAAACATTCCCAAGAGTTTCTTTTGTTCACTTCCTGTTGTGCTCATAAATCAGGATGCATTGCATTTGGTGGTGCCAAGTTTTATTCCCAATTTGGGCCCAAGATTTACACTTGCCTGCACCTTGAAGAGACATCTTACAAATATTGCCTTGCAAACAGCTCCAAAATCACAGCACAATCACCCCCAAAAAATTTCATTCAAACAAGAAGAATGCTACAAACAAATACGAACTCCCCTCAGAAAAGGAAACGAGAAATCTCTACACGACATGCAAGCTAAACGAAGAGCATTAGGAAAGGCACACCAAGAATCGTCTCGGCCGATGTTGCAGTCTCATCTTGGGAGAGTGTAGCCGTAGGAGCCCCCCGTGAAGGAGGAGACAGCGCCGTCGAACGCGTCCCTCTCGTCGAGGTAGACGTTCATGCGGAAAGCGGCGTGCACGCCGATGACGGCGGCGGCGACGACGAGGGAGACGAGCAGGTTGAGGCCCGCGCGGGTGAGCGCGACGGCGAGCACGGTGGCCGCGCCGAGGGCAGCGAGCACGACGCGGTCGTCGACCTCGCGGCGGAGGCAGACGAGCGGCTCGCCGTCGGCGCGGCCGAAGTAGAGCGCGAGCCAGGCCACGAAGAGCACGAGGAAGGCGATCATGGAGAGCGGGCGGTAGACGAGGCCGAGGAAGACGAGCACGAGCGCGGCGAGCGCGTAGTTGGCGCGGAAGTAGGCGAGGTTCCGCCGCGCCCGCGCGCGCGCCTCCCCGCAGCTCTCCGGGCGCGAGAACGCCGTCGGGTCGAGCACCTCCCGCCACGCCCGCGGCCTCCCCGCCGCCGCCGCCCCGGCCAGCACCCGCGCGCGGGAGAAGTAGGCCACCCCGGCCTCAGCCGCCGTGGTCGTCGCCGAGGACGAGGGCGCCGCCTCCCCCTCAGCCACCGCGTCCGGCGCCGAAGCTGCCGGAGGAGGGGAGGCGGCGGGGACGGTGCCGTAGCGCGACCAGGAGGCGGTGGAGGAGGCCGAGGCCGAGGCCATGGCGAGGGCGAGGGCGAACCCTAGAGGAGGAGGAGGGCGAGGTGGATCGGGCGGTGGGATTGGTCGGCGGCGCGTGAATGCGTGATTGCGTTTTGGTTTGGGAGGACTGAGGAGAGGTGGCTGCTTGGCCTCTTCGATCGAGCTGTCGGGTCTCGGGTGGATCTGGCTCTGCTCGTGCTCGGGGCGGAGGGGAAAAGTTTACTGGAGATGATTAATAGGAGACGGTTTCGCGGGCGGCTTTAATATCCGGGTTCCCGTGTAAAAGCGACTCGTTGCGTTGCAGCGTCGGCAGATGATGGTGCAATGCAAATGTAGCGGGTGTGCGACATTTGTCCGTGTCATGCAACTATAAGTGGTAACAAATAAAACCGGGCAGCAAGTTTTGGAACCTAGACCTTGGACTTGTGCTGACAAGCCAAATGCCATCCAAAGACACATCAATAAATTTATAAAAGTATCCATAATAGCCTCTGTATACCTCTCTCTAAAACATTATTATGTCGGAACTCGGAAGGTATAGATGGGTTGTTGTAGATGCTATGAGTTAACGCTCGAGATTTATCATTATTACCCATTAGAACTGGTCTGCCAAGGGGCCCACAAGGAATCCGGTTAAAAGTAGACCAAAGACGAGGAGCTACCATGTACATTGACTTAGTAAAAAAACGACCAAGCCTGAGCAGAGGCCTAACTATGCCCGGAGAAGTTGCCCAAACAAAGGGTTGCTCGGAGCCTCGGACGGGCTTACCGAGCAAGGGATTGGTTGTAATCTTTCTCGGCAGTGCCAGCAAGGTGGACACGTGCCAATATGTATGGCTTCCCCTACGAAGTCGCATGACTGATAGGACCCATCTGACAATTGGAACAACCTACTATCATCGGGAACTGCAAATCGTGCGCAACAGTGACAAAATAGTCATGGAACAGTGGCAGATGCAGTGCTGTAGCACAACAATGGGTTTGGGTTGGCCGACAAGATGGACATCTATTATGTACAGTGACACACCTCAGTCCAGACTCCATGCAAACCACTAACACAATGATGAGGGGAGTCCACAGACGCCAGCAACAATAGAACCTAGGAAGCATCCTCGGGAATGAGCACCAGCGAGGAGAGATTCAAAACGAACACATCCATAAGGAGATAGCACACGTCGAGGGCACCGAAGCACCAACACTCACCAGTCACACCGTAGCGTAGGGGTTGGAGCACTTCCTAGTCTTACCCTTGTAAGCCTTAATCACAACAAGTAAGGAGCCATTGGAGTAGGGTTGTTACCCTTCCGGAGGGGCCCGCACCAGTCTAAATCCCGGTGTCTTCCGTCTCTCCCTTGGCGCCTCCTCTACCTCCGCATCCTATTGCCGCATTGGAGTCGGAATCGCGTGGGTCCAGTTGATCCGCTCGCCCCCTCTACAAATCTCTGCAATCCGACCCTTGTGGCCGCCAGACTCCAGGTGTCCACAATTGTTAAAGTGGTTTTGAAAGTTTTGAGGAAAAACAACAAAAATCTTGCAATAATTGTTACAAAGTGTTACAGTGTTTGTTTGGTTTGTACATGCAGTCTCAACGTTATAACATTTCAAGGATGAGATATAGAATTTTTTATGTCTTCATGGGAGATTCAAATATAGACGGTGAACTTCACAGCTAAGCATTTTATAACCTTTTTCTAAGAGCTTGTCCAATGTAAACCATTTTTTTTACCGAAATAACGTTGGACCTATTTTCCAAATCTTCACATATCTCACTCTTGTGTTTTACTCCCAATTTTTTTTGCTATTCACAACTCTATACACAACACATTTCTATAATTAGTGGGAATAAAATGGGTTTAGCATTAGACATGCTAAGAGGAGTTCTTCCGTATATTTAAATTCAAGTAGATGGGTTCATAACCAAGCACCACCTTACCACTTGTCTTAAGAGTAGTTGTTTCCATAGGAGTTAGGGCGAGGTGAGCATGTATAACTCATTCGGTTTAGTTGTTTGCATTGTCCGACTATGAACCATCGGAGATTATGTTTGATTGTCCGTCTCACACCTTTAACCCATCAATGCAAATTTTTCCCCCTCCGAAAGCAATTAGTATAAAACCTTTTAGCATTTTTTTTCTCTTTTTTTCCACAGTGGCAACCACAGTGAGAATCACTAACAAGTCATGCGAAATTATGCTGGTTGGTTCCGGACACGGAGAAACTGCCACCCTCGCGAATGGCGCGGACTTCTCGTCCCCGACAAGACGCTCGTCCGTCCATCGCTTCAGACGACGACGATCCGGGCCATCCGGTGACCGCCTCGCTGCTCCGCGATAGCAAGCAGGGCACATCTCATGTGCCCCGATCTCCCAAACAGCATGGAACCACACGCAATGCGCCCAAAAATTTGGCGTCATTTTCGCGGTCACTCCCGGCCTAAAAAAAAAGAAAAAAAGAAAAAGCGCGTGATGGGTGGAACGGTAGGGGCTCGCCTCTCGAGGAAGATAGGTCGTCATCTTGTGGCTGCCAGTGTTCCACGACCGTCCGATCGTGATCTGATGGACCAGAATGCAAGGAGGAATGGGCTCCGTGGTACTCCTAGAGGCCAATTGCCATGCGGCTCTCTCCTGCTCCTGGGCCGGGCGGGCTCAAATTGGCCCTGTTGGGCTGTTTCTCGTGCTGCTGTTTTTTGAGACCATGTTTCTTTTTTTTAGAAATGGAACAGATCCATGTGATCCTTTTGCACAAAGGTCTGTATCTGATAATAGAATTAAGGGCTCGAATGTAAAAGGATCAAAATATTCACGGTTGTTCCAAATTCAGTGAACGTCCACAAAAACATCACCGAAATCTAGCACCACCACCAACATTGCTTTCTTCTGCCTCATCCACACATGGGAGTGGATTATAAAGATCAATATCAAAAAATAAGTATGGCAACTTGTAGATCTAACTCGAGGTCGAAGGAGTAACGCCAAAACCGGTCACCGGCATAGGAAAGAATAAGAAAGTAAACACATGAGAGGAGTTTTCTCCCCTTTCTCAACACCATGCTTATTTGTTTGTTTTGAATTTTCCTTAGCACATCTCACTAATGCAATTAATATCAATCGTATTCATATGAACAATAAAAACATACTAGCCTTATGAGCAGAAAAGATTGCATCGCCTGGTTTGCAGTCCAATAAAAAAAGAGAAAATATCACCATTGCACAGTTGTTTAAATGTTTAATACTTTTCATGCCTTCACTTAGCAGCTCAACTCTTCTATACCATTACAATGTTTTATGTCAAATTTAATAGCAAAAAAATATAAAATATCAAAAATAGACTGAAAGTATTGCATACGCAAACGTTGTGTTTTTTGAATATTTTTATAATATGCTTACATTACATGCTTAAAAAGGAAAAGTTTTCACCAATAATTGCAATGGCAAACAACAAAATAGAGGCTATCCGATAATACAATAGCATATAGCATATGAAAATTTGACCCAAAAATAAATGTATGGAAAAAATGGTATGTTTGAATTTGTAAAATAAGAGATATGGCCCAAACTTCAAAAATTTCAAATATTGATTAAAAAACATCCAAAGAATCCGGTTATCACCAACTACCTGTCGAATTCGCTGGTCCAATAAAATTTAGGGAGCCAATTTTCCCGCTCTAAACTTTTTATAATTTTTTTAAGAATCACGTCATTTTAATTATATCATAGACCAAAAGATTATAATCATGGTAATAACGCTTATGACCCAACACCTCCCGCTTCTTCTAATATTGTTCATAGAAAGATGACTTGTACAACGAATTAGAGAGTGAAACAGGGATCTGAACTGAGATTATTGTATCCTACATCATGTGAATATGCTTTTTTTTCCCCTTGGTTTATCTAGGGTTGATTGAGCAGAGGTTTATTGCCATGTAATCATTATACCGGTTAAAGGGGGTTGGCCTCAATCAAAGATCTGCAATAGTTTCTTATGTATTGCTTGTGTATCACAGCTGAGATGACGGCTGGAGTTGATCGACTAGCCGATGATATATCCATTTTAATCTCAATTCACATAAACAAATGAAATCCCCAGCGACTTCCTAGCGTTGGTCAATTATGCTGATGAACTAGCAAAAAATATAATAAAACTAAAGAGGCTTATTCAGCTCAGTCTCGAATAAATCTCTCTACTAGTTCCCCCAAAGAATTGAGTTTATGAGTTTGAAGCAAAGTACCAGAAAAAAAATCGTGATTTTCTAATATATATACACAAATGTGTATTGAGTTAATTTATCAATCTTCTTGTGGACGCACAGTGCTTCATTGACTAGCTTAAAAAAACGCCAAAAAAAAAAAGGAGAGAAAGGTACCAACAAGATGTCGACGTATATACATGTTAATTCCAGTATCAGTCAAAACTCAGAAAGTGAGAAAATAGAAAAAATAATCGATTGCATCCTGGCCTTCGGTCCTGCCGATGGCTGTGATCACCTACCTGATCACTCGTTGACCTCGCTAAATTTTATTCCGATGGTGCTCCGTGCTCCACCTCTCGCTCCCAATTTGGAATATTGTACTCCCGAATTACTTCCTGCACAAGTGAAGGGCCCAATGAGGCTGCATCACATAAGCTCCCCGGCTCCTGTATAAAACCACAGCAAGATCTGGCAAATTAAAACTTTTTGCTACTCGATCCACCATTGCTGCAATCTTGCAACCTCCCTGCACACCCAAATTCGCAGAGCGAGTTTGTTTGCCCCAGTCTTCTCCCTGTTTCACTGTTTCAGCAACCAATCCTATCTTTATCAGTTTCTGCATGTGTTTGTGTATGGTTTTATATAATCCTTCTTACGCATGGTCAAACTCCTGCTCATCTTCGATCGGTTTCCATGGCACCCACCTTGTTGCTACCCATGATTCACTCGTTCCAATCTGCAACTCCTTGATCAGCTAGCTGGTCACTGTTTCATCGCGCCGTCGCCCGTCGAGATCACTGGTTCGGTGCTAGTTCTTGAATTTGTTGGTGTTTCTTGCACTGTTTCTTCACTTGGTGCAAAATCTTCCGGCCCTCGCCATGGAGGGGGTGGAGGAGGCCAACCGGGCTGCCGTGGAGAGCTGCAAGAAGCTCGTCGCCGTCCTCGCGCGGTTCGGCGACCCCTTCCAGCTCGTGGGCGCCGCTGCCGCCGCGGAGACCGACGAGGCCGTCTCCCGGTTCGGCAAGGTGGTCGCCATCCTCAGCAACAGGGTCGGCCATGCAAGGGTGCGGCTTGGCAAGAGGAGCTCCAGCTCGCCCCCCGTCGATCCGAGATGCCTCTTGGACCACCCGTTGGCGCCATGCCACGCTCCCGGTGGCCTCCACTTGAGCACCGCCCCTGCGCCGCCGCCGCCGCCGAGCAGACAGGGGAAGGAAGCGGCGCCGCCGCCTGCGGCTGCTGCTGCTCTCTGCGCCGCCAAGATCACGCCGGCGAAGTTCGATAGGAGCATGTTTCTCGAGACGCCTCTCCTGGATTTGAATGGTTGCGGCGTTCCCTCCACAGCTACTGCTTCTGCTGGCGCTCCTGCTCCTCCTCCGGTGAACTCCATTGGTACTACTCAGATCCAATTCCAGCAGCAGCAGCAGCAGCAGAAGCAGAAGAAGAGGGTCCAGTTTGATCAGAAGCAGGGCGACAAGTTCCGCATCGAGATGGCGCCGAGGAGCGGCGCGGGCGGCGAGGAGGTGATCAGCTTCAGCTTCGACAACTCGGTCTGCACCTCGTCGGTGGCCACCTCCTTCTTCACCTCCATCAGCAGCCAGCTGATCAGCATGTCCGACGCGACTAACGCCGCGGCGGCGTCTGCGGCGGCAGCGCCGTCGAAGAAGGCGTGCGCGAGGAAGGGGGAGGACGCCGGCGGCAAATGCCACTGCCCCAAGAAGAAGTCGGTGTCATCCGTTGCACCATTTCTTCCTTTCTTGGCTGGAAATTGTTCTGCGAGTTTTCATATTGATTTGGTGTTTTTTGTTTCTGATTTCCGCAGGAAGCCGAGGGAGAAGAGGGTGGTGAGGGTGCCGGCGATCAGCGACAAGATCGCCGATATACCAGCAGATAACTACTCCTGGAGGAAGTATGGGCAGAAACCTATCAAAGGTTCTCCTCATCCAAGGTATTATCAGCATTAATCTTCATGCTTTTTTTGTCTAATTAGTAGCACTAGAGTTGTACTTGTTCATCATGCCGCGCGCGTCTCGCTCGGACCCAACCGTCGGCGAGCGCGCGGCACGACCAAGACTACTGGATTTGGGTAAAACCGACATGATTAACCTCCCATCTTATCTCTCCTACTCTTTCATCTTCATCAAGCCAATTTCACTTTCTCCGAAGTTCAGATAGGCTGAGAAAGTGAGAAGTTCTGAACTTTGTAGCTCTGTTCATCATCTTGCATTGCAGGGGGTACTACAGGTGCAGCAGCAAGAAGGACTGCCCCGCGAGGAAGCACGTCGAGAGGTGTCTCAGCGACCCAGCGATGCTGATCGTCACCTACGAGAACGAGCACAACCATGCGCAGCCGCTTGACCTGTCGGTGCAAGCCATCGTCGAAGCCTGATCCTGCCGATGTCTTGCTCCATGCTAATGCAGTTCTGCAAAAATTTTCCCCCAGAGCTGCTTCGGGTTCTGGGGATAACTTCATGGGAAATCTTTTGAATAGGCAGATCATGAACATTGCAGTTGGTCTCCCACTCTCGCGCCTTGGTTATTCATCCTGACAGAACTGAAAAGCCCCGACGCTGTAGCGGCAAGGCGCAGATTTCACCGCCTTTCTTCTCGCGATGTATAGTGAACAATTGATTGCAATGCAGTTCATTTGTTTCGTTACAATTTTTTTTTCCGGCTAAAATGCGATGAGCCATGATATCTCTATTCTCTAGTTTGTGCATGAGATCTCTATGGGAGCAACTCCCAGCTGGTATTCGTCTGGGTCAATACAGTGTGAGTGTGTGACCCAGGCGATTTTCACTGTGCTGCTCGTTCTCCTTCTCTTCGCGCCGCGTGCCTCCACAGTTTGCTGCTGGCGGCACCCTAGCCGCCTCGCCGCTCCGTCCACTTCCCCGCCGCCATGTTGTCCTGTCCATCCTAATTTATCGTCGGTGATGTCGATCCGCCCATCACCATCGTTCGACCGTTTTTATCCTTTCATGCGGCTCTCGCACCGTCATCGGTGCCTTGTCTCCCCTCCCCCACAATGAACACCTCCCACCGTCGGTATGCCGCCTCCCCAACTTCTAAGCTCGGAGACACCAGTGAACCCACCCAACCTGAATCCTAGCCTGAATCAACCTACAGTGGAGCTTTGGAGATACGGCGGGACACAGCAGCCAGCAAAAAAAGAAGCATGGGTGGCGAAGGTACGTCGGAGATGGAGACGGAGACGACGGAAGGCACACGGGTGGAAGCGACGTGGTTGCCTAGGCAAGTGAATTGTTGTCTAGGTGACTGCCAATGAGCAAATCTGAATCTCTAATGAATCAGAAACCACACATATATTCACAACTTACTATGCTCGACGGCGTAGACACGGGAATTCTTTTTTCATCTAAGAAATTCACAAAGTGTTTTCCTGCTATTAATTGACATATCATCCTCGCCTTTTCGTTTCCAGTGACAAAGGTGTAGCATGAAGCCATGAACAATTCAACAATATCTCTGCAGAAACATCAAGAATATGAACTTGTCGGTTGCTACACCATTGCAGTTAAGAAAAGCAATTCAGTTGTAGATACTCCCCCATCTTTCCCGAGCCGCTAACGTGTGGCTAAAGCATGTTCACCGGAAACACTAAATGCACACTCAATAACACTATTTACTGGACACTCTATTCATATCTCTAAAATTCCTTTACTATACCCTAAAAGATTCATTTCGTCCATCAGACACTCTATCCCTATACATTTTATTTTACAACTTCTACTTTGGATGAACGTATTTTGTGGGTACCTAACTGTGATAGTCACGACACACGATTCAGAGCTCAATACTGATTCTATACTACTAACGTTGTTGTTCCCTGACAGTCGTCCGGGTGGCAGTTCATCCACTCAGGCAACCATGCCGATGTTGTGTGCCTCCTTCCCATCTCCTCCCTCTTCGGCATGCCTCCGCCATCACGTTCCTTCCCCTTCTTGTTTGGTTGTTGCATGCCTCTACCTCTCGCCGAAGCTTTGCCGCCGGCCAATTCGGGTTAGAGTTGGGGTTTGGTGTCCTCGAGCTTAAAGGATGCCGGAAAGATGATGGCCCAGCGGTGGAAAGGGTCCATGTTGGGAGTAGTGAGGTGCTAGTGGCGGTGCCAGAGCCTCGCGAAAGGACTAAGGCAGTCGACGGAGACAGCCAGCGAATTGACATTGGCAGTGGATTAGGGTCAGTGAGGTAGCGTGGCAGCAAGGGCGCTTCTGATCACCGGTGGTGGCCGGCAGAGGTAGGGACAACGGTGGAGGAGTGTGGAACGAAAAAGGGGAGGAGATAGAGCACGGTGGGGCGAACAAAAAAATACAAGAGAGTCGGCCCCTATTACTAATTAATTGCATTAATCAACTAGATCATGATGTTCAGAAGCTCATAATTGTCATACTTGCTCATGCTAAATTCAATCCTAGCTCAACTAGGAACGGTGATCCATCTGTTGCTGCTTATTAATCAGTATTAACTCTCAAAGAAACTAGCTGGAAACATTGACCAAAATCCAGTTTAATTCCCTTGATGTTTTAGTAGCCGAATCATGCAGTTAAACAACAGGCAAGGAGCTGCTAACCTGGCTTTGTCAGCTTTATGTGACGATCCCACATGAAGCGAAATCAACAAGATTACGACGGCATTAATTGCACCCCCACGAAGAGCGCCGATGATTAGTGGCGCTAACCATGTGCCCTCGTGCAGGGCATCATAGCAACAGTGTCGCTGATTTTAATAATATACCCTCCCCTTTCGCTATATTTGTTATATTCTTGGGTATCTGTTTCAAATTATTTGACCACTGTAATAACGAAGATGTTCTAGATCATTTTAAGGGTAGTTCCAATGCAAGATTTCTAAATATCATTTCTATAGGCGTCATGTCACCTAGAAACTATAGTAGAAGTGGTGTTTCCATTGCATTATATTTAAATATCGTTTCATCATTAATATTTTCTCCTTTTTGAAAGACAACCCTCTCTCTGTGCATTAATTATAAAGCTTTGAAACAAGCGTATAAATTTATTAATTGAGGAATAAATTATCTCCTCTCTCTGCATTAATTCAATGCCATATCATCCTTCTATCCTAAATGGCGTTAGCAAGAAACAAGTGAATAAACTGCATTATAAGTGCCATAATAGTACTCCCTCCATCCCTAAATACAGGGCGCAACCATTTTTTTCCAGCATCCTGTAATACAAGGCGCGTCTCCTCGTCTCCCGTGGCTGGCATGCATGCACGCGTCTTCCGTCGCTGGCATCAATCACTTGCAAGTGTCTCCCGTCGCTAGCATTAATTGCTGGTGAGATGAGCTGCATGCACGCGTCGTAGACCAAGGAGCTGCATGCGATAAGTGCATGCTGCGCGGAGAGCGATGTGCGGTGCGGCGGGCGAAACGAAGTGTCACGCAGTTAAGCCAAGCAAACACGGTGTTGCTTCCGTGGTCTTTGTGTCCGTAGCAGTTGCGCCCTGTATTTTGGGATGGAGGGAGTAATAGTTAAGTTGATCAAATTATTGTTTCCAATGAACCTTAAATGCATATAGTCAATCAAATTCATGCATGCAGTCAACCAAATTTATTAATTAGAGATAACAAGCTCATTTCAATTTATTTTTATTTCAATTTATATCTTTTTGTCTATGTGTAATGGTGGGCATGGACAGATGTAGCAAAGCGGATGAAGTATATTTATCAGGAGAGGTAGGGTCGGCCAATATGTGGACTTGGCCTAGCAGCCTAGCTTATCACAAATGCTAATCGAGTCGCTTCTTTAATTGAAGGGAAATGCTATGCGTGCGCATGAGATTCACAAATTTATTCGCTAGGCTGCGGAAAATCTAGGCATTGGCTTGATTTTTGTTCCGAATAAAAATCATGCATCCAAACTAAGTTTTTTTTACTTTCAAAATGTTCCCGTAGTGAACAAAAGTTGATATTCTAACAAATGGACAGCGCAGAAGAATTAAACTGCTATTTGCAGTTGACTAACAGCGTCCTTCAACTGCCTGCCATTTGCAGCTCAGATTTTTTTTCCTACCATTTAGGCAGTGGTCTATGCGGTTAGTACAATTTTCTCTTATTTCAATGCAGAGTAGTTGACAAGGCACGTGAGTGAGAAGACCATTGAATTGCCCTAATACTCTTTAGCAACGGTGAGCATTACCATCAGTTATCTAAAATAGTATTGCGGTCAATCTCAATTTCTATATGTTATTCAACAAAGTCGCTATGTCAGTTTTTAAATTTAGCGACTATGAGCTCGAGTCTCTATATTTAGCTAGTCTTTATTTGATCTCTATTTTATTTAGAATAGACCCTCTGATTGAAAAAATAAAATATAACGATTGAATAGTGTTTTAGTGATAGGATATAAGATCGAAATTTAGAAAATTTGTCGGTGATGCTCTTAGTAATGAATGCAACAAAAAGTAGATGACTAGCGTGGTTATATATATATATGGCTACAAAGAGGAAAAATTGAGCTGCAGAACAATGACCAAACCTCAATTATCTTCAATAGTTCAGTTTTCAGGGCACAAGAATAACCAGAGTTACAACTAGTGGGTGTAAATCAGGGAATCTAAATTATCAGCCTCATCTAATTATCATTTAATTTAGTTACTCGATGATCCAGCGGGGCAATGAAATGCTTTCTTTAGAATTCAGAAAATTCATACGAAGTCAGATTAACGCATTCATAGGAAATATTTCCTAAATTAAAAATTGAATCAATGAAAAAGTGCAAGAACCGAAGGTTAGAATGGAAGGTCCCTCGATCTAGTACCTTCCTCAGGAACTCAGGCGGAGTGAGGGTACGCAACAACATGAGTCAAAGATACAAATTCATCCTACACGCTCCAAGGTGTAAAACTGAATGGGCATAATGGCAGAAGCATCTATAAAAATAGTAAAAGCCCCACCGCATGAGTAACTAGTTTTGGCTATCCATATGCCTAGCTCTGTTTGCTTTTGTGAATCAGGTGCTTGTACATGATGTAAATCGTCATACAGCATGAACAATGCCTAACAAAGCAAGCATACATCGACCAGACAAATTGAGCATAGCAGATCTCGTTAAATACTGTCCCACCCGTGGAAACAGTGCTAGTACTCCACAGATTGGGCAAAACAAATTTATCCAAATAAAACAAACAAGAATTTGCTTTCCTTCAACCAGAAAACACATCTGGCATGATCAATAGCAGCAGACATGACCACCGGTTCAGTGAAAGTAGTGTATACCAAAAGGAACGGAGATAATATGTTTAATGATGCGAAGGGTAACATTTAAAATCTTGACCAAACTACATCTGATTAATTTGACATTTGAAGGTGGATGCTCAGCAGACAGTAGGTATACGAAGTTCAAATTCAACGGCTGCTACATAAACATGCTAAAGAACACCAACTCTGGAAAGAACATAAAATCACATTTCTCGCCATCTCACTTGAGAGGAATGAACCGAGAGGAGTGGGTGGCACCAATACCAGGCCTGCCATGCTTGACTGGCTTGTAAGAGAGGGAGAATTCCGCAAGGTAATGGCCAATCATCTCAGGCCTGATCTCAACCTGGTTGAAGGTCTTGCCATTGTAGATGCCTATGATGCTTCCAATCATCTCAGGAACAATAATCATGTTGCGCAAGTGGGTCCTGACAATATCTGGCTTCTCACCAGCAGGAGCATCCTTTTTCTGTTGGAATAAGTTTAGGAAAGAACAAAAGGATAATTCCAAGTAAGAAATCAATGGTAAAATGCATACATGAACCATGTGTATGCAAAACACAAGGAAGCATCAGCTCAAAAACAATTGAAAAAAGCACAAAATAACCAGTAATAACCCAAAAAGTCAGCAATGTCACTCCATATACAAGCAATGGTGTATATGCATTATAATGACTTGAGTTTACATCAAAGCCAACATGACAAAGAAACGAGTGGACAGCACCATTAAGCCATACACTGTGATCAAATGTAAAATTATTTTCCACTATTTGGTAAAATTACTTTATAATTACAATAAATGCATACTATACTGAACTTAGAATTCCAATACACTACGTGATGTATTCAAAATAGTTGGCTTCCAACTCCAATAAGCATAACACCCACGGTATAACAGTTGCAACTTCCAATCAAAATACTACACGTGCACTATGAAACCACTAGACCTAGCCAATTAACACCCATTCAAATAAGTCTGTTCCTGCACCAAAATAGTAGCATAGAGATGCAGAATCAAGCAACTCACACTTAATATTTCTCCTTAAGAATATCACAGCTACATGTAATTTGGACAGTGAATAATAAAAATTCAATACATATGCAGAATCAAGCAATTCACACTTAATACTTCTCTTTGAAATCAACAATCCAAATGGATGTAATTTGTACAGTGGATAATAAACATGCATGCATATGCAGGATAAAATATTCATTATTAAACATTTCTCTAGAATTCTAAAACACAGTACTCCTGGATGAAATTTGGACACTGGAAGATAAGAATGCCAAAAATGTATAACACTATGCTGGGAATGCTTAAAACAAATGAATAGAAGTGCTCAATTTCATTTATAATAATAGAACAAACTAAAATTCTAGCGATCGGCAACATCAATCATCAATTGTTAAATGTTACAGTCTGTGCCACACATTAACACTAAATCAAAACAATGACAATCTCAACCTTTAACGACTCGATACCAGCATCTCTGTAAATTTTGAAAAATTTATTGATGTTTTGCTACAGTAAGGACACGTATTTGCAGTGGCTGCTGGCAAATCATCAGATTTCCTAGTTTCAAAGAACAATTTCGCATTGCATAATGCATAATATAGCTGTAACCTGGATGTTCTAACCGCAAGCACATTTTATTAATAATATAGCTGTAACCTGGATGTTCTAACCGCAAGCACATTCTATTAAAGCAATTGCAACATTTCCCTTTCCTTTTTAAAACAAGTGTAACTGGTTGTAACTAGATCCAAGGGCATGGTAAGGGCTAAATCACTCGATTCAACCATACGATGAGATAAAATCTCCTAAAATAAGGAGCGCGGCACAGAAACAAAGAAGATCTAAACAAGTTTAGCATTACACAGTGCATCATCTAACACAAATCAAACGTGCAAAAGCATCACTCACCGCCTTGCGCAGCTTCTTGATGAGCGCCATCGGCTTCCTCTTCAGGCCCCTCTGGAACCTACGCAAAAATCCAGCACCAAAAGCCATCACCACGAATCAGATCACTGCAAGAGAGATAGCATCGGCGGCGGGGGGTGACGTTACCTTCTGCGGGCGCGCGCGGGGAAGAGTTGGACGAGGTCGTCGGTGGACATGTCGAGGAGCGCGTCCAGGTCCACGCCGCGGTAACTGTACTTGCGGAACGTCCTCTTCTTCGGCTGCGCGGCGGCGGCCACCTCCGCATCGACCTCGACGTCCGCCTGCGACGAGAGAACACACAGCGTGTCAGAGGTGCAAGAGGCCAGCGCGGATCGACGGGCTAGGGTTTCGGGAGAGGCGCTCACCATGATGGAAGGGGGAGGAGCTGGAGCTCGGGTCGAGGGTGCAGGTTCTCACTCTGCTCGGAGGAAGATGCGGCGGCGGCGGGTAGGGTTTAGAGGGAGCTCTCTTGGTCTGAAGACATTATATAGTGGTGGTGGTGGTTCATGGGCTGGACACATGGGCCAGGCCTGTATAAACTTTAGGGTAAGGTTTCTTGCAAGTCCTTGCTCTATAGGCCAAGAGTGCCATCTCTTTCCAGGGCAGGAGGAATGAGCCCAGCCCATATAAAACGTTTTCTGGTAGATAATAAACTGGTTTTTCTGCACTGTCAAGATGTTGCCCGTTTGGTAGTGTGATTCTACCAATTGGGGTCCCATGTATCAGTGGTGGGAAAAAGTACCACGAGATTATCCGCAGCTTATCTTCTCTCCTTTTTCTTTATTTGCTTATAAATTGAATTTTAAGAGTTTTCGAGGTAGCTTGAATAGTCTGATCTAGCTCAAATGTCAAAAAGGTAGCTAACAAATTGGTGAAGTAACCTTAGACACATACGACAGGTTTTTTTTAAGGGATGCACATTTGATACACTAGGATGGCATGCGCGCCCGCGGCGTGCCGTCGGTAATGAAGCTCAGAGTAATTACTATGCTGTGTATGTATTATAATTAAGGCCTACGTGATGTATAAACAGGCGGATAAATCACATTTCGCGATATGTGCTTGCAAACAGATAGTTGGGTTGTGCTTTCCAAACCGTCATGACTTTAACAAAACTATATAGAATTACATAGCTTTGTTTTCATTTTCTATAGTGACCAAAAGACACGTAAAAATGCATTCCCGAAAAGTAGGTTATTTCTTTATTTGTATCAAACTTGAAGGAAATATGAATATTTGTTCCCATTTTTATAGTGACCAAAAGACACATAAAAATGCATTCCCGAAAAGTATGTTATTTCTTTATTTGTATTAAACCTGCACACGATACTATTATGATATTAAAAAACATAGAACAAACACAAAGGATTTTTTAATTAATCTTTGAATTAAACATTAGACTTCTTAGAATTTGCTATAATTTTCTGTGTACCGTTACCACCATGAGACTACGTCCCTTTTTTTCTATTTTTTATGTCGAACTAAAAGAATTGTAGAAAAAACAAAACTTAACAAAATAGAACCACATTTTCTACTTTCGTTGAACACAAGTGTTTTTAGTTTTTTATTTTGTTGAATTTTCCTTTTTTAGTGTTTTAAACTTTTTAAATTTATTTTGTAGAAGTAAAAAATTATAATGGCTAAATTCAGAATTGTATAAAAAACAAAACTTACCAAAATAGGACAACATTTTGTACTTTCGTCGAACATCAGTGTCTTTTATTTCTTTATTTTGTAGAATCTTCCTTTTTGAGTGTTTTTACAATTTTATTTTTTAATTCATTTTATAAAAGTAAAAAAAATGAAATGTCTAAATTCATTTATAGCCCTTACCTTTTTTACATTTTGCATTTTTTTTTATTACATTTTTTCTGTTTTTTGCGGTCACGTTCACTTGCATTTTTAAAATTTATTTTTTAGGTTTTTAGATTTTTGAAAGAATATTTTTTGAACTTTTTTTCTAAACTTTTCATATTAATTTCACCGCGTTAATTTTTTGTATTTTGCATCTTCCTAGTTCTTATTTTTTACATTTTTGTTTAGTTTTTTACGGTGACGTTAGATTGCCTCTTTTAATTCTTTTTTAGGTTTTTAGAGTTTTGCAAGATTTTTCTAAATTATTTATATTAATTTCGCCATGTTTATTTTTGCACTCTGCATCTTTTTAATTTTCCTTTTACATTTTTTTGGTCTTTTACGTTGACGCTCAATTGCAGGTTTTATTTTTTGGTGGTTTTTAAAGTTCTGCAAAAAAACTTTTACTTTTTTGTAACTTTTTTATATCATTTTCTTATATATTTTATTGAATTCAACAATTGTAGTACTCAAATGCAAAAAAAAATCTTTTAGTTTTTCCTTTTTATATTATTTTTTTATTTATTTTATTGAATCTGCAAGTGCCATATGGCATTCGCTATAACCGGGGAAAAAATTGGAATGGCGGGGAAAAAATTCCGTCCTCGCGGGTAGGCAACTGGCCAACTGAGCTATGCGTGCTTTGTGCTGGGTGGGAGGTAGAAAAGGTAGATAAATAAAAGAAGAAGGGTGGGAATGTGTGAAGGTAAATGGCTGGAAAAATAGGGGGAGGTGGGATTCGAACCCGAGACCAACACTTGAGTTCTAGCGCTGCAAACCAACAGGCCAACCGGCCCACGTTGTTAAGGCTCCCACGGAAAAAAATTCTTTTATATATAATCTTTAAATGGACGGATGGATTGAGTCGAGCGGACGCCATCTTGCACAATCCGACGACTGTCACGCTCGGCACTGTGCAGAGCGGACACGTGTTGCGCTGAGGTTACATTGCTAGCGTATTGTATAAGAGTATAGATTAGTGATGGCAAATTTTAGAAAGCTGGGGCATCGACGGGTTCAAAGCCTGTGATGAGGAGAAAACGTGATAAGGCGTGTTGGTCGACTCATGTTAGTACGAATTTTCGTCTTGAATTTCAATATAACAATTAAGTATAGTTTGTCTAAGAGTTACAGGATAAATCACTCCCTCCGTTCTTTTAAATTTGTCGTCCTGGATTTTTAAATATATCCTATAAAAATTAAATTAAATTAAATTAATTTAATTTAATTTACGTTGAAACAAACAAGACCTAAGGCCATCACCTAACACATATTTCATGTTCACACCATAAGCATCTCTGCATTTTCATAAGAAAGTCTAGTAAGGTAAATCATATAACATGAAACTTATTCTAAAAATTGCAACCAACACACTGTTTTTGAAAATTGCAAGGTAAATACATGATGTGCTGGCTCAGCAACATTCACATTGTTGGACTGGACGACACAATTGTTTTTGCGTCTCAGTTGTCTGCACGGAAATTGGAGCCAATTGTGGGTCAAACTGAGTTGGCTTGTTGAAAAGCTACGCATGGAAATAGATTTGGCTTGGACTCATTTCCCATCTTCTTGTTGAGCCAGGCAAGCATTTCACCCAACCCTACTCCTCCACACATCTTCTCTGTTCATGCACATGAGCTCACCTTGTCCTTTCCTCTTCTACTTCTCTCTCTCTCCCAACAATGTTCCTACCTCTAGTCCTACCATCATCTCTCTCTCTCTCTCTCTCTCTCTCTCTCTCTCTCTCTCTCCATCCATCCATCTATTCGGTAATGGTGCATAAGCAGTGTTGTTGTGCCACTTCAAAACCTGTCGGTCTTATTTCGAAACTCGCCACATGAGGAGGCTTGACATTTCATTCGACAGACGTAGATGGAGAAATGTGTAGCGTAACTTGGTGTGAAATATCTCCGGGGCACGTATCAAACATGGTTTTTTCATTGTAAAACATGCGTAAATAATATGAAACATTTATGTTTGTTTTTGTGAGACATTTTTTAGTATGACAAATGACATTGTTTTTACTATTATAAAACATTTGCTCATATAAGACGAAACGTCTTTGAATAATTATGAGAATATTGTTTTGGACAATGTTTCATCAGTATTTTGTTATGTTTAATCAGCATCCTATCAATGTTTCATCAGTATACTTCAATCCCCGCATGATTCATGAGAAAAAAAAAATCAATATTTTGGTTTGTCAAAGACAAAGAACGACCAAGATCGATCCACCAAGCGAACGGTATAAGCGGGTAGTCCACTCTCCCATCGGGATTTGCCCTAATGTTTTTGATACATAGATAGGCCATGTGCTTGGAATGGCAAGCATCCTCTTTAGTCTTTACCCGTCGAGTTCTTCCTGTGTGATAATTTCACATTCCGTCACATGGATATGGCTTCAATTTCATCCAGGTACTCTCCATGGAATCGGGCGCTTAATTATTTTCCAGCCTCTTTTCAGGATTAGCCTACGTTTCTAATGGTAGATACAGTTCGTGCTGCGGTGATCTTAGTCAAACAACATCCAGGGCTCAAGTGTTGAAAGAACTAGGCTAGGTCAAGCATGGTCAGGTATCATATAGGGACCCAATCATCTGCTTGTCCAGTCATGGCGTGATGAGCATGTGCCCCAAAGTGGCCTCCTCCTAACTGATCACCCTCACAGTGAAAAGATAAGGAAATGAAGCGTGCTTAGCATTCGGTCACCGGCTCGTCGCCATGTGTGTGTGTCTCTCTCTCTACACACACCGGGACATGTTGCTAGCTTCGGAGGATTTTTTATTCGTGGTTCAGTTTAGTTCAGTGGCGGAGCCATGATTTCAATCGTAGGGTGCCATACTAAATTCAAACGTACCAGCTATTGATCGTCACTTCCTTGGATAATCCCTTCTCCTTGCTCTTGCAGTTCTATCGTTCAGATGGGGGCGGCCAGGCGCCGAGGCGAGTTGGGGCGGTGCGAAGGCGGCGCGGGGCGGGCGGCTAGGGTTGGCTCTGCTCGGGGCCTCGGGTCGCACACTCGCACACCTCCTCTCGTGCTGGGCGCTGGGGCCTAGGGGATAGGGTCACAGGGGGAGGATTGAGTTGGGGGGTCTTAGTTTTTTTGGGTGACACAGGAACCTGGAACCCCCCCCCCCCCCCACATGGTTTAGTTGAGTCAAATGTTGTGAGCTTTTGAAAAAAGATACAAAAATAATAATAAAAATATTTAAAATCTTTGAGTAAAATGCAACAAAGTTTCGAAAAGATTATTAGAAAATGTTACGTTGAATAGTCTATAAAAAAACAAATTTTTACTCAACCGAACAAAATTAAATCAAACCGCAAACCAAAAGGTCGAACCTAAATGATATGGCTGAGCTGGTTAGAACATCCCAATGACCCCTCTATACCACCGAGACATAAATGGTATTTTACGAATTACGGGGGTGATTTAGAGGGGCTGTTGGGATGCTCTCGGCTCCATCATGCATACAGCATACATATATCAGAAGAAAGATGAGGCCGAATGATCTCCATACCATAGTACCATGCATCAATGCATGGACGGGAGGTGAGACAGCATAGGTAAAATGGCACACGGATAGAGCCTAGTTTCTGCATGGGCAGTGACGAAACGGGTTGTTGTCGATCAGGTGAAGAGAAAGGTTGCCGCGTGGCTATTCTCGTTGGCTTGACTTTCAGAGCCAAGCAAGCAATGCCATGTACGGCTGTATACGATCGAGCGTCCAATGGCGTGCTGCCCCCGATCGATGCCGTCGCGCGCGCCCGGATCACTGGTGCAAACCGGCCACAATATGCATGGCGGGCCGGGCAGAGAGCGCTGAGCACGGCGGCCAGGCGAGGCGAAGGTGGGAGGGTGCTGCATATATGCGCATCATGGATCAACAACGGCGGTCACCGCATGCATGTTGCAGCGATCAAGGTGACCATGGCGGCCGGGGATGACGGCGCCCCCAGCTAAGTTGATGCTAAGTGCGCGCAGGAGGAGTGTAGCACCGTAGTGTGGCGTTGGTGCATTGCAGTCGGTTTGTGTCCTTTCTTTAGGCCTGACATCTCTTAGGATCGAGTGTTATATGGGCACGGTTGAAAATGTAACTTAGGTCCTGTTTTTTTGAACTGATCTGAACGGCTGAAATGACTGAACTTCGAGAGCTTCTTGAAGTAGTCTCGAGCATGGCCGTTGATGAGGGTGTGCGAGGTGGGCACCCACATAGGGCTCCCGATTAAGGTGAGCCCCCAAATTCAGTAATTCACCTAGTCTGCTGCAATGCCTACCTCCATGACTCCATCCCGATCCTAGTTCCCAGAAGTCCCGTCGCTTGCCCTGATCCTTTGTCAGTTTCATCACCTGATCTGATCGCCTCATCGCCTCGTCGGTTGAGCCCCCTTTATCAGTTCGTGATTGGTGATCACTTGCTCCGTCATGATCGACTGTACACCCAGCTCTCACGCCGCCACGCCCTCATCGATGCAACCCGATTGGTGATCTGCAGGCGGCGTTGATGTTTGCGGAGGCCAAAAACACGGACTCTCAATCTCTCTGCACTGCGCACCGTGATCGGCGTGAGGCCGCGACCCATGGCTCCTGATTTTCTGGTGGCTAAATGAAGGCTTCAGCCGATATCAATTCAGCATCACGCATGCCATCAACCCATCGCTAATTCAAGAAATACTAGACGGATGGTGCTTTTTAGTAGAACATGAGCTTAGTCTTTTAGCATTAATATTTGATTTGTTTCTAAATATTGTACAAAATAACACATTTGAAGTTATATAATTCAGTGAAAGTTTGACTTAGTTATATTAGACATATAAATTTTTAAAAATTTAAGGCCTCATTATGCATTTCGCCCAGGGGCCTCAGATTCCTGTAGACGGCCCTGGTCTCGAGATTTAGATACATTTCATTTTACTTTTTTTTTTAAAAAAAAAAGCGTTAGGACCCAGCTTCAAAACAACGAAAAAACAGAATTAAAAAAATTAAAACATGTGTGTTTTCAAAACGTAGATAAGCCGTTAAGCTGAAAATAATTGGGCCTAATCTATTCTAGTACTATGTCAAATAAATATAGAAGAGATGAAAATGTAAATAAGTGGTGGTTGAATGGTGTTGGATCAATCTAAATTAAGACTACGTTGGTGATCGATGCTCTAATGTTTTTCTTTATAGCAGTCAGTGTTTGTATTCTTTTTGTTGAAATAATGGTAGAGCTAGCTTGTGTCCTTTGCTAAAGAAAAAAGAGATCTTTTATTATCATTGGTATTTCTTATCATTTGTCGATCACATAAAATTCAATACCTATGAGGAGGTGGTACCTCTTGATATCTTCTTTCTATTTTTTGGGTGCCTCACAATACCATCACTAACAAGAGGCAATTATGATATTTCCTCGCCTTCTTCTTTCTTTCTCTCTCTCACCTCAAGCCCACCCTTGTGTCGCCACCGTCGACCTGCCCCACACCTGACGCCACTAGCGCGACGCATGTCTCTCCTTAGCATCGGTGGTGACAACGATGATGCTAGCGGCAACAGTAGTGGCGTGAGCTCCGGCAATAACGACAACTAGGGCTTTAGAAGAGTGTAGAAGAGATGAATTTTCCTAAATATCTAATCTACCCTTGAGTTGAGCTTGTATCTTGAAATACCATATACCTCAATGAGGATGGTAGAATCCCCACAAAAGAAACATATGGCCTTACAAAAAATGCTTTTGCGATGATATCAATGGGTAAACATTTGTTTTTGTGCCTTGGGTAATGTTTGTAATAGATGAATTTTCAAATGGAAATTGTCGTTGGAAATAAAGATTCCGTGCTTGATAGGTTTAAAAGCGATTTTAACTAGACATTTTCTTCTTACAAAAAGAAATCGGTAGGACACTGTTGTAATTAGGGATGAAACGGATCAGATATGTATCAGAATTCACTCATATTGTATTTATATTCATATATTTTGTTGGATACAAATTCAGACACGGATGGCGTCAGATACAGACTAGGATACGAATTTTTGAGATAAGAATATGGATAATACCTAGATGAATACCAATAACATGAAAATGGATAATGATTGGAGCAGGTATTTCGCAGATAACACATGCAAATAAAAAATCAACTTTAAAAATAGTAGGTGGCCAAACGGGCTTAGTGCCCAAGTGGGCTAATTATCACTAACTCAATGTATGGGCTAGACAGAAAGGTTGCTATGGATGTTATTCAAAAAAATACTTAGATATTATCCGATAGATATTGTCCAATATATTTGGATATGTATTCGCATCCACATCCGAGGGACTTTATCTGTATTTGTATCCGTATTTGAAAGAATGTATAGATCTTTGAAAAAATTATCTAAATCATTATCAGAGATGTTTTGGTCGGTTGGAAATGATCCATACTATTTTCACCCCAGTGGTAATGTTGTTTTTTTCGAGCTTTGGCTATGTTGTGACTAAAGTGGTTTGGAATATAATTATACAATGTTTTACTTTTTTTAGGAAACTCATTGTGTGTGACCAACTTGTATTTCTCGTTGTTTGTCTTGATTAAGAGTATGTGGCCTTATTTTCATCATAAGGTTGGGTGATTTACGTTTGGTGAAAAAATGCTACAAAACCTTTTTGGCACAAACTGAGGGAAAATCATCTCTATAGGTCTCCAAAGTCACATATATTCTTTCTCTCCCATTAGGTCACGTTCTTAGTTCCATTACTCAGGTCAGTCATACACACACACACACACAAACCTCTCACAACCATCAAATTATTGCTTGGATTTCCTCCATCTCATCCTCCCTCTTCTCTCCGACGCCTAGTTGCCAGTCTCCCTGCCTCTGAGCACACGTCAGTAGCTTTGCTTCTAACATCCTAGCCTAAAATTTGCATAGAGCCACCCCCACCTTAGAGATGATCCACAATGCATCATCTCCATTTAGGCCAAAAGCGGTAACCAAAAAATGCTATGTTGAGACTTGAGATAAACTGGCAAGGTGGTACTAATTAAAGATAGGGGATGTTGCAATCTTACATCTTTAAGTCCTAATGGATTGATGTCACCATAGTAATGACAAAACCTAGGAAGCCCCCTTGGCGCATGATATATATTGCATGTTCTTATAGATCACGCATGCACATGATACATGTAGTGAGTGGTGATTCTCTGATACCATATATAATAGTCTAACACAAAATTCAGCTCATAGACAACCCATCATGGGGGTGGTTTGCACATGCATAACACATCTCCTTGATGGACAATGTAGCTTTGCCAAAAAAAAAAAGTGTCTCGAAAACACTATTGTCGGTGTGTCGATTTAATCCTTCACCAGCAACAAATTCTCATGGTTGCGAGGCCAAAAAAACCTTATTCTTTGGTCATCAAGGCACCAACGCAACCATGATGAACCTCAAAGCACAAATCAAATTATACTGGTTTAGGACTCCCATTGATGTGCATTGATATATAGGCGCCATTAAAGAGTGGGGATGTTACATCGACCAACATCTTGTCGCCTTCCTCCCTCTCCCTCTCTCATCACTCCTCTCAATGCTCACACTACCAAGATAACACCCTCCCTGATGACAACCACAACACTCCTCCACCCAGTCCAACCACTGGAGAAGAAAAGATGGAGCCCAAGCAAAAATTTAAAATCAGTGAGATTTTTTGACAATCATACATGCATCTGTGAGATCTTGAGCAAAGAGAGGAGGTGGGGACAAAACACGATTCTTGGATCAAGATACGATAGGAGGGAACATGCATGTGATCACATATACTTGTGGAAAACTCACTCGCACAAGCTATTAAGAACTAATGTTTTGTGGGATCGAGTAAGACTAAGAGGGGTGGGATTAATGGTTGGGTGGACCATGTGTAACGCCATGCTCTTTATTAGTGCCTCCTTGGCATTTTACCTAGATCTCCACTAGCTTTTAATCCAACAACCCAAATTATAGCATCCTAGGCTAATCCTTTGGGGGTAAATTAAGGTTGAAAACCCAAACGAGGTGCCATCTGCCATGCAATTGTGGGCCAATCCATTGAGGTGGTCTAGACTCAAATCGTTTTTTTGTTAAGACATTAGGGTGTTATACCAAAACTGAGCAGGAAGGGATGTAGGCTATGAAGATTCAAAGAACATGCATGATATGCTAAAGTAGAACTGGGCTAGCTGACTATTAAGGAGTTGTGTACGAGGGAAATTAATGACCCATCCTCATCCTCATAGGAAAATATTTTTCTCCTTGTCTGTTTTATTTAATGGGGAATAGATTTTCTCCCATACCCATCCCCACAAAGAGCAAATTATCCCAATCCTAGGTCTCTAATAGAGGAATTCTCTGTTGTAGATGGTTGTTGTCATCTGTTATCCTAACTGCTACTCAAGCAAATCATTGGGTGACATGGAAAGGAGTGTGCTACATCACCTGATAACAGCAAAAGTAGTTTATGCGCGTGTGTTGAACTGCTTTTCTAACCTTGAAGTTGCTTCTTAAAACTATAAAGGCAAGCTTAACAAAGTACCATTGCTTTTCCAAGCTGCTCCTTAAAGCCTTGTAAGTTTAGACTTGCAACAAATAAGGCAATCATAAAAAGAGATTGAACATAACAACACCCTTCAAGGGGGAGGGGGGGGGGGGATGGGTTTGTTGTTTTTTTTGGGTGCGGCGGCTAGGTGGGTGGGCGTGGGAGACTGGGGCAGGTGGCCCTTCCTCGGCGGCTGTGGCTGGTGACCTCTGCCCGACGCCGTCCTCGTTCTCCGCCCCTTGGCTCGGTCCCGTCCTCGCCGTCTGGTCCCTCCCTTTCTCTGAGGTGTCAGATGGCGTGGGTGGCTTCTTCCGTGTCAGGCTTCGATGCTCGTGGGACGCCACGCAAGATCGCGGCCTCGGCCGGTGGCTTGGTGGTTGCTCTTCGCCCTCGGAGGCCTCTGTGCGCTAGCTTGCAGCGATGGTCTTGGGCGAAAGCCCTGCCCTCTTGGGCTGGTGATGGCGTCACCTCGGTGTCGTTCCCTTGTTGGAGGCATCACTTTCGGGCCTTCCCCTGCCTTGAGTGCAAACTCTAGCGGTTTCAGCGACGGCGGCGGGTTCTACCTGTCGTTACCTTGTTGAAGGCGTCGTGGTCGCTGCTCTAGCTTTGTGGGTGTCCGTTGGGTCTGCTGCTCCGGCAGTGGCCGAGGGGTCTGCTGCTCCAAGTGTCGCTCGTCGTTGTGGGTTTGTAGGTTGGGTGGCCGGCGATGGCCGGTGTTTTCCTTTTCTCCTTTTCCTCTCTAAGGTGTGCGTCGCTTCGAGTGCGTTTCTCCCAAGATGGTCGATGGTGTCCTGGCTCGGCGGGGTTGCAGGTGGTGTCTTTGCGGTTGCATTCTCGTCTTCTTGCTTTTTTCTTTTTTCTCCTGCTATATTAATGAATTAGGTTGGCAGTGCTCCTGTCCCTCTTTCAAAAAAAAAAAAAAAATGAGGTGCAGAGAAGAAGACGACGACGAAGACGAAGCTAGAGGTGAAGCGAGGCAGAGCGCGCATAGCAAAGGTATCCCATCACGGGCGCTCGCCACGGGATACCATCGAGGATGATCGAGCGGAACCATGAATAGTCCCCTTCCAAGGCAAATTGCTTGTTTAATTTACTTCCTAAGGCAAAGCGATGATGCATGCGGTGTATTTTGGTACGGGGCAGAGGCCATTCAACTCGATCCGCCCCAACCCCAAGTTCGTAGACAAACCAATGCGGCCGTGTCCATCTCCGGCCCGCGACCGCGCGACGCGACGCGACGTCGTTGTCACCACCGAATCAGCGAGACGCCGGCCGCGCCGTGTGCTCCAGCTCGCGCGCTCGTTATTATTGTAGTTCCGACCTCCGACCCTCCGCTAGTTCCCCCGGCCAAAGACCGCACCGAATCGTCGAGCCTGCAAGCCCTACCCGGCCGGTGTTTGATGTTCTTCGACAGCGACCGGCAATGCCTGAAACGATACATCCAGACGCACATCCCATCATCTCATGCCATGCCATACGCCCATACGCCGACGCCGCCGCCGGCGACGGCGACGGCGAGAGACGCATCATCGAAGGCTACACCTGTGACTATGAGCGCAGCACTCCTTTCCATATATGCCGTACGTTGCGGTGTACCGTCGCCAGCCATGTGCCGGATCCGTGGTTGCTTGGCCGTTCAAGAACGAGCTCGATTCCAGGCAAAGACTAAAGATAAGTTTTTGGTATCGATCTGAGATGCAAGCATAGCAAGAGTGAACAGAAATTTTAGAGTGGTGTGCCATGGAACAGTCAACCAGTGATGGGTTAGTAGTTAGCAAGTGCTCTCTGCTCCAGCAAGCAGCCAACTTCCATCTTGAGTTAAGTCTGCCCAAGAACTGATGCAAGAAGAGTGAAGTGATCATACAGCCTTTTCAAGGTTACATGTGTGCGTGATTGTGCACAGTTGATGATCGAGATCACTAACTCCATGCCTCCATGGTGATGGCCAACAAGCTATGAGCTATCCCGTTCCATGCCATGGCGTGTCGCTGCAAGGGCGACCTGATGATACACCTGTACAGCCCTAGTGCCCTACCAAGAACACCTCATCCTTCTCAATATTGATGATCTGATCGATGCTAGTATTAGGTAGCTCCGAGTTTGCAGCTTCTGATTTGTTCTATCTGATGACTGAGCTACCAGTGAGGCCATGAACCAGTTCTTGAGCTCGTATGTGGCTGCCCATGGCAGTGCCTCTCAGCCTCACGATGAACCAGTGTCTGCTTGATTGATGCTGATCGGTTTGGTAGAACACAGGTACCATGCCAGGTTTCCGTTTTTCCTCAGCTCGGTGATGATCTTCGACTCGTCGGATCGTTCGATTCATCACATTTTTAAACTCCGCGAGCCATCACATTTTTGAACTCCGCGTGTGGATTTTCTTCGAATTCCATGCATGTCTTGGATCCCCCGATTTGACCAGCACGTTCTATCGGCGATGCAAATTGCGTCGAATCTGCGCCGCAACGATGGGTTCGACGCATTTTTTGCATCGTGCGTCGAGAAATCAATCGATCCGATGACCAAATTTGCCTTCATATGTTGAACAAGAACAAGCTAGGTGGCTCGGTTCACCAGGTATTCTTTCCCCAGCGGCATCAACGAGCTCCGGTCACTCCTGGGGCGAATCGATCCGATTTCCGACGCTACGCCGCAAATGCAGCAGCCGGGGCACCGTCCCCGTGACCGGACCAGCCGGAAGGAGGCGGCGCTCCGGCGAGACGGCCGGCGACCGCGCCGCCACAGGGGAGGAACCCAGGGCGAACTCGCACACCTCCGGGAGGGGCGCCACGAGGTGTGTCACTTGGGTCGTGCTCAACCCCGCCGTAGCCGGCCGAAACGGCGTCGGATCGACGCGGTTCCGGGCTCGCCGGCTTCCTCTGCAAGGCTGCTACGCTCCCATGACGCCGTACCCCACTGTTCACCGGTGCACCTCCTGCCGCCGGCGAGGTTTCCCCCACAAACTCACACAGAAGCGCCGCCCGGAGCAGCCCGGATTCGCCGATCGATATCTCCCAGGATAGGAAACCAAATTCGAAAAATCTACGTTCGTTCGAAAGCTATGCTACGTATCTACGTAGCGGAAGAAATTCGAGGCGAATTGGTGCGGCGGATCGGGAGATATTCGGCCGCAAATCGGGAGGAGAAGCACACCTTGGGAGGCCGGCTCCGCTAGCCATTGGTGCGGCGGCCGATTGGGGGGGCAGCAATCCGCGGCACCGGATGGGGCGCGCGGGTGGCCGTTGGATGGCGCGGGATCGGACGGGTGGGGTTTGACGTGGGGCGCGTGGGGTGGCGATCCGCGGCGCGGCCGCCTCGGCCAATCAGCGCGCAGCGTTGGGCTCTCCCCGTCGTCGCGTCGTCTCCCACTATTTAACCACCGCATCCTCCGCCCCGACCTCCTCACCCACCACCGCACACAGCTCCCGCATCTCTGTCCGCTCCGGCGCCGGGCACGCACGCACGCACGCCGCCACGCGCGCGCGCGCACACTCTCCTCTCCTCTTCGCTTCGCGGCAAGGCGCGGTGGTGCATTGATGTCGACCGAAGTAGCTGCGACCGAGGCCGCCGTGCCGGTGGCGGAGGCGGGCGCCGACCTCGGCCCCCCGGATGCGGCGGATGTGGCCGCCGCGGCCGCGAAGCCGGCGAAGGCGAAGAAGCCCGCGGGTCCGAAGAAGCCGCGCGGTAATCCCGGCCACCCGCCGTACGCGGAGGTACGAGGACTCTGAACCCTTCTCCCGTTTCCTTGGATTTCGTGTCGGGTCTGGATCTGAGTGGTCGGCGCTCGCACAGATGATCTCGGAGGCGATCGCGACGCTGAAGGAGAGGACGGGGTCGAGCCAGTACGCGATCGGCAAGTTCATCGAGGACAAGCACAAGAATCACCTCCCGGCCAACTTCCGCAAGCAGCTGCTGGTGCAGCTCAAGAAGCTCGTCGCCGGCGGCAAGCTCACCAAGGTCAAGAATTCCTACAAGCTGCCGTCGGCGCGGCCCCCAGCCGCCGCCAAGCCCAAGCCCAAGGCCAAGCCGGCTGCAGCGAAGCCCAAGTCCAAGCCGAAGGCAGCTGCGAAGCCGAAGGCTGCAGCCAAGCCGAAGGCCAAGGCGCCTGCCAAAGCCAAGCCCGCCGCGAAGCCGAAGGCGGCAGCCAAGCCCGCGGCCAAGCCGAAGGCAGCCGCGAAGGCCAAGGCGGTAGCTAAGCCCAAACCTGCCGCCAAGCCGAAGGCCAAGCCAGCTGCGAAACCCAAGCCCAAGGCCGCCGCCGCGACCAAGCCGAAGGCCACCGCCGCCAAGTCCCGCCCGGCGAAGGCGGCGAAGACCTCTGCCAAGGACACGCCCGGGAAGAAGGCCGCGCCTGCCGCCAAGAAGCCCGCCGCCGCTGCGAAGAAGTCCCCAGCCAAGAAGGCCGCGCCGGCGAAGAAGGCCCCCGCTCCCGCCAGGAAGGTGCCGGCCAGGAAGGCGAAGAAGTAGGCCTCGGCGTGCAGGAAGAAGCTAGGTTTTCATGGTCGTTTTTTTGTTTTAGCTGTTTCTTTTTTTTTTTCTTGGTCCTTAGCCCAGAGAGGGGTGGTCGGGGGCACAGCTGTGTAAATTTGATATCGGGGCGGGGGTACGTTTGTCATTTCGTGCCCAGGGTGCAGAGAGACGATGACGAAGAGGGTTTGTTTTAGGACATGTATTTCCGTAGGGGATTGGGGGTGGGGAAGTTTTTAAATTGTGGTGATATCTGTCAAAAATTACTGTCTTTTCTAATTATTTACTGTATGTTAGTGTTAAGCTACTGTGTTAACTCGTGAAACTCCCAAATTCTGGCTCTGAATTAACTAATATTTATCAGAACAGAGTGTACATCGTATTCTTTCGGGTTTGCTTCCATCCGACGTCTTGATGAGCTGTAAAACAATTTGCCTTTTTAAAATCAATCTCGGATATTCACTTGTGCGTTCTGTTGAACATTTTGCATCTGATATCTACTGTTTCGTGCCTTAGTGGGCTTCATGAATCTTATCGGATTTCGATCCAAACTCCAAAGCGGATGATTTATGGGCTTGGAATGTTGGAAGAGAGGGGAGGGAGACTTGGGCTGCATGCTTCCACAGTTCCACTTGTGATTATTTGCCGGGAACGGGTGGGGCGGGCGACACGTGGACGCCAATCTGGAGGGAGGCGGGAGTGGCTGCTTGCTCTGAATGGGAGGCCGTCTCGGTTCTTGAATTGGACCGGAAACCTAGGGTCCGCGGCGTAAAGATTCGCCGTAACTGCCAGTGTCCAGGTGACTCGCGGCGCCCGCCTCTCTGCTTTCAAAAAAAATTTACCCTTACCCCCCCGTACTTTTACCACCAGTGTTTTTTCTCCGAGTTGTTTCGGTGCTGGGCCCACTGCGTCCTTGCTTTCCTGCAATGCTTCCTTTCTCTCCCGCGTTTGAACAGATTCTGTATGCACGTTCATCTCTCTCTCTCTCTCTCTCTGCAATGTTTCCTTTCCCTCCCGCGTTTGAACAAATCCTGTAAGAACGTTTAGATCTCTCTCTGTGAATGAGATCATGCGTACTAATCGATGCTGAATCACGGGGTGGTATGATACAAGAATCAGTCATTGGCATTAATGGTGTGAAAGCACGGGGTGGTATGATAAGGATGGTGAACGCTGCCATCGCACGCTGTGAATGGATGCATTGCCAAACAAAACAAGTTATACTCTGTCTGGTGTACTCCATGCCCCCGATTGTACGTAGCCACTAGCTAGCCAAGTAGCCAGTGCGTACGCGAGCAACCGCATATGATCATTAGCTTGAACTGTCCACGGCTCCACGCATACCATATGCATCGGGCAGTTATCATTAGTGCTATATATGCAGCGAATGCATCCTAAAAATTACGAGTAGATGACAATATATCGGAGCTAGGGCAGCATCAAATCTTGATCGCTAGCAACTTCACCGCCTCCGGCGGCGTACGATGATGAACAATCGATGCACGGGATTAATTATTACCAGCGCGCATTGGGGTTTCTTCATATTATCGAGGCAAATTAAAGGGCGCGCGATATGTCACCCGTTTCATGCATTGTTTGTTTGGGCGTCACGTCGCGTCGCGTCGCGTTTGCCCTCCCAGCCGTTAGTTCAAATTACGCGGACGCCATCCCTCCAAAACGCGACGCGACACTACAAAACGCCGAAACAAATGAGCCATCAATCCCCTTATGTATAGCTCATGCACATGCATATTTTGTTCAACCCTGAAGGCCAAAAGCCCATTGACCACAAAAACACATAGCAACGCGCATATATGGAATGGGTTGGAACGAGGAAGGTTTGGATGTTTCGACTCTTCAATTTTTCAGTTAACAAAGGAATCTTTTCTTTTTTTGTAATCTTAGGAGTGCACACATTCTTGGATAAACTTTTTAATAAAAAAAAATAGCAAACATAGTTAATTAGCCTTTTATTCTGCCAAGGGAAAAAAACCTTTGTTAGACATGCATTCAAAAGCTTAGTCCATACGTAGTAGGGTCTCTATATGGAGTATAAAGCAAGGACAGACGGAGCACCAAGTTAGTCAGATAAATTTTCACATTAATTGGAGAAAAATAAAAAATCTCCACCATCAATTACGGTGGGGCTAGATTATAAAAATTTAGATTGAATCTATTATAGAAAAAATTCCACGTAAATCAGATAAAAAGAAAAGATCCATTCCATCGATTACAATATGGTTGTATTATAACGACTCTGATTAAATCTATTATGGGAAAAATCTTCACTTAAATTAGAGAAAAAAAGAAAAGATATATGTCGACGTTGATTATATATACTGGGTCCAGATTATAATGACCCTGATTGGATTTATTATCAGACGGTACCCCCAAGCGAGGCTCACTGTCCCAACTTAATGATCTCCATCGACGAAGCCCCCGAACCACCTTTGGAGGTTATCTTGATCTTGTTCTTGGCTTTCGCTGTTCGATCAAGGGATTGGACCTGCTGAAGATAATTGACCTTCGCACTCTCCATAGCTCCACTGACACCCTCCGATCGAGCTACCCCCTCCATCATACCACGGGGGCTCTGTCATAAATTCCCTTCTAGGCATCGAATCGGGTGGTAAAACCTATGAACATGGACATCACGCCAAAGGGTATAAGTGGTCCAAGTCTACAACGACGGTGCCCTATCCTTGCAACTGCAAGCGAAGGGGTCGGAGTATGTTTTGAGTTTGGACGCTAAGAGGAAGGACTTAGAAGAGCATAACGTTCGAGGGAGCTCGATCCGAGTACGCGCTTGTTTCAGGACGTGTTAAAATTTCACATTCCATAAAATTCAATTTTACAACTCATATTACATTAGCACAAACGGTTAGATCAAGTACAATTTCACGTTCCGTATTAAATTCAAATTGAAGCTAACGTAAACGATCTATAGAAAGTTTATTCTCACGAATAAGCCGTTACAAGATGCCGATGGGGTCTATAGGCCCTTAGATACCTTGCTATTCAGTGTTCGCTAGCGTGATACTAGTATATTATCGGGAACGTTAATTAAGCGCCTCCCCACGACGGGCCGATGGAGTGTGCAGCGTTCACCTGGCCTGATGGGTTCTTGGGCCTAGATAGGCGAGGCCTATCGAGCTGGTTCCTACAAGAGTTAATTTGCAAGCATGTTGCTACCGTTAATATCCAGGCCACAATGCTTGGCGCATGCACACCTATCGCTTTTGCTAATCATCAAGTGACGGATTTTTAGAGAAGTCCTAATCGATTTTCTTATATACCTAGCTAGATGCTCCTATCTTTCTCCTCTCCAGTCGTCGTTGCTGCCGCTGTCTTCTTCCGTCGCCACGCCATGGAGCTCGATTAGGTTTTGGGCTGGGGGTGAGGTTTGCCGATGCCTGGGGCTTAGAGGGAGGTCGAGTGAGACGGCGGCATGGCGGTGGGGTTGGGCAAGGGCAAGGGTGGTGGCGAGGCGGCAATGACGGTGTCGGAGCCGGGGGAGGAGATGAAGACGGTTGGGCAGTGGAGGAGGATGGATCGGCGCAGGAGAGGAGGTGTTAGGGTGGGTGGGAAAGATGCAGCGGCAGGGTGCGTGGCGGTAGAGGAGGAGGAGGCGAAGCAGAGGAGTCAGGTCGAGGAGGAGCGGAGTTGGTTGCGGGGAGATACAGAGAGAGGGGAAAGTGAAGGGGAGGTGCCTAATTTGGATCGTTGGATCTCAATTCAAATAGTCTAAAAAATCACCTGAGAATTAAATAATCTCCATCGCCTGATGTTAAGCCGATCCCATATATTATCGATTAGTTTCACCTCCCGATCGAAAGCATCGCTCTCTTGATAAAGTACCAAGCTTCATTAGTACGCTTCGGGGGACAGTCTCCAAACCTGACTGCCTTAAAGAAGCTAAAGCTAGAATTAGATTGAGTGGTAAGATACGATGATGGAAGTGCGCATTAGCTTCCTTTTTGTATAAAGGACCGGCTTTTGTGCTAATCAAAGCGTATAGGCCATCATCAAGGATTAATTTGGCATTCTTCTCCTGCGATATTCCATGAAGCGGCATCGCGGTTTCTTTCCTTGTTATCGACTACAATAGCTCGACATGTATGAAAATTACGAGGAAATAAACTGCCGACCTTTGAGATCTCTTCAAGTCAAAACATTTGGTTTGGATACGCATTATGCTACTGTGTAAAGCTAAAAACAGGTTAATTATAATGACATTTTTGCTATCTACGATCCAAATTTCTTTTTTTTATTCACCGTCCATTCGTCGTGCCAACTTTCTCCTCTCCTGTACGTGCATGTGATTGCAAATTCATCCTGATCTGCACATGCATGAATGAACAATTTGAACTATCCCAACCTGATTGCTTATGGCATTTTATGAAACATTTATTTTGTTTGATCCAAATAACCTATTAAACTTTTACTCGACCTATTAAATTAACTCTTGCTACCTAGCAGGCAAACCATGGATATATATATACATCTAACTATACACATTTCATCCAACCGGCACAATCATCTTTCACCTCTGGTGTACCATAGTAGTGTTGGGACACTATCCCATTACTAGTACAGCTTATACATATAGCTTGTTTCTTGCCCTTTTTATGATCAAAACGAACGATGAAGTTTTCAGCGCGCTCACCATTAGTTTTACTTGTAGTGCTTGGATGCAGAGTTGGTGCATACTATCATTAGCTACTACTCTACCTAACACGTCGTGGGATCCACTATGCAGGATTGTTTTAGTGCCTAATCACGGCCGGAACCGGCTAATGTAGGAGCTGTGTTGAGGTTACGGTTGACCTGCTTAATAATTGTCAGGTAGAAGCATCCGATGTTGGCTATGGGGGCCCCTCACTGCGTGACCGGTCGCCCTCCTCTTCCCCGGCTCTGGATTTCGGATCTTCTGCATCAATCAGTGCAGACCGGAGATCATCGCTGATCTGATCGATCTGATCTCCCTACGCGTCGATTTAATGGTCCTGGATGTTATAATTTGCGGTTGCCTGTACAATATTTGCTAGTATTTGTTTTGGTCACAAATATTTGACGTTTTAGATTTTTTACGGCCTCTAAAACACAACTTTAACGGTAAACTACCTCATCTATTTCACTATATTTGTTTACACCCACCATTGCGCACAGATCCAGAAGATACAAATTCAAGTGAAAAAGTATATTAGATGACCATGCTACCTCTAATTAATAAAGTTGGTCGGCTGCATGTATTTTAACTTTTCGGAAACAATAGTTTGATATTATCATTGAAATGGATCATAAAGCATCCTTGTTACTACAATGGACAAACAATTTAAAACAGATACTCCTAATGATATGGACGAACAATTTATGCATTTCACAAGATTGATGAATAATTTAAAAATGTCGTATTCATAAATACTCCGATTGCATTGAGCAATATTTGTGCTGGCCATCCCGGCAGCAAGGAGGCAAGGACAGAGGACCGTGTAACGTAGCATAGCATGCAACAGTACACGCTGTACAACCAGTACACGGCCCGATCCTCCGCTAGCCGGACACCGCGGCTTACAGGTGGGCCCAGACATCCAGACCCCACAGAACAGCACGGCTGCACGGCCTCGCGCGCGCTGCGGTCCGACGTCCGAGAGCCCGAACTGAAACACGCGGCACCTCGTGCACGGGGAAGCAACCCACACAGCGTAACACACACTTTGATTTCACACGCTCGCTCTCCCTCCCTCTCTCTCTCTCTCTCTCTGTGGCGCACGGCGAGGCAGGTGGGTCAGTGGGTGGAGGCGACCCACGCGCCGTCGGGCTTCTCGGCGGCGTCCGCCGAGCGGCGCGGCGCGGCGGCGGGGGCCAGGGAGGCCGAGGCCTCGAGGCCGGGAGGGGGAGGCTTGCACTAGCGGAGCGGGGCGAGCTCGCGCCGTCCCGGTCCCTGCAGCGGCCATGGCGGCGAACGGCGAGGGTGGCGGAGACCCGGCGGCGGCGCGGCGGCGGTGGGATCTCACCAATAAGGGGGCCGAGAGCATGTAATGACGGTGGCTGCGGTAGACTTTTTTGGTTGTTTCTGTTTCCTTGGGGGGTTTATACGAGCAGTGTGTGTGCTGCTAGAGCAATGTTGGTGCCGGAGCTCGTCTTCTAGCTTGATGCTAGATCTATGGGAGTCGCCCGTGATTTGCACGGGTTTTCGGTGATTTTCGGGTGATTTTTTACTTGGTCTAGATTGGCGAGCTAGGGTTTCGATATTGGAGGAGATAGCATAGCCTTGAAAATGTCTCGTTTTTGTAGCTATTGTCGGGGAAGCAAAAGGTCACATTGCAGCCCGTAGCTCCCAAATTCCGTTGCTTGTTTTAATCTTGATAACATGGGCCAGAAGACGGATTTCCCCGAAGCAAGCGCTTTTCAAATGGCTAAATGAGTGGTTTTTAAGAGTTTTGGGGGTATCACAGGGATATCATGATTTTTCAATATAATTTATTTAGAATCTTTTAGAAGAAATAGATTTGAGCCTTATTTTTTGAAATGACAAGTTTATTTCACGGAATCTTCCTTCTTGTTGAACACTGAATAAATCTAGAATGGAATGAGAAATTTCTGACTGACGTGCTTGGAACTTTTCAATGCCTAGTTTTAGATGTCACTGCCACATCTTGTAGGTATTGTTAATTGCAGCTTTGCCGGTTTCTAATTTTCAGCCTATTCATGTGAAGATGTCAAGATATTGCCTTGCTGTTAGGATTGTCCAAGTTTTTTGTATGGTCTGTTGATACACAATTGGAGATCTAGTCATCTTTTTCCGCAGTTCTTGTACACTTTCAGTGTTAGGAGGTCGTGTATTGCGGTGACAATAATTCCTTTTTTATTCAATGTGGCGTCATAAACTGATTTTTTTAATGTTCATTAGGAAGAAGCCTCCAAGCTTAGACAACTGCCGTCATCTTTTCACTCCCCCCCCCCTCCCCCCTCCTGAGTATACATATCTTGGTTAAGCATGCCTTTTGCCTGATTGTAATAAATGTGCTTGAATCTTTAATTATCCTCCAGCATCGTTGAGGTATTTCTTCAAGTATTACAGTTGCTTGCATGGTATTTGCGTAGAATAATTTCAGAGATGTACTTCTTGTTTATAAATGGTAAATGAAGCCCTTAATGTTTATTATCCACTATTATGTGCTATAGATATTATTCTATTCTATCCCACTTTAATTCCTAGATAGCTCCAGCTGTCCAACTGTGGAGTTGGTACTTTTATTCATATTCTTTAATTCCTGCAGTCCAATGGTGAAGGAGGCTGTAGAAATCTCCACAGATGAAGAATCCGATGGTGTCATTATATGCCCACCAAATGGCAGCTCGGATCATTGCGAGGAAGTTATTAGTAACAACCATCATGATGGCTGCCCAGAAGGCCAATTAGATTTTGTTAAAGACTCAGATATGGATGGTGATACCCAGGAAGACAAGCGCGTGAATCAAGATTCACTGAGGTTGATCGATCAAGAGAAGTCTGCTCCACCTAAGTCACCAACAAAATCTAGTGTTTCTGGGTCTGCGAGATCTAAACGTACTGTTCCTCATCCATTTGTTTGTTCTACCCAAAGAAAATCTTCTGGAGGAGGAAATGGTGGTGTGGCTCATCCATCCATCAATGGTGAAAAATCTGGTGATAAAAGCAACTCCTCTCCATCAAGCTTGATAAAGAAGGTATGTATGATGCTATCTGTGCACTCGCTGAAATTATATCATGATGCCACCCAATATCATGTGCCTTTTGTTCTGGATTCTATTTATAGATCTTGTATATTAGCCCTAACATACATCATGTAATAGTCGTACAGTCTAGCATTGGCTAGGGTAATGTTTACTAAGTACGTTATGTATAAACTATTTTAGATACCAAAGCTATCAGATTGAGCTTCTTTACATGCTAAAGTTTTCATTTGCATGAGGATTTCTTAAATTTGTTTTGCAAAGTGCATGTTAATTGGATGACATTCCTTTTCACTCTGTTCCTGGTCGATGTATCTCTTTGGCTGAAAATGTTATTTAGTAAGCTCACTAGAAATCTTCTATTGACATAATTAATGTGGCTATTATTGCAGTTCACACCTATGGCACCCAATAAGACTTTGCAGCCTGATCAAATATTTCACCCTCAAGAAGAAGACTCATGCTCTGTGACTTCGTCGTATCCTTTTTTATCTAATAAATAGTCATCGGGCTTCTGGTTTAGCTTTTCTATTTGCACTGTTCTTTTATTGTGTCTATTATTTGTTTTTAAAAATGTCCTTCCATTTCTTTCACAGCAAACTTCACGTTACATAAGGATTGGATTATATATTTGGATTTTCATTGTCAGATGACTAGAACATAAAAACTTTCGAGAATGAGGAGGGAGTTCTATTAACTGGGAAAAAAAGTTGTATCTTCCCATTCAAAAGATTTTGTTCTGTACTTCTGTCCGACTGAATATATTGTTAACATGATATTTTTCTCTTAGTTGTTTGAAACAACTGAACTATGCAAACATTCTGAGTTGTATGTGGGTCTTTTCCTGAGATGTGTACAGAACTACAACTTCGACAAGAGCTGGCAAAACAAGGGCAACTGTTGCAGTTGCCCCTTCATTTGTATGTGGTGACCGTGCAGACAAGAGGAAGGAGGTGCGTATGTTGTTTGTTTGAATTATTTCAAGACTGACATGTAGTATTCATTAATTATTCCCGACTAGCAATCATGTTTTATTCCAAAAGTAGCTGGTAGTCATGGTGTTGTTTATTCTTCAGTTCTACACAAAATTAGAAGAGAAACACAAGGCTTTGGAAGCTGAGAAGAACCAGGCCGAGGCCCGGAAACAGGTAAAAATTTACTCATGGTTTGCAATGTTCGGTATTGATTACTGTTGGGGCTTGTTGATGGTGTTTTCTGAAGAAAAACAGTCATAAGGGTTTATTTTAAGCATGGCTATTTGTATTTTGTGATGCACTAAAAAACAAAGCACATTTCTCTGATAGTCAAATAGAAGATTTGTGGAAACTCCTTGCTAACCACTCCTCATCTCTTATTAATTATTTTAATCTTGAATATTTCCATTCCGGACACACTATTTTTTTAAAAAAAGACACTCTATTTTGGATCCACTTTCCACTTTTCCTCTATGCAATTAGGACCTCAAAAACTTTGCATCTTTTATCGGACTAGCATTTTACAAATGTGATGACCTATATCACATCATTCATTTTTTTATCTTAATTTCCTACATAAATTCTAGTGATTTTTCTTTCCTAAGTTTCTTTTATGTGATAGGACTATCTATAATCGCCTATGCACAGATGACCATTTATTTTTTTATTCTTACATTTGTGTTTTACAAAATCTATGTTATTTTTCAGTTATAAATTGTATTGTCTGCTTACATCTGAAATTGGTCATGTTCCAGCCTGTAAGATCCATCATACTTACTATAGTAATTTTTGTAAGCATTTTCCATCTTCAATCCAACAGGCAACAAGTTCATACCTTTTCCTTTTAATTTTTTAAAAGTCAAATTGTGTAAAAACAAGGGCAGCATAAAATAATGTCGATAATCCAAGTTTTGCTTTTATCTGATCATTGTGGTGGTCTGTTTAATATTGTGCTGTGCTAAACATAATTTGGTGAATGAATCTTATACAAGACTACTGCCACATCTATTTTTTTATTGGAATAAAAGCTGGATTGAATATGTGCATCTATGATTCTCCTTGAGGGCATGTTTGTGGCAGATTTTTCTCAACTTTCTTTGTTCAGATTCAACTATCTTTTTGGATTATATTTTTTATCATAGACACAACATGGAAAGAGAATTTATACAATGGTTAATGCCTATGCGCAGGGTGGAACAGATGCATATGATGTTTGAACTTTTTGTCGCCCAAGTTTTGGAAGATGTTGATGTTATTATAGACCTGTTGTTACAATTGTTAGTAATATTTCTCATGTTCGATTTTGGTGTAGGAAGAGAAAGAAACAGCTTTAAAACAACTAAGGAAGTCCTTGGTTATCAGAGCAAAACCCATGCCAAGCTTCTACCAAGAAGGCCCACCTCCAAAGGCTGAACTTAAGAAGGTAACTCGTAGCTGTAAATTATTTTCTGTCTTTGGTGTGGAATATTTTCGTAAGAGGAGAATGTTGCACATGTCACTGAAATGAGGGAAGACCTTGATAACAATAGATGTTGCAGTGTGATTTGCTTGAGATACATTTGTTATGGCTTTTCTTGTGTTACAACTAGTAATTACACATGCATGGTTATTTTTATGACAAGCACATTGTTGGTTAATTTTCCATAATTTGATGATTCTACAGATGAGTGATATGACATAAGTGAATTTTGGTTATGCTCTATTATGAGTTATGTTTTTGCCTTTTATGTCAAGGTGCCTCCAACCCGTGCCAAGTCACCAAAGTTTACAAGGAGAAAGAGCTGCGGCGACACCCCACCAACGCCAGAGGGTGCAAACACCACCAGCGCAGCATGCCAAAGGCCACATCGTCACAGCGTCGGGAACCCCAAAGATGCCAACAGGGCACAATGCTTGCCGAAGAATGGTGTAGCCACCAAAACCCGAGCCGTCAAACCCGTGAGCTGAAGGCCCCCCTCCGAAGATCGCTGTACAAACCCCCTAACTCGAGCCGTTTCCATTTTCGATGCCAGTTCGCTTTAAATCTATACCTCACATCACCCAAAGACGGCTTCAGTGCCGAGGATATCGGCGCGCGTTGCTGCTGGACCATTCCCCCCTTTTCCTCTCTCTGCATTTGCTTGTATGAAGACTGTTTTGCTGGGAGCCTGAGACCATGCACCATTCCATGTTGCAAATTGTCAAGTGCTGTGTGAGGAGTCAGCCTCTCGGCCCTTTATGCTCTTGATGGACTAATGCATGCTCTTGATGAACCATGTACCGTTTCATGTTGTAAATTGTCGTATGGGAAATGCATCATCTCAGCAGCAGGTAGGAGCATGCAGTGATTGGATGAATCATCAGATGCTGGAGATGGCAATGGCGTAGCTTTCTTGTGCTGGGTCCAGCGGCGCGCACGACGTCTCCGCTCCAACTGTCTGCTACCATGGTGTCGATGCTCGCAAATTTTCTGTTGATGCCAAATCCGTGCCTAACTTTTCAAAAATTTATACCGAATTTTACTCTAATTGCACCTCTGGACACTGGTTTAGCTTATGGCCGGCTTGTCAAAAACCACAAACCAGATGGTAGCTTCCCTTGAAATAGAAAGAAAATCGTGCGATAAATTGTTCTGGACCATTCAGCTGATCGGTGTGTGCGGTTTTGCGAATCCTAATGGTATCGTTCTTGTTGAATTCGCTTGTTGTGATTTGATTTATTATTAAATATATTTTAAATATGACTTATATTTTTATAATAATTTTTTTAATAAAACGAATGGTCAAAGGTTAACAGCAACTTTTTTCGTGAACGGGTAGTATAAAAAAATAAAAATGATCTAAGCCGTCAAGTTAAAAAGAAATGAATGATGCGTAAACACTGATGTCTTCCACGAAATTTCTCAATTTTGGGGATGAGAATGGAGTTAACGTAAGGTATAAACTGCACGAACCTTTCAACTTGTGGCGCGGTTCTTAAACGAAAAAGAAGTTCGAAAGCCACCTGCATTAAATTAGATGGGAAAAAAATTAGATGGGACGTAATAACACATTTAAATTGATAGTCAAGAAAGCCACCTGCATTGCGTTCAATTCGAAAAGAAATGATCAACATCCAACTGCATCCAACTCTCTCCTCTATTCCTTACTGTGATTTGTTCTATGCTTGCTGCCGACCTTCTATGACAAATTCCCCGAGTTGTCCATCTCGAATTTCACAGGCAAAAAAAACTTTGCTTTAACATTTTTTTTTAAAAAAAAATTATTGGGTTCTTGGTAGCTGACGACGAGCAATGCTGCCGTGAACAGGAAAGGAGGAGAGATCTGGTCATCTGAGTGTTGTTTCTTTCCTCTCCGTCTTCTCTTCCACCCTTAAATCGATCCGTGATCGCTTCAATGGATGAGATGAAGGTATTCCAGGTGAATCCTTTTCTTTTCCCTTCCTTTTATCAACGATGGAATTGTATTGCTCCTGTTTTCCCCCGTGGAAGAACCGCTGAGTTCTTGCTTAATTTGGATCTAGTACGAGCTAAACTGCCTGCGTTCTTGCGTAATTTTGATCTAGTGCGAGCTGTCTGCGTTCTTGCTTTAGTTCTCGTAGGACAGTCTCTCTTTAGTATGGATGAGTCACACTTTTCACCATTAAACCTGCATTAGTACTGCTGAAGCTGCTAGTTTACCTAAATTTTAAGACTTCCTTTTGCATGTTATTAACCTACCATATAGCTTAATTTGCACCTCGTCTTCTCAGGAAAGAAACAAATCATGCATTCAATGACAGATTTTCGTCCTAACCTAAAAATCAATGGCTCCAAGAACAAGTAATTGCAAGACGTGGAGACTTCAACAGTTCTCTGCTCTACTATCTTCAATAATCCTTGAATGGGTTTTGATGCTTTTGTTGCTGCTTGAGGGGCTACTGTCATATCTTGTGACGGCATTCGCAAGCCTTTGCAAGCTCCAGCCCCCATGTCCACTGTGCACCAGGCTAGATCATGTCTTGGGCAAAGCAAAACCAGGTTTTTACCGTGATCTGATGTGCAATGCTCATAAGGCAGAGGTTTCATCATGGGGATTCTGTCAAATTCACCAAAAGCTTGTTGATGTCCACAGCATGTGTGATGCTTGCCTTCTTTCATACCAGCCCTTAGTGGGGAAACTCGGCTTTAGAATCAGCAATGCCGGTTGCAGATATAACTTCAGTTTGAAAGATTTATCCGAAGCACCAGTATTGGAGGATACATTATGTTCATGTTGCTCTAGACCATTGAAAGTTAAGCCCTATTCTTTTGTGTCTCTTCAGATGAAAGATAGTAGCATTGGCATTGGAGAGATCTGTAGAGGTGTTTCAGTTGATCAGTGTGTCAATGAGATTAATCATATCATATATAATGAGCTCAAGACCTCTGATTCTGAATCAGAGCCCCGACATCATGGTAATAATGCTAGGAGTTTGATGGAGGACGTTACCTATAATTTGAAGGAAGAATTAGCTTTGAGCCATGCACAAAAAAAGACTTCACATGGCAATGCACAAGAGGATATAGCCAAGCACTCTGAGTTGTCACCAATCCAGAATTATGATTCCAACAGAAAACCTTCTGGAGATTCAGGAGAAGTGTGCAACATCCAAGCTGATGACAAAGCAAACCTTCAGGCAACTGATCTTCCCAACATAGGTGGTCAGCAAAGTGCTGAAGATTCTAACAAGATAGGTCTGCAACTCTGCATGCCCATCTCAAATGTTCAAATATGTTCTTCTTTTTGTGATTCCTTCATTTGGATATGCTGAAAATGCTACCCTTTCTCATGCAGATAAATCGGACGATGATGAATGGCACAATGCTCTTAGTTGCACTGAGGACTTACCAGAAATTGTTAAATCAGCTGAAACAGACACCATGGCAATTGAAATAGAACCTGAACTTACTAATAGAACCATACGGAAGGATTGTTTTGGAGTTCATAAAGATTTTAAGTTACTGCTCTCACAACTTTGTACTTCCCAGGTATCTGATTCTTTGAATTACTTCATTGACAGTCCTAGTGTACATCAGGAACATCGTGAGCAAGCCATATTGCACAATATTACTAGAGCGCTCTCCATTGAGAGGAATTGTTCGGGCATTTCTGAGAGCACGGTGAATGAAGCTGAAGGAGAATATACAATTGATCAACTGAACCAGCAGATTGAATTGGACCGTAAGTCCATAAGTCTTCTTTGGAAGGAACTGGAGGAAGAAAGGAATGCTGCCGCAGTTGCAGCTAACCAAACAATGGCCATGATCACCAGATTGCAGGAAGAGAAGGCTGCAATGCAGATGGAAGCATTGCAGTACCAAAGGATGATGGAAGAGCAAAGCGAGTACGACCGTGAAGACCTTCAGAAGATGACTGACACGGTGCAAAAGCTCGAAGCTGACATAGAAAGCTATAGGATCAAACTTAAAGATCAATTGCTTGTTCAGGACATACGCGACCAAATGCACCTGTCCTGTTCAAAGGAATGTGAGCCTAGCATCTCCAGAACTGCTGAATCATTCTCTGGCTTCGAGGACGAGAAGGCGTATATCTCAAAACACTTGAGGGTACTGAAAAAGAAGCTTCACCAATTCTCAAACAACAGCCAAATCATCGAAGCATCAAATCTCACTGACAAAGAATATGCAGCTGATGACACAAATAGCAAGGATGTGTGCGAAGATGCTGACGATAATGTGGAGACGGAGAATTTGGTAGTAGAGAATCATGTAAGAAGGAATGGCAAGAACAACAAATACTTGTCCATAGGGATCAAGAAATTGAAACAATGTAAAGATGATCCTAAGGGTCAGTACTATGCTATGCTCAGTGAGAATGACTTGGCTTCTTTTGAAGATGAGATCTCTGAACTCAGTGCAAGGTTGAAAGCACTTGAAGCAGATCGCAGCTTCCTGGAGCACAGCATAAACTCACTGAAAAATGGGAAAGAAGGCGAGGAGCTGATCCATGACATAGCTCGTAGCCTTAGAGAGCTCCGAAAGATGGGAATCACCTGGAAGGAATACTATTAGCTGAACCTTCAATAGCTACTCATGTAACAGAGGTAACGGCCTCGATTAGCTGAGAATTAATCAATCAAACTACACACAAGTGAACCCCAACCACTAAATTATACCGAATCTATGAACAATGATTACTCCTTGCGATTTATTATCAACCATTTATCGTCAAGAACTCAAGATGAGCTAATTGGCGTGTGTTTATGTGGCAGGGTGTAAATGACGATGAGCTGACTACACTAGCATGTGCTTATGGTTGCTGTCATGTGGTGGATTTGCATGTGCGCCCGGCTTTCTGCGTGGAGTGTATATTGTACAGTCCGTTGCGAATTTTGAGTGCATACGATTTCTTTTTTCCAGAGTGCATTTTGGATTTGCAAGTGTGCAAAGGATCAAAGTTAGATATTGGAGTTTTTTAGTTGCTAAGATGGAGAAGAAATTGGCTAGCTGGAAGTGTAATTGCTTATCGATTGGTGGTCGTCTTGTTCTTTTAAATGCTTCTCTTTCTAGTGTGGTGGTGTACTTCATGTCTTTTTTCTTGATTCCCAAAATGGTGTTATATAAGTTAGATAAAATCAGGAGATCTTTCCTGTGGCAGGGTGGTTCTATTAAGAAAAAATATCATTTGATTAGATGGGATAAGCTGTGTAAACCTAAGAGAGCAGGTGGATTAGGAATCCGCAGGTTAAGAGAAATGAATATTAGTTTGATTTCGAAGTAGTGGTGGAAGCTAGATTCTAAAAAGGAGAGTCTTTGGAAACAATTAGTGTTAAATAAGTATGTCAAAAATAAGCCCATTTCTCAGATTAGAGTTAGAAATAAGGATTCGGCTGTCTGGAGGAATATTATGGCGGTTAGAGATTATTATTTGTGCAAAAGGGTGGTGTATTTGGGAGATGGCAAATTAGTCGATTTTTGGAAAGATGTCTGGTTGGGGGATTCTTCTTTGAAAGTTAGATATCCAGTTTTGTTTGCTCTTTGTGAGTATCAAAATATTTTGGTGTTTGAGGCTAAACAAATGGATTGGAACCTTTCTTTCAAACGCTGGCTTGACAATGAATGGTTTATTTTGTAGTCTAAACTGATTGATGAGTGTAGGACGGCTTGGTTTTCAGGAGGGTTTGATAATTTTACCTGGAAAAATGGTAATTCAAAAGTGGGATTCTCAGTAAAAAGAATGTATGATTTTGTTAGTGGTTGGGATAGAATCTATATTAGATGGCCTCAGCTGATTTGGAGTGTCAAAGTTCCTATGAAAATAAAAGTGTTTGCCTGGTTTGTCTTTCATAAAGCTATTCTAACTAAAGACCATTTGATTAAGAGGGGTTGGAATGGGAATCCTTTTTGTTTGTTCTGTTCTAGTGCGGAAGATGTGGATCATTTATTTTTTCGGTGTTCGACTGCACGAGCTATTTGGAGTGTGGTAGCTTCCTGTTTTCGGTCTGATAATCGACCAGTGAACCTGGAGGGTTCTTTTAGTTGGTTTCATCAGGTTTGGCCTGAAGGTAAATGTTTGTCGGGGGTGTGCATTTATGCTGTTATTTGGTCTATTTGGTTGGCGCGCAACAAATGGTGTTTCCAAGGTCAGGTTGTGCATTCTCCTTTATCGATATTACATTCTGCGTGTGAGTTTGTATATTATTGGGTAGGTCTTTATCCGGAAGGGGAAAAAGAGAGCCTTCGCTTGGGGGTGGATCAATTAAAGCAAGTTCTTCAGAAGATGGCCAAAGTTCAAGAGGATGGATGTTTGAGCCTGGATTCTGGGCGTATGGATGATAAGGGAAACTGAGTGATTATGTGAAAGATTTCTGGTTTTTATATCGCTTGGCTGATAGGTACATTTGGTGGCTGGTCGGTTGGATTTACAATTTTTGTGGCTGGTTGTAAAAACTGGGTTGTATTTTGAGCGGCTGGTCTGTGTTACCTTAATGTTGGTCTTTAGTTGGCAGGGGGAGATGGATTTAGCATTGTGTTTTGTTTTTGGTTCTGAACGCTGTAAAATTCTGTTCTTGAGGAATGGAATTGGGGTCAAGCCCCTGTTGCAAAAAAAAAGAGTGCATACGAGTTGACCAACATATGTATACAGTTTATCCAGAGCTTTCTTTATTTGTTCTCCTTTTTCCCAAGTTGTTTTAACAAGACCATTTCATTTTTTAAAAAAAAAATGAAAGAAAAAACTTGCATCTCATTTACTTTGTTGGCTCTTTTGTACATTATTCTTGTGTTAACGTTGTTTCTCTAAGAGGGAATATAATTCATCCTTCTGGCTTGCTCTAGGCAACAAAACACGCTATAGATGCAACGCTGCAATTCATATGCACCACAATCTGCAAGTCATGTGTGCTAATGATGAGATATTAAACGAGCCTTTACCATCTCTTGATGCCTAGACGTAGGGCTGAAAAAGAGGGCTCAAGCTCGAGAAGACTCGAGCCAGATTGACGCTTGAGCTCGGCTAGAACTAAGCCCCTACCTTGCGGGTTACTCCGAGTGGCTCCTTTTATATCTCTCTTATCACTATTTCTATAAGTCAAAATTAAAGATAAGATAGGTCCCCACCATATATATTGATGTACTCTCCACCGATCAATATATCTCTAATTTAAGGCCCCCGGACCAGATGGCTTCACCTGAAACTTCTTTAAGGCCTGCTGGGACTTCACTTCGACCGATCTGCTCGCGGCACTCCAGTGCCTCTTCAACCTTGACAGCAATGGGCTAGTTGGCCTCAACTCGGCGCTCATTGTCCTTCTGCCCAAAAAAGACACCCCAGTCTCAGCCTCGGATTACCGTCCGATCAGCCTTATTCATAGTGTGGGCAAGCTTTTCATGAAGATCCTAGCTTCCAGGCTAGCTCCCTTCATGAACGACCTCATTTCCCCCTGCCAAAGTGCTTTAATTAAGAAAAGGTAAATCCAGGAAAACTTCCTCCTGGTCCAGAGTACGGCCAAGTCTCTCCACAGATCCAACACCCCCGCCCTCCTTCTCAAGCTGGACCCTGAAAAAGCTTTTGATTCAGTGTCTTGGACTTACCTCCTAGATAACCTTCGCGCCCGTGGCTTCGGTGTCCGTTGGCGTGATTGGATCTCCATGTCCCTTGCCTCGTCTTCATCCAGAGTTCTCCTTAACGGCCACCCAATTGACACCATTCGTCACTGCAGGGGCCTAAGGCAGGGCAACTTGTTGTCCCCCTTTCTCTTCAATCTCGCCATTGAGCCGCTAATCGCTCTGCTTAACCGGGCAACTTCCTCTGGAGCCCTTTCGCCGTTACAACGGCCCCACCTTGCCACCCAGATCTCTCTCTTCGCTGATGACGCAGCCATCTTCCTTAAGCCTTCCAAGGAAGATGTCTCCGCCCTAGCTGCTATCCTCCAGGTGTTTGGTGAAATTACTAGGCTCCGGACCAATTTCTCTAAGAGCCAGGTGATTCCTATCTGCTGCGAAGGAATTGACCTTGACCATGTTCTCCAAGACTTTTCGGCCAAGCAAACCAACTTCCTCATAAAATACCTAGGGATGCCCCTCTCCGTCCGGCGGTTGCGTCATGTTCATTTCCAACCGCTAATTGACAAAGTGTCTTCCAGATTAGCGGGTTGGCGTGGTCCTTTCATGTCAAAAGGAGGTCGTCTTACGCTTCTCAAGGCGGTCTTCTCTGCGCTTCCCACGTACATCATGTCTGTCATCAACCCACCCTCCTCGGTCATAAAAAAATCAACTCCTTCAAGCGTGCCTGGCTTTGGAAGGGCACCGAATCCTCAGCTAGTGGAGGTAGAGTCAGCTGGCAAACGGTCTGCTCCCCGACCTCGCTTGGGGGGCTTGGGGTGCTCGACCTAGTTAGGTTCTGCAGGACCCTGAGGTTGCGTTGGCTTTGGGCCGGTAGGTCTTCACCTTCACCGGCCTAGGCCTCCCTTTGCCTGCCTTCTCCCGGTGCTGACGACAGCCTGCTTAGGGTTGGCACCGGAGTCATCCTGGGCAGTGGGTCCTCCGCCTCCTTCTGGAATGATCGTTGGCTTGCGGGATGTGCGCCTCGGGAGCTGGCACCAAACCTGTACGAAGCTTCCTCCTGCAAAAACAGATCGGTCCTTCAAGCAATGACAAACCTTTGCTGGATCTCCGACCTCACACGTAACTTCACCCCACAACTCTTCCCAGAGCTCATTTTGTTATTTCGCCAGATCGCCCAAGTGCAACTCCACCCGACCAACCCTGATTGTTTCCCTTGGCGCTTCGCTTCCAACGGAATTTTTTCAGTTAAGTCAGTCTATCTCCTCCAATTCACTGGGCGCGTGCCTAAGCCTGCCTTGCACTTCGTGTGGAAGATCTGGGCTCCCTCCAAATGCAGGTTTTTCCTCTGGACACTCCTCCTCAGGCGAGTCATGACTGCGGATGCCCTTCTCCGTCGACACCTGCCCAACGAATACTTTTGTCCCCTTTGCAGGAGGAATTTGCAGACTCCGGAACATCTATTTTTGCAATGCAGCTATAGTCTTTTTGTGTGGACCCGACTCGCCTCCATGCTCAGGTTGACGTGCCTTGACCCCTTGAGATGGTCCAACTCCACCTGTCTCCTTGACTGGTGGGATAGGGACATCCTTCGGGGCGTGGCCAGCCGTGAGGCTTCCTCCATCGCTACTGCCATCATTTGGCACATCTGGATTGAGCGGAACAATCGCATCTTTCGCCTTGTCGACAGGCCTACGTCAATCTTCTTTACCCAGCTACTCGACGACCTGCGCCTCTGGGCGGCCGCAGGCGCCCCCTTTGTAATTAGTTAATTTTTGTTTTTGGCACCCAAGGGGGGAGGGGTCGAAATCTCTCCCCACCCTGTAATTCCCTTCTTTTTATTAATACAAGGCAACTCTTTTGCCTTTGCGCAAAAAATATATCTCTAATTTATTTTGCTATCATGGCATCAAAGCAAGCGATCCTACGTCTCGCTTCCACAAAACCCTAGCCTTGTCCCCCCCTGTTTGCACTTCGACATCTATCCTGACTGCGCTTCCCTCTCGGCTAGGTCTCCTTCCTCCTGGTGTTGATTTTGGTGAGACATTCGGTCCTATTGTGAAGTCCGCAACCATCCGTATAATCCTCGCACCCTCTCTTGCTTAATTAGGATTGGCCAATTTGACAGTTGAAAGTTTTAAACACCCTTTTTTCACGAACCTCGACAAAGACTATCTACCTTGTTCAACCATCTAACTTTGTTAACCCCTCTTGTGTCGATCACGTTTGTAGACTCAACAAGTCCTTCTATGGCTTAAAGCAAGCTACTCACGCTTGGTACAACCGCCTAGCTTCTCATCTACTTTCACTTGGATTTTTAAGGTCAAGTCAGATACTTCTCTCCTCGTTAATCATCATGAGTCTGACACAACATATTTTCTTTTATACGTGGATGACATTGCATTGACTTCCTCCTCAAAGGTCCTCCTTCGGCGATTGATCTCGACACTTCAACATGAGTTTTCCCTTAAAGTCGAACTCGAACTGTCTGCGAGCCTCAAACTTATCTTGCAGCTTGTCCTAAAGGTATCTTCAATCTTAGCCATCAAGCAAGTTAGATTTAACCGCTATTAACAAATCATACCTCTGTACCATCTCGCAAAATCAAAAGTATTTTAGAATTTGCTCCCTTTCTAAGGGCTTGGACTTGGGGACGGACGTCCGACATGCGCTCGCGCGATCGGACGCTCTGCTGGCCCAGTCCAACGCAACAACGACACGTACAAGAGCTGAAACAACTCTGCGCCCCCACCGGAACAAAACTTCTCCCGCCATTGTTTCAAAGTTTGCCGCAGCGCTTCCTGTTTGCATGCAATGACGTCAGCGATGGCCATAGATTTTGACGGCCATAGATTTTGACTGGTTGCTCTAATGCACGAACCATTTGCACCGCTGCGTTTCTCGCATTTTTACAAACAAAACAAGACCAATGTTGCTATAAAAAAGTTACTGAAACAATTTGTTATCCAAGTGGAACAATTAGTTTAGCCTGTTGAAACAATATGGCTAGCCTGCTGAAACAATTACTTTTAACTAGTGGACGTATAACCAAGTGAAAAAGTTGGTTTAGCCTATTGGAACAATATATATAGCATGCTCAAACAATTGGTTTAGCCTATTGAAACAATATATATAGCCTGCTGAAACAACTAGTTTAGCTTATTGAAACAATTTGTCTAACCTGATGAAATAATTTGTATAGCTTGTTGGAACAATGGCATGTTGAAACAATTAGTTTATCCTATTGGAACAATCTATCTAGTCTGTTGAAACAATTGGTTTAGCCTATTAAAGCAATATTTTTGGTCTGTTGAAACAATTAGTTTAGCCTACTAGAACGATATATCTAGCTAAGTGCAACAATTAGTTTTTTCTATTGGAACAATATGTCTAACCTGTTGAAACAATTAGTTTAGCCTATTGGAAACAATCTGTATAGACTGTTGAAACAATTTGACCAATGAAAAAAATTAAAAAATTAAAAAAATTAAAAAGTATTTAAAATGAGTTAATTAGGATTTTAGATGAATTATGAAATTTGTTCTATGCATTTTGGACTTCAGATAAATAGAGACAAAAATGAGAAAATTAAATAAAAAAATGAACCGTTCATTTTTTTGCTAGCATCGACATCAGCAGAGGGTGCGTGCGTTTTGGTTCGCTGGGCCGCGCTGCTGGGCCGCGGGCGTTCGACGCTTTCCCCTTTCTAAAACACAACTCCACAAGAGCACGATTAGGAATCGGAGTTCGCTAAGTGCTGAGCTTACTTGTCAAATTGGGGATCAACGAACCCGTTTTCGCCGTGCACTAGGACATTTATATGCGAGAGAGCCATGGTGAATTAAATAATTTTTTTAAATAAGACGAACGATCAATGCCGGCAAATAAAAAAAACGGCGAGAGTAATCTGCACTGTCAACGGAGCAGGATCGGGTTGAAGGTAAGAAAATCTAAGGAAAATGCGTACACCGTCGTCTCGTCAGAAACCAGAGAGCCGCCCCCCATTTACTCATCGTGTCATGCATGCATGATGCATCCACCATCGTTGGTGCGTGCTGCAGGCGTCCACACGTACGCGTCCCCGCTAATTCCGTGCTCGTTCAGGGCGCCAACCTAGCGTGCATGGCTGCCTCGCTGGCCTCGTGCTCTGAATCTAACACGCGAATTAGCACAGGCTTCAGAGCCGAAAGGGCTCGGTGTTAGCCTGTTAGGCCCGTCTCATGATCCAACTGACTCAAAGGCTCGGGTGGCCTCTGCAGCCGCAACCCGCAAGTGCCTGCCTACTCTCTTGGACGAAAGAAATCTACCTCCTGGAGAGTCAAGGCATGCGCACAACGAAATATGAGAGAGAGAGAGAGAGAGAGAGAGAGAGAGAGAGACGCAGAGGAAGAGGAGAGGATCGATCACCCATTGGCTTCGCTGCTGCTTCTCTGAAGAAAGCGATGCATCGTGCAATGCATCTATGGAGTTGCAAGTGCCAAAGTCACATACAGTGGAATGCATGTGCATGCGTACGTAATGCGTTCCAAGTCCAATCCCCAGTAAGTTTTTTCTCCATCTCGAAGGCTCGAACAAACAGCGCTCCAGCCTCCCCAGGGTCAAATTCACTCCGAGCACGCTAGCTAATGCATGCACTCGTGTGGTTATATATAGCACACAAGCTTGCAAAGTTGCAAGTCGCAACACAACAAACACCCCAAGAATCATACAAGCCACCCAGCACATACAGACATATATACAGTGCCCTGCAATCTAGCTAGCCTGCAAAGATTGGGTCAAGTTAACTCGCTTGCCGTCGATCGATCGGCGATGAGATCGACGATGAGGTTTGCGGCGGCAGCGGCGGCTCTTGTGCTCATCCTCCTCGCCTCCGGCGGCGGCGCGGCGGCGCGGCGGCTGGCAGTGAGCAAGGATAGCCCGGGCGACGGCGTGTCAACGGGCGGCCACGGAGCCGTTGCGGTGGAGCTCATGGGCACCGCCGACTCCTCGTCGCAGCCGTCGAACTGCACCTATGGCCACAACACCGGCGGCCAGTGCCCTCCCATTCCCGGGCCTCCCGGCCATTAACTAGCAGCGGATGGATCGTGGATGCATCGATGCATTGCGAACGCTGCATGCATACACGTACGTACACGTGTCTCCAGAATTTGCTCGCGCGTGCGCTGTTGTATTTTAATCCCGGCAATTAAATGATCAATTGCTGCTGTTAGTACGTTTCAGCTGGCTGTATCTGTATATCGATCAAATGTTCGCGTCTTTGTTCTTTCACAGTTTCACGTGATTTGCTTTCGTCTAGTTTTTGCCCATTTTTCTTCAGAACAACTTGGAAGAAACAAAACGATGAAAAACAAACTGATTGCGCGGTGGTGTTACGCTTGCGCCTCGCTGTTGCACATGAGATTCATGGTTATGGTTGGGTTTTGGTTTGGTTCGTAAAATTTAATATTTTTCAACAAACTATTTAACGTAACATTTTGCAATAAATTTTCTAAAATTTTGTTGTGTTTTTTCTCAAAAAATTTTAAAAATTAATATTTTTTAAAATTTTAATATTATTTTTAAAGTCCTTAATTTTTGTAACTACGATAAAAAAAAAAACAATCCGGAACAGCCAGTGAGAGAGGGCCGACATGCCTAACTTGTTTCGCGAGAGTAAAATATTAAGCCTTGGGCCAATTGCCATGCGGGCTTCCGAGTACGGTCGCGCGCTAAACCGCCCAAGAGAAGGCCCAAACAAATTAGCCGATCGAGGCAATCCAGCCCATTCGTAAACCCAGCGGCTTATCCCCTCTCCCACCACTCACCCGCAGCCGCAGCACACTAGCACTGCCGCGCAGAGCGCTTCACGACCACCATGCCGACGCTGCTCCTCCCCTCCCACTCCCACGCGACCAGCCACCGCCGCGCCGCCTTCTCCGGCGCCTCGCACCCGCCTCCTCTCACCGACATTCTCGGCGGCGGCCTGCGCGCCGCGAGGAAGCCCAGGCCGATCGCGGTGGCGTGCCGGGCGACCAGAGCCAAGGAGGCTCCCAGTCCCAGCACGGGCGCCGCGCCACCGCCGGCGGCGCTGACCAAGGAGGCGCACAAGTACTTCGACCACGCCGTCGTCACCGTCCGCGCGGGCGATGGCGGCCACGGCGCCGTCCTCGCCATGCCGCCCGCCCCCTCGACGGACGCCCCCAAGCCCCGCGGCAGGTTCGACAGGAGCAAGAGGAGCAGCGCCAAGAAGGTGTCGTACAAGAGGAACTACGACGGGTCGGTGGCGCTCCCGATGGGCGGGCACGGCGGCGACGTGGTGGTGTACGCCGACGAGTCGGAGGAGACGCTGCTGCGGTTCCACGAGAAGGCCCGGTACTGCGCCAAGAGGGGAGGGAACGTGGGGGCCAGCGGCACCCTCAGCTCGCGGATGCACAACGGCTTCGCGGGGGAGACCCTTAGGATACCCGTGCCTGTAGGTTTGTAGATTTGAATGTGTAAATTCGGAGCAATTTTGCTCTATGAGAATAGACCTTTATCTTCACATCGAATTGCAGGCACTGTTGTGAAACGCAAGAAAGGGGCTGTTCTTGCTGATTTGGCTCATCCCGGTGATGAAGTGCTGGTTGCTAGAGGTGGACAAGGCGGGGTGAGTTGCTAGTTTCTACGTATGAACCATTTCGTTATGCTGATGCAAGAGGTAGGCAGGTAACCTGACTTTGTAGCCCCAAATGTACATAGCGCCAAGCGAACATTTAGTAATGGCGGAACAGCGTTTCCTTTTCAACTGCCCAAATTCAATGGAGCTTAGTAAACGTTCCATCACCATGCTCAATTTATGTTACTTCCAGAAATAATGTGTAAAGTATGTGGTAAACATCACGGTCATGCCATTTCTAATATTTCGAAATGCACATGTATCAGTTTATGTTCGAATCACCCCTTCTCCTGGAAAGTGGAAACCTGTATGCAATATGATAACCAAAATGCATCCAGATCTCTGTATAGTATATATTTTGGTTGTTGCTAGGTAAAATTGTCTTGCAAATGGGTGACGTACTCTCATGCTTTATATGACCTTAGGCAGTTTTTTTTAAAAAAAAATTGCAACTTCCATTAGACGTCTAACTGAAGCAATAGTAACCAAGCTGATTCCTTTCATTTCATATGATAAATTTTCTGGATAATATTATTGTGCCTTTGATTTTACTTTTGCAGATCAGCTTGATAGATGTGCCTGAGTACAGGAGGAGGAAAGCCATGGCTTTATCGCCTAATATCATGCGTGATGGTACGGACAAGGTAAGGTGTCACCTACGGTTCTTGGATTATGAAATTGATGGTAGCTTCAATATTGTACCAATAGGTTGTCTTTATCATAACTTTTAAGTTGTTCAGGATTTTTTTGGGCATGTTTAGTGGTTAGGTTACGATAATTTCACATAGATAATTTGTGCTCGCAGACCATCAGAGAGCATAGCTAGATTGCCTCCTCTCCAGGCCTTGCACCCAAATCTCAAGCTGCTGCATGTTTGCACAACCATATTAAACCTATGCACAAATTGATCGAGACTTCCATATACACGTGGTTTACTGCTTAATGAGTGATAATGAGTAATACATTAACAGTTGCTCAAGCACTAACTCCAATAAGTCTACCTACAAATTCTTGAACAATACTGAACACTGTAATGTTGGTATTTATTGTTGTATGATTATACCAGAATGATTGATATGGATAATATAAATATTTTAAATGACCATGTTTGATTGTGTTGGCTATCACTCTTCATTTTCACTTTTTGACATTTTTGTTACCTTTTCTTGTAGGTATTAACTCATGGTCAGCCTGGTGAGGAAGTGAGCTTGGAGCTAATCTTAAGGGTAGTTGCAGATGTTGGTCTTGTGGTATGTGTGCTCAGCTAATTTATATGTCTCTTAATGGGTTTGCTCTTCATTTCTGGTTTTTGGAACAATAAAGTGTTTAGATCAATTCATATATCATACACAATAGTCAAGATGTCACATGATTTTAGTATAGAAGGGTTGTGATTACAAATAAACCCTCCATTTTCCTTTTATGGTTCAGTTGTTTGATCATCCAATTTTTTAGGCTTGCCTCCGAGATGTTTTTTTGGCATCTCTCCCGTTTGTATAATTGTCTTGATGGCATTTTCAGGGACTTCCAAATGCTGGAAAGTCAACACTTTTATCAGCTATAACACTTGCAAGACCAGACATTGCTGACTATCCATTCACTACATTAATGCCAAATCTTGGCCGCCTTGGTGGAGACCCAGCTTTAGGGGCATTGCAGTTTTCCTCGGAAGCAACATTGGCAGATTTGCCAGGTCTAATTGAGGGCGCTCATCTGGGAAAGGTATTGTTTTACTTTTATGCTCTTCTCTTGTTTCCTATACAATATCGAATATTTCTTTGTAAGTGTCATGTTGGTGCTTCCCTTTATTATTTTCTGTGGATTCATTACATGGTTTAGTTACACTGCAGGGTCTTGGTCGTAATTTCTTGAGGCATTTGAGGAGAACTAGAGTAATTGTCCACGTTGTTGATGCTGCTGCTGATAACCCTGTGAATGATTATAAGATCGTCAGAGAAGTAATTCTTCATTGCTGTCATCATTTTGAAGTTGTTGTTTTATTTCTTGTATTCACTTTGCAGCTGGTCCATAGTTTTATCCTTGCAGCTGTTACACTAGCATCAATTATGATAGTATTTTGGTAATAAAAACGGTTACATATTATGATAAGCTTATTTCCTATGTAGTTGGGGGGCGAATCTTGTTACTTATTCATTTATGGGATGTTCAATCATTAGAATTACAGTAAGTTGTTATGAGGGGAACTTGCCCCAAGAACCCCGACAAGCCTTTTGGGAGTATCCAGTTGGCAGAAATGTAGTCTCTCTAGTCAAGGTGTGTTTTTGAGAGACTGTATAGTTCAATTGTGGTCATAAAGCATGTGAAAATGAACCGCTTGTCAATGTTTTGTTTCTCAAGTCAAGCTGTAATATTGAATGGTGATCCAAAAAGCATATACTTTTACAGGAATTAAGGATGTATAACCCCCAATACCTGGAGCGACCTTACGTCGTGGTTCTGAACAAGATTGATCTTCCTAAGGTGCAATTTCATACCTTAATTTCAGTGAAACTATGGTCTTCTTAATCTGCAGCCTGTGATTTTCCGTTTCAACTTATATTCTGAAAAGTTGACCTTGCTTGGTCTGGTCAGTGCTCTAGCTATTTGTGTGTTGCTGTTCTCCCCTTGCAGGCCCAAGATAGGTTTTCTTCACTGGCATCTGAAATATCATCAATAGGATGTGATCAATGCCACGATGAAAATGCCAGCGAAGAAAAACTTAATGGAAACATAACTGGCCATCAGGTCACAGAAGGTGGTGATAAGGAGCTTGGGGACTATCCAAGACCTCAAGCTGTAATTGGTGCAAGTGTATTGTAAGTATCCTCGCCTTACCAAACTAGATACATTTTTAGTATTTTCATGCAGACAACAGTTCATAAAGTTGATTGTTGTGTTTATCAATGCAATGGTATATGTCCTTTCCTTTATCACTTCGTTTCATCTGGGCTTGTCAGGAAGGAAAAATGTTATTATTTGGGTGTTTGCTTAAGATGATGTCTTGTTCGTACCATGAGTTTCTACAACCGTGCTCTGGGTATCTCATTGTTCGACAGATTGATATTTATTGTCGTTTCTGTATGTGACACAGAAACATAGTAAAATGTTTTTCCTTTTTATGTCTTCAGTTGATCTTTTCCATTTTTAATCAAATGGAGCCAAATGATCATTTATTCTTTGGCTTTAGATTATTCTGGGTTAAAGCAGACATATCAAACTATCTATACTTCTTTTTATCATGAGGTTATAAAGACTTTCTAGCATCACCAAGGGTCAAACGGAAACAACCTCACTGTGTTTTTTAATCTCAGGGGTAAGGTTGCATACACCGACCCCCCTACCCTGCTTTTGTTGGAGTTTCTATAGAAATATTGAGTTATTGTAACACCCTGGCTCAAATCCGCTTAGAGCCTAGCTCATCTACGGGGCTGGCCCACACATGCATAGCACCTACTTGGACTTTCGGCCTCGCATCGTCTAAAAAGGTTAACCCGGGGTGCTATGTTTGGCTCCTACAGGCATTATATGCTATTACAACTCTTTCTCAACTTGATCTTACTGTATCTTTGTTCCTCATTTTCGTCGTCCTGCCTGCCCTTGCAGAAGGCATATCGGTATCGATGAGATGCTAAAGGAGATAAGAGCAGCCCTGAGAAAATGCTTTGATCAAAAACTAACAGAACCGTGAATGGGGAAGTCAGCATATCAGAGGCCAACGCTACCATAATGCAGTGGCAGAAGGGGACGGATTGAATCGTGTTGATTCTCCCCGGCACATGCTATGCAATGTTCAAGGACGCGCTCAAGGATGAAGCCTGAGACGAGAGTCTGATACAGTGATATGGAGTGTGTCGGTCTGGGAATCCTTAGCGCAAGAGGCGCCACGGATCCCTGCAGGCTGCATAGCAATATAGCAATTGTGTAGTCTACGGCAAACCCACGGTACAACCGTTTGTACGCAGGATGCCTGAATAGAAAAGGAGCGGATTTTTTTTAAAGACGTATAGTTAAACTTCTTGGCTCGACGGCCTCAACGTGGTCGCTTGTATTTTAGGGGTAAAGGGGATCACACCGAAGTTGGATTATTCGACATTCTTTGTGTGCTAATCTTGGGCTCGCGGAGAAGCCTCGCTACATGTGAAGTTTGCTGCTCTAAACGTTTTGGCATCTTATCTAACTTATTTAAGTCTCCGTTCCGCACAATTTATTTGATTTATATTCTTATTTGTTTGTTTTTATTTAAAATATAAGTAATTTAGTTTTTTAAATTTATCTCTTTCCTATCTTAAAAGCGTGTCTAAATGCACTCTAAAACAAGTCAAACAACAGGGATCTAACTCTTAAAACTATCTCGAGGCGCTCAGAGCATCCCCAGCAGGGGCATCAAATTCCCCTGCATCGCTACAGTAACCCGCGCAGTGCAAACTGCTATTTTGGGGCATCAAATTCCCTCCTGCTGCATTTGAAAAATTTTGAAGTAGAGGCCTTTTTGAGGGGTGAGATGGGGATGCTCTCACAAAATTAAAAAATAAAATAAATAAATAGGTCGAAAAATATAAGTTAAAGAAAACGGACCCTAAATCTACCTCTCATGAACGGGTAAATTCTTGAAAATGTTTTTAAATGCCATCAATCTTGGTTTTCATTCCAGGCTACTGATGAACTCCAGGCGGCGAGGCGTTGGGGTTGCATGATCGCATCGCCCTCACTCGTTGTGGCAAACTCCGTCTCTCTGTGCCGGCGTTCTTGGCGCGACGCGACGCCGCCTCGTTGTGTGCCAACTATCAAAACGCGAGGCACATCCCGCCGTCCCCAACGTCGCGGCCTCCGCCCATGCCGCCTCCAGCCACCTCCCATCGCCTAGAAAGCCGGGCAGGCGGGCGGGAGGCCGTAGCGCTAGCACTGGAGCAGCGGAGCCATGGCGGCCGGGAAGGAGACCTGCGCGGCGTGGATACGGCGGCGGGACGACAGGCCGGCCCGCCTTCTCGTCGCCTGCGGCCGCGCCGCCACGGCCTCGTCCCCGCCCCTCCTCGACCTCCTCGTGTTCGACGCCGAGGCGCCCACCCTCGCCTCCGAGCCCCTGGTGAGCCATCCGCCGGTGCCCTGCTGCGTACTGGTGCTATGGTCGATCGGTGTGATCATGATTCATGAGTTGTTGTGCCGGTGCGCGCTTGCCTGTGGTTTTTTTGGGGGGTTTGCAGGTGAGGGTCGTCATGGGGAGGAGGGAGGCGACGCGGCCCGCGCGATCGCCGTGCACCCCAGCGGCGACGAGTTCGTCTGCGCCACCGGCAAAGGCTGCAGGTGAGAGAGTGTCCGTCGTTCTGTTGCGGCACTATTTGCTCGCGCTTGTTCAGTATGATATTTGCTCAAAAACCTGAATATCTAACTGGTCTCATATATGCTTAGTGGCCATCTATATTTGTTTTCAGAGTATTCCCTTGCAGATGCTAATTGCTAAGTTCTGGGTTTCAGGCGAGGTGGCTATCTTTTTACTATCACGTTACTTGAAATTTCACAGCTTCAATTGCTTTTTTTTTTACATATACATCTTTCAATGTTTTATATTATTGTTGCTATTGTCATGTTTCCCTTCCGTCATGCATTTTTCTTCAAATTATTCTGAACTCGTGTTTCCATATACCGAGGGAACAGTCAGATGGCAAGCATGTACATAAGTACACTCCTCAGTCTGGACTCATCAGAAATGAAACCCTCTCTTATTTTTTTCTACATCACTTAGATTTGATCTTTTTATACTCGTTAGTGAAGTGTAAAAGGACTACCTAGGCAAGTAAAAATGTATATTAGCATGCTTGTAGGTTATTCAAGCTGGTGTCTGAAGATTTCATGATTCACCTTATTTCGAGAGATGCACCACCTCTCCAATCAGTTGGGCCTCAGAAATGTTTGTCATTCAGCACTGATGGTGCTAAGTTCGCTATTGGTGGTGAGGTAAAGTGCCGTTCCATCTTGTTTGTAATTCTACCATGCACTTCTCTTTTGTTTTCTGCATGCATTTATTGCCTAAATGACGTGGTTTCTGTTATTTCTTTCTTGAATCTTTGGTCTATTATTTATTGCTATCTTGTTAAGTCTCTTTTGCTCAAAAGTTAACTACCTTTAACAATGAGATATGACAATTTTTTTAGCCTGTTGAACTGTAAATTGTCAATAGATTCTGAAAGTTAGGTTTCAATTACAAAGTTGATTTCTTATCTCAAGTTTTTTTTTTATTCCACCATGACAGGATGGGCATCTCAGAATATTTCATTGGCCAAGTCTCGATCTGCTTTTGGACGAACCTAAAGCTCATAAATCCTTCCGAGACATGGACATCAGGTGAAGGATACCATACATGCTTTTAATTTGACAAAAAAGAGAACCTTACAGTAATCAATAGATGCATCATAACCTTACATTGTCTATTACCTGTGAAGTCAGATTATGAGCATTCAATATGTCGACTGCACATATCAAAGCTGCTACTTAGTATCTTGATAGCATTAATTTAACCCTTCTGTAATAACTCCTCAGTTGGAAGTAATTAAAATTGGCACACATTCATTAGTTTGTAAAGTTTTTTTAAGTGCGCCATTCATTTACAAGTTAAACCTATGTCGGTGGATCCTAATATAGTGTTTCTACCTTTTCTCATGTAGCTTGGATTCTGAATTTTTAGTCTCGACATCCACCGATGGTTCTGCAAGAATATGGAAGATAAATGAGGGGGGACCACTAGTCAATTTGGCTCGATCTACGGTAGGGGTGTTATCGGATGCTATTTGGATCTTTATTTTTTACCTTTCTTACTTGATAAGATAAAAATGGGGCATATATTTTTTAACCCAAATTCATATTCTTATTTTTGGTAAGTTGGTTGTTTGAACGCATTAAAAATCTATATAATATTCATTCTCTATCTATTTTCTTTTTCGGATAATTCTACTTATTCGGATATCCGTTTACACCCCTGATTCTTCGGTATAGTATGACAGCTTATATTTTCTCCTAAGATAATAGTTTAATATGAATTATTTATCTCATTGTCTCACCTTGCCATTTCTATTTGTTCTCCACTTTCCAGGATGAGAAGATTGAGTGTTGCTGCTTTTCTAGGGATGGAACTAAACCTTTCCTGTTTTGCACACTTGTAAAAGGTAATCTGTTTAGTAACATCAAGAAGTGCACCAACAGCCAGCTTTAACTAAATCTATGTTGCTGAAAATAGGATTTTTTTTTTGAGCAAGAAAATAGGTAATAATGTTGTGACTATGGTTTTGGACATAAGTAATTGGAAGAGAATCGGATACAAAAGACTCATGGAAAAGCCTATTTCCTCACTTTCAGTAAGCTTGGATGGGAAGTACCTTGCACTGTAAGTGGATAACATGCTGCCCCTACGTCATTTTGACTGCAGTAATTGGTTCAAAAAAATTCCTGCAATAATATTCAGAATTTTTAGAACACCCGATCGCCAAGCTCAGGGCAATTTTTTGGGGGTGATTCTTGAGAGTTTTATCTCTCCAAGAGTTCAATTAACTTCCTCCATATTCCTTTATGAATTTGTAACCAGTCATCCATGCATTTTTTGTTATGTTGCATACTAATTTTTAGCTGATTGCATTTTTTTGTTAACACAATTTACATATATTCTGACATAATGTATCTGATAAGATCTTTTTAGTACTCCAGGTCCCCAGTTGCATGTTTCAGGAAAATTATGGCAAATCCAGCATTTTACAAATATGTTATAGGAACGGCAGTACCTGTAGCGTGTCCAATTGACTGATGAATAGTATATTAGCTCACCGCCTAATAGTATAGTTCAGATATTATCAGGCTCTCAAGAGGTTAACTGTATTTTTTTTTTTTGAACAAACGGGGCAGACGCTCTGCCATTTCATTAAAAAGAAGAGAACTGTACACTGTACAAAGATCTAACCACGGCTAGAAAAAACAAAAAGGAATTACATTGGGGCAGCAAGGAGCCCCATGCTCCATCCTCTCACCTCCTCCAAAATTCTATCAACCAGCGTTCTAGAAGGAAGATTCTTATGCTGAAAAATGCGTCTACTTTTCTTCCAAAGATTCTAAATAGTGTAGACTATGAGACCATTTAGGACCTTCTTGGCCACTTTGTCGGCTGTCTGGGAAGAGACCGCGATCCACCTGTCGCAGAAGCTCATGTTGTTTATCCATCTAGGCGTTTGAAGGTATTGATTAAGAACCTCATTCCATACTTCTTCAGAGTACGAACAATGGAGAGTCAGATGGTTAATGGTTTCCGGACTATTTTGGCATAAAGAATAGATGGGCTAGTGTGGCCATATATGTTAACTGTATTGAAAGACACTTGACATATATGTTTTTTTTTTCAAAAGAAGAGCATATCCACTTGCCATCCTATTTACTCATCTTCGAGGTTTTAACTCGTATGTCTGAATAGGTTGACGTTTTCCCATCAATGATGAATGATCTACCTCTGGTTGTGAAGTGTTATTAATATGGATGTACTTTCACCTTTATTTAGAGGAAGCCGAGATGGTGACTTTTGTGTCGTGGATGCAAAGAAGATGGAAATTTCTCACTGGAGCAGGAAGGTTCATCTTGGCTCACCAATTTCCTCCATTGAATTTTGTCCTACTGAAAGGTAATGATGATAAATTGATAGTTGGTTTAATAATTTATTATATCAAAATAAGTTTCTAAGATAAAGTGTCTTTCAATAGCAGCACAAATATTCTTAATTAGATTACATTTATTATTTTTGAATGGTAAATTGGAGTTTCTACTGTGATATTACTCGCATGATTCATCATTAGGTGTTATATTGCACAGATGCTTTCTGAAAATGCTGTTCTTTTTGAGGAAAATAGGCCAGGGTTTCCTTTGGGATAAGCTGGAGTGTTATCCTTGTGGCAATTGTAAATCCTTTTCTTTTCTTAGATCCCTTGGCTACATCATGCTGCACCCAGTACCAACTATACATTGCAACGATATCTCTCTGCATGTATGTCTGTGTGTGGATGTGAACAAGGGATAGAATTGTATTGATATAATTTTTTTATACCTGTAAAATTAAAAAGGTTTAGATTAATATTAGAAATGAATTGAAATGCAGTTTAAATTAATATTAGAAATGCCAAGGACAGGTGTGCAGCTTCATACAGATATTCCACTGCCCCACATAAATAAGGGTTTGCTCAAAAAACAATAAATAAGGGGGAATACCCACCCAAGCAACAATGGGCCAAATTATTTCTGTTCTAGAACACATATAGTGGGCCGTGCGATGCATGAGATGTTTTTAGGAATCCACATGTCAGCAAAGATTTCAAATGAATTACTATCTCCGTTTTTTTTTGTTTGACGCCTTTGACTTTTCGACACGCCTTTGACCATTTGTCTTATTCAATTTTGTTTTGTAAATATCATTTATTTTGTTGTGATTTATTTTATCAATAGAGGTACTTTAAATATGTCCTTTTTTTTACAACTTTGCACTAAATTTTTGAATAAGACGAATGATCAAAGACGTGCAAAAAAGTCAAAGACGTCAAACAAAAAAAAAGGAGGGAGTATAAATTAGTTAGCTCTTTTGAGCTGGCTCATGTTGCTATTCTCGAGCAAATTCTATATGGTTGAACAGCATTTCCTGAAATTATATTTGATGCCCAAGTTTCAGTTTCTGAAAGTGCAGAATATTGACCATATCTCTTGTCTGCTGATATTGTAGGGTTGTAGTCTCCACCTCGCATCAATGGGGAGCAGAGCTAACGAAACTTGATGTCCCTGCTGATTGGAAAGGTACATGTTTTCTGTAAATGGTGTTCTTTGCTCAAACAAGAAAAATGATCTTGTTCTGCGTATTGATTTACCAAGACGCTGCTGCTTTTTTCCCATGCAGTGTGGCAGATCTGGTTAGTTCTCTTGAGTCTCTTTGTGACATCGGCCATCCTGTTCTACACGTTTTTCAAGCATACTACCCTGTTGAAATAAAATGGAATAGAATCTGGAGTAAGGTCCTCAAGTTTCTGATGACCAGAATCCATTGTAGGGTCACCGTGGCGAACAGCGGTGACTCTGTTTTCCTGACGAGTTCTACCACTGTCCCACCATTGTTTAATTCTGATTTGTTGTTTCAATCCAGAATCCCTAGTGCTATAGCATCGTATACTCTTGTACTGGAACTGATCGCACATCTTTGTCTGCCTGAAACTGATGTTTCAAAAGGTGAACAGAAACAGACTGTTTTCTACCGTGACAATAGAGTCATGAATGCGTTGCTAACTCAGTAATTCGAAGGCGTCTCATCCTATCCACTAACTGATCCCGCCAAGAACTACGACTCTACTGCCCTGAAGCTGGCAATTAGCCATTCTGAATTTCTGATGCCCCAAAGTTTGCTTCCCTGGAGCATTTTCTGGCTCTGGGATCGGACGTTGTCGGCACTCGGCACATCAAATCCAGTCCACCTGATATCCAGTAAGCGAGATATCCAGTAAGGTGTGAACAATTTTCAGAAGGCTAGAGCAAGCGAGAGCATGTCTGGTCACCAGTTGTCAGGCAAGGATAAGAAAGAATTACGACAGCGACTTTGTTTGACTAGTTGTTTGACTAGTAGTCTGGTACACTCTGATTCTGACCAATGAATTCATTAGTGGCTTCCTCCTGTGTGGACAGCGCCGAGGAGCATCTCTGCGTCTGCTTGGACTAGTCCTGTGTGTCTTCTTTTCTGTCTGGATTTTCTGACAATGCGTGGAAAATTTTTACTGGGTTGGGTTCGTGCGGCTGAGCTGTGCAGCATGCTGTCATCTACTGCTACACTGTTCAACTTGTGCTGAGCTGAGACTTTTGGGTTCCTCTTCCTCTATCGCTCTCGCCTATCATCTCCACTCCTTGGATGGAATGCTTCTGAATGCTGATGCTGATGGGATCATTGCTTCAAGATTCATGGGCTATGTATCTGACATGAGATCCTATTGCCACTGCAGCTCTCTCTGCTCATCAAAGATTTCTTTTTCATTTGTACTACATGGATAGTGATCACACTGATCACCTTTGTCAGAGCATCTATACATGTAGAAAGACATGCACTTTAGAAGCAATTTGACCTACTGTCAGATGACTATCTAGAAGAGAGATCAGTACTACTTACAGAGAGTCATTTTCAGTGTTGACCACTGAGGTGCCTGATTTGATCAGTTAGGCTTGCTGGCAATTAAATGCGATATCGTGTGTAGTCCTAGATTCGAGGTGATTAAGATATTAGAGTGGAAGATGAAAAGGGAATTTTAGTGGATATTTTCAGACTTTTGAGTACTTCCACATCCAAAAAGGGGAGAGAATTTTCCCTTTTCTTTCGTTCTCTTCGTGCTGGCGCTGTTCCTTTCTTTCTCTCGTCAGGTAGCTGTCGTCCTTTGCTGCATCTTCCACCTATCCAGAACATATCTATTTCGTTGGCTTGTTTATCATGCTGAATCCATGCGATGAAATGTACGATTAAAAAAGTATATATAGTAAAGCTTAAAAGCGCGAGGCTGCTGGCCAAATAATCTTTCCACTTCATCGTGAAACTTTTATTTCTTTAATTTTCTCCTCCTTTGTTAATTGCTCTTCAGATGATTAACCTTACTTATCGTAGAATTGGTATTTTCTTATTTGTTAGTACTATGAGTGTTTTTTTTAGCATCCAACTCTTTTAGTACAGGTAACTATTTATTTTGAGACACTTTGATTGATGTCACTCAATTTCTGGTTTTAAAAAAATGCCACTAATGTCTATGACACGTGTGAACCTAGACCCACATACCATTGACTATATAGAGTGGGACTAATCGGTGCATGTTTCACTAGTCTTTCATGACATTATCTATGTTTTCCTCTAAAATAGAAAAAGACACCCGGTTATGGGAGGTAGCACATGTTGGCAAATCCAACCTCCTGTAACCCCCTTCCCCCTCACCCTTATTCCTATAAATGCTTTTCCTCACCTTCAATGAAATGGCATAAGTCATACCTTTTTGCTAAATAAGTATATATTTCTAATATATTTTAAATTTTATTAACAACCGGCATTAACCTAGGACATTGCCTTTTGAATTAATCCTATTGGATGAAGCAAAGATGCAACTATGTAAGGTGATAGGCGAGCTATATGCGAGTCACTGCAAACGTGAGCTATGGTCAAAGCGAACTTTTAGACTCGTGCTATAGTTTTGCTTATCCATTGGTCATCGCTCGTCACATAGCACTCAAGCATCAAACTGTGCAAATGGGGAATGAACTAAGGGCATGTCCAATGCAACCCCTTTTCTACGCCTATTTGGCACTTAAATTATTATAACAGTAGGTAGGAATTAAAATATGAGAGAGATATTTAGGGAAAGATAGTATAATAATTGAAAAGTGGATAAATAAGGATGAGATAGGATAAGTTTAGGGGTTGCATTGGGTATGCCCTAATTGTGAAAAGTAGATATGACAATATGCATATTAGCATATAGCATATGTTATTATCATCAGATAGGGACATAGGTTTTATTCTTTTGAACTGATCTGAACGGCTGAACTGTTGAAATAACTGAAATTTGAGAGGTTCGAGAGGTAGTCTCGAGACTCCGATCCATTTTGTTTGGCTTACTTTTTAAAGGTTAGAACCCACCTTCGAGACAACGAAAAATAAAGTCAAAAGTCAAGAGCATATGTTATTTCAAAATATAGATAAATCGTTAAGCTGTTAAGCCCCAAAAAAGCAGAACCATAGTATCATGTGCTGCATGTGCCCATTTATTTTAAGTTCCATCAACAATCGGCATTGGCCTAGGACATCACTTTTGGATTAATCTATTGGATGAAGCAAAGATGAAAGGTTATAGACGTGCTATATGTTAGTCACTACTAAAGTGAGCTATGAGTGTTTTTTTAGTATCCAGCTCTTTTAGGACAGGTAACTATTTATTTTGGGACTATTTGGATTGACGTCACTCAACTTCTAGTTTTAAAATATACCATTAATGTGTCTATGACATGTGTGGAACCTATACCCACATTGATTATAGAGTGGGACGAATCGATGCATCTTCCACTAGTTTGACATGACATCATATGCAATTTTCCTCTAAAATATAAAAGACTCCCGATTATGAGAGGTGGCACATGTTGGCAAGCCCAGACCCCCCCATCCCCACCCATTCCTATATATGCTTTTCGTCGCCTTCAATGAAATGGTAGAACGTTAACAACCGGCATTGACGTAGGACATCACTTTTGGATTAATCCTGTTGGATGAAGCAAAGATGAGAGGTGATAGGCGTGCTATATGTGAGTCACTAAGTGAGCCATGGTCCAAACGATTTTTTAGACTCGCGTTATAGTTTTGCTCACCCATCGGCCATCGGTCATCGCTCGTCACGGAGCACTCTGGCATCAAACAGTGCAAAGGAGGGATGAACTAACCGTGAAAAGCAGATATGACAACATGCATATTAGCATATGGCATTATGTACTCATCATTGGATGGAGACATAGTAGCATGTGCTGCATGTGCCCATACTACGTATGCTAGGAGGGGGCAAATGTTCGGTTTCGGTGGCGATTGAAGCTTTCTTTGCTTTTGCCAAATCAACGCTGGTTTATAGTGGGGCTCTGAAAGCCATACCCAGAACGGCTCCACGCTCCCGCGAGGCCGACGCGCCTCACCGTCGATTTCAGGGCGGGAAAAAAGAGCAAAACTCGGCGGAGTTTCGAGCACGCCGAATTCCACGAGCCATCGTTGTTTGGGTGGCGATCGCTTTCTCCGCGCGTTTGTGGCCTCGACCCCGCCGAATTCGGCTGCTTTTCCATTTTCCCCTCTCGTCTCGACCGAGCGGTGGCATTGGCGTGGCTCCGGACACGAAAATCTCGCGGATTTTTTATTAGCAACGCGCGCGTGGCTCTGCTCATCGGTTTTTCAGCTCTGAGCTTTGAGGGATCCATATGCGCTTACGCAGACGCCGTGGGAGTGGGAGTGTAACACCCCAGCCCAACCGGTTCGGAGTATTACTAACTCTACGAAAAATTACAAATTTCGACAGCATCTCCCTAGAAAGTACTCTAATTCACAATCACAATTTAACATATATACACAGGTATAATCAACTCCCATCATCAATATGAAATCAACGATAAACTTAAAACCCACTCACAGGTTCAACTCAACATGCCCATTACCAAACCATCTACTATTACCTTTAAGAATGACGATGAAAACATTAAGCAATAAACAAGTCAATTGTACAACAAATGGAATAAATGCAAAGTTCCACACAAAACAGGAATAATGAAAGGTTCTCTGATTGACTTAGGTATAGTTAACTAAATTTGCGAAGTCCTGCAATTATGTTATGGTATGAGTGAGCTTGTGCCGAAAGGAACGTACTACGACCCCCCCATGCATGTCGTCTTCAAAGATCACCTAAAAACCAAATAAAGAAGAGTGAGTATCGAAGAATACTCAGCAAAGTATATGTATGTTAAAGGGCATCAAGATTTCTTCGACAATCTCATTAAAAGAAAAAAACTAATTTAACAACCACTCCATCAAACTCAATCTCCAAATATTTGATGCAATGCAATGCACATGCGTCTATACTGTGAGCTCATACCGGTGTAGCTAGGTGCGCACCCGTCGATGCTACACTTTACCCGTCCTTTTCAGACGGGGACCAATTACTCCACTCCCGTGGAGTGCTACCAAGTAGGACTTCAGAGCACTTCGGACTAGTCACTTTTGACTTTCTCACCGACCTCACCGAACTAGTCAAAAGTGACTTTCTCACCAACCTGGCTCATATGCAACATGATGCAAAAATGCTCTACTTTCATACAGTCATCACATATTTCCATCGTATAACAATAAGTATCAAAAATACTCAATGTAATCATCATATAGCATTAAAACCATTCATCTTTATGTTAAGGTTAAGAACATAACACTATATCAACAATCAAATACGCTATTCGTTTAACACATACTTGTCTTTAACCGCGGGGACTAGCACGACCAATTGGCGCCAAACTCGCACCACCACCTACGAAGAATAATAAATCTCAATGTAGCGCTTCCAATAACAACATTAGAAATAACCCAGGTTGCCCCTACCCACATCTCGTACTCCTCGCCTCTCAAACTACCTCCATAACTCCATCCAAATCTAGGAAACCAACATCCTTCAGCTTCTGGACAGCAAGCACTTAAACAGCAATATCTTCAAAACCGCTTACCCGTTTTCTACGCTCTTGTACTCGAAACGAAGATAATACATAGACGCACAATTCCTTTCATATAGCCATGACCTGAATCCCAACCGAACTAGGTCAAAGCTTCATTCGAACCTGCTATCTAAGATCAACAATCTAGTAATACCTCATCCCTCCAACCTAATCCTCCCACACCCACGATGGTTATCATCTAGGATAGGGAACTCTCGAGAGAACATGACTAATTTCACTTTCTAATCCTACAATAACAAGAATCAATTGCTGCCTAGGTCTCCCCTCTCCTTCCTCATCTCTTCTAGAGCACATACCCCCATCTTCTTCTTCCCTCTTCTTCCCCACTGCCTCCACAACACTGCCCACGAGCAAATCGACGACGAGTGTTGATCGGTGGCGGTTACCTTGTGCACAAAGCGACGATGCGGGCATGGCGTCGACGACAGGGACCGCACAACACGGCGGCGTCGACCACCGGGGTGGCGCGGCCACAAGACGGTGGAGCGGCAAAGATCGGCACGCGCCACCAGGCGGCGGCGGCGCTGGCGGGCGACGGCGAGACGACACGCAAGACGGACGGCGGCGGCGCAGCACGGACGGCGGCGGCGCTGCCATCGGGGCGGCGCGGCTCTGGGCGGCGGCAGGGCACACACCACGGGATGGGCGGCTCGGTGGCTGTGGGGATGGGCAGCGGCTAGGTTTCTCCTAGGGAAACCGTCGGTGCCCCCCACGCCTCTTATGTCCCTTAGGTGGGTTGGGCGGGACGAAGGCCCACGGGCTATCATAGGGAGTGCCGCCTTGTGGCTGGATTAGTGTCGTGCCCTTTGTCTCCAAGCCTTTGCGAAGAAATTCTGATGCTCACAGAATCTCACCGTGGTTCCTTCGTGCATTTTCTTCGCAACAAGATTCTCTCTCCGTTTTCTTTGTGAATTTCTTTGAAGTGATGCTGTTGGAGATGGTAGGAAATGAAGGGAATGAATGTGGGGAAGAAGATGGGGAAGGGAATATGGTTGGAGATGGTCTAACAATTCCCAACGCGCACGGATTCTTGCATAGACGCATGCAGAATCTACCGTGTCCGCGGATGGCTGCAGGCCGGTCATGCAGACACCTTCCAAGTCCCAACGTCTTTGTGTCACTTGTTTGGGCCTAATTTTTTATAACTTATCTTATTTAGCTTTTTTTGTCTAATTTATCATCTAACTTTGAGAGTTTTCTGAGGTGAACTCAAGAACTGTGTCCTTTATTGTTTTACTTGTGTTTAGGAAGTTTTTAGACATGTTCTGGAGATAGAAAAAAGATGGATTAAAAATTAATTTATTTATATTTTAAATAAAGATAAGTAAATGAGTAGATACAAAAATAGACCGTAGATAATTGGGCCTTAATCTTCTAATAGGCAAAAGCCGGTGTTGTGCGGTCTATGGCACCCAAATAGTTGAGGCTTCTCCGGAAGCGAAGTGAACATGCAAAAACGAGAAAGTGTTTACAAGCTTTGTTCATGCTTCGAGAGAGAGCATCTCCAAGAGGTTTATATATCATATTACTGTTCATTTGATTTTAAGGGATAAAAAAACGTGATTTTTTTTTAAAAAAATTGATGAATGGGAATGGTGCTACAAAGAGAGGGAATATAAAAAAAACCGTTGAGAGATGCTCTTACACTTAAAAAAGTTTTTTTAGGGAATCTGATCCACCAGGGACGGGGTCAAGGCCAACGTCCATACTCGTGCGTTGACATGGAGTGATGGACCGTGCCTGGTGACACGACACGCGATGGATGAGCTCTTTCTTGCGTGCTCTGCCTTCAAGGTATAGAAGCGTGCACGTACGGTGCTTTTACAAATCATATCTATCCGATGTACTGTACGTACCACATGATTTCACTGTAGCTCTGTGCTAAAATGATCGATTAATCTGGACTGTCTGGTTTTTTATCTTGTGGCCGAGATTAAAGCAAATGTGGTCAATAATCTCGTGGCAGATTATATTGTGTAATTAAAAGAAAGACAATTAATTTTCTTAACCTCTGTCCTAACATGGACAAAGAGAGACGTAAACAAGAGCAGATCTGGAAAATGGGTGAATAGCGTTTGTGTGCCAATGACATGCAGATCACGCATGCTAAGAGCCCACACCATTTGACTATCGTTGGATGGGTCTCACAGCATGCATGCAAGTGCGACATTGGTTTCTTTTTGTCCCCGATCACGAATTGTAATGTGAGATCAACTATTGACAGGCATCTGCGATTTGAGCGCCCCACTCCGATTGGCACGCCCACCTCCTCACCTTACCTGGTGCCACCCCTCCACTTCCCTTTTCGGCTACTATTCATGCCTTCGTCACCTTTGGCCTACCTACCCACGGCTAGTGGTGTCCTCGCCGCCTCACCACTTTGCCCCTCGTCATCCTACTACCAAGTTGACCCTACCCACCCTAGTCCGGTCGCCCTATGTCGATCCGCTCACTGCCGCCACCGTCCCACCGCCTTCAAATGTTCCTAGATTTGGCGACAACACCGTTGTCTCACCCCCTTCCCCCTCACTGATCCCCTCCCCGCCACCACCATGGCCTCCCCCTAAGCCCGTGTGGCACACGGGAAACCACCCAAAACCTAACCTTGATAGCGCCTGAAGATAGAGAGAAGACGACAGATTCCAAGTAAGGCACAAAATCAATTGCATTGATCGCTCTTTCGTAGGCGCATGCGAAATAGCCGCAACAACATTGTGGTATAACTTTCTTTACTAGATTAGAGTAAATTACACGGTACATACATAAAGTTGCCTTGAGTTCTCCCATACATACATGATCTAAAAAACTGGGCATATCTATTTATAATGTTGACTTTCGTTTCATAACTAGTTCAAAGCGGTTTGCACAAGATTGTTTGGTGACGTGGCATCTTATTCAGCATTTCGTATGATGAAAATTGCCCATGTGGTATCCTCTTCCTCTTTTCTTCTCTCTTCTCACTGCCCCACTCTCTCTCCCCTCTCATAAGACGCTCTCTCACTCTCCTGCTCTGCTCTCTTGCCCTGTCCATCTCGTCCTTAAGCTGGTCGACGACCTCATGGTGGCTGTCAATGTGGCTCGGAACCGGTGCCGCCAAGCTCAAAACATGTGGCTACGGGGAGGTGTGGGCAGGTGGAGGTGTGGTTCTATAGCCGTAGGGCGAGGACAAAGCTAAAGCAGATAGAGGTGAACTGTGAACTGCTTAAGCGCTAGCTTTACTACCAGACACTCACCGAGGAGAGCCATTGCCTGCACAAGGAGTTGCAAGAGCTGCACGCCCTCAAAATCGTCCCGCAATTCTACATACGCTTGCTGTCACCTACCACCCTAAACATGTGGCCTGCATGCAAGCTCTTGCTGTTCCACCGTCGACCGAAAACATTGCCATGTCCTTGAGGTCAATCATGTCCATCTACACATGGATGCACCGGAAGGCCACCTTCAAGCAAAGCGCATGAACATCGTTGTAGCCCAGGCTGTCGAGCCGCTCCTCATCCTCCAACTTGACGGGGCTCTCTCTCTAGCAGCAGATCTTCGTCTCTGCTTGAGGAGGTGGGTGTTGGTCATGTGCCCTGCGGGTGCTAGCTGGACTAGGGCAACGATGATGCAATTGCGCATTCGGCAACTACAGTGACACATATCTTAAGCGAAGGGGGAAACTCGTTGCCAGATAAAGAGTGCAACACTACCTAGTTTGCTGAAGACGAGCCCTAGATGCCACTCCTCGGTCCAAGGAGCTCACCGGTTGCACTGCCTGGCATGCTAGCCTCTCCCCGTCTGCTATCTTAGGGAAAACCTAGAAAAGAAAACAGAGCGCGCTAGAGAGAGAAAGAAAGTAGAGAAAAAAAAGGGAGAAAAAAGAAGAGGAGGCCATCTCGGTGATTTAACCATGTGGACCGGTGACTAGGATGTCTATTCACAAAACCGATCCGTGCAAACTGCTTTGGACCTGTTATGAAATAAAAAAAATCAACTTCATGTACAAAAAATATCCAGTTTTAGAAATTATGTACCTAATAAGAACCCGGAGCAACTTTATATACCTATCATGAAATTTACTCATTATTTTACTGTAGCTAGTAGTCTAGTGATGATACGCTTGACCTTGCAGCGATGTAGAGATCTTGACTTTGGTGATCTCACACATGCATGCATGCGTGTAAATTAGTGATTAGTGCCACAAAAGCTCTACCGGGTGCACATGTTACTGGCCTTAATTAATTCGTCTCTAATCAATTACGAGATGACGACACACAAGTTGCAATACAAAACTTACGACCTTTGGGATGGCCCCTCCATTCAATTTTGCAATCCATATACATAATTTAAGATTTAAATCTTGTAATTTTAAACAATTATTTTTCAAAAGATAAGTAAAATTTTATGGTAGAAAAATTATACCATTAAATTTGTATTTGAACGTACTTTTTAATGACTATAACTTGTTATTTTAAAAACAATATGTAATACGAGACGTTGAAGCTAAAATATAGTTTTGAAGAAGGTATCAAATCAAACGGTGTCTTATAAAATTACGGTGCACGTAAGAAAAGAATCGAGAATGGTATCCAAGTCGTCCTATTGAAGCGATATATGGACGGCCCAGATCGACCGATATGATTCAAGCAGCGGCCGGTTCGAGGTGCGGCTCTATGGCTAGGCCGCTGTCCAAGCTACCGTTGCTTGCATGCATCTGTAATCGAGGTCGCAGTTGCTTCAAGAACAGGGCACCCGTGTGGCAGGATAGGCACGCACCGTTGACTCTCTCAGGTCCTTGGCTCCTTGCTGACGCGGATGATTCGGCCTACGGGAAGACGAAAAATGCTTCCTATTCGCATTGCACAAATGAAATTGGGGTCCAAAGAGAAGCTTATTTTAATTTGTTAAGTCCACCATCCTATATTTCAGACAAATGTAAAGATTCTTTTTTTTATAATGGCGATTTTTAGAGAAACATAGTACTGATTACTCCAATAAGCTACACTCTGCGTAAAAGGATGAAAGGAAAGTGATCTTTTTGGTTTGCCGTTCTTTGGATGTGGTGCTCATGTCCTTCAAGACCAATGTCCGAAAAATTAATAATACTTTGTTTTAGTTGATTTGCATTATCACAGTTGGATTTTGTTCCATTATTTTTTCATTTGAATGTGTTCATAGGTTCTCGCATTTTCTCAAATAAGTCTTCCTCCGTGCAGGAAGTTTGGGAAAATATTCTGAGAGACATCTCGGCTAAAAGATCAGCGTAGCATGATCCTCCTTGAGCGCTAAAATAGTTGCTTGTTCCTTTGGTATATATTGAACTTTCATTTTTACTTCTATGAATACAAAGCTCTTTGCTGCCTTCAAAATGTGTTCATAGATGAGTAAAATGCATGGGCGGTCACTAAACTATTAGTTGATTCTCATCTAGGTCTCTATTTTTTAAAACTGTAGTTTTGGGTCCCTAATCTTTTTAAGTGGGTTCATCCCGGTCCAAACCTGTGATCTGACAGGCTGACAGCCCTGGAGCTGACGTGGCGCTGACATGGTCATTCATGTCACATAAATTACTTAAAAATTCAAAAAATCCTGAAAATTTTAGAAATCATAAAAAATACGAAAAATCATAAAACAATTAGAAAAATCATAAAAAATAGAAAAAATGTAGCACTTGAGGGCTCGCATAAGCCACAAAGCTAGAGGCCTTGCGCTTACAACTATAGAGGGATTAAAGGCGACCACTCTATCTTTATGTTTCTTTTAATATTTTTATGATTTTTTCATATGTTTATGCTTTTTAATGATTTTCCTTGAGTTTTTATTGATTTCCCCATTTTTGTTGATTTTCCCATTTTCTATATGGTTTTAATGATTTTCCTTTTATGTTTTTCCTTTTATGATTTTTTAAATTAATTTTCCCATATTTTAATGATTTTTCCACTTTTAATGATTTTGAAAATGATTTCCACTTATTTCTATTTTTTTAATGATTTCCCCCTTTTTAAAACTATTTTACATGACATGTCAGCGCCACGTCAGCTGCAGGGCTGCCACAAGGCAAGTTTGGATTGGGACCGACCCACTTAAAAAGATTAGTGACCCCATAACTGCAGTTTCAAATAATGGTGACCTACATGAGAATCGATTAATAGTTTAGAGACCACCCGTGTATCTTACTCTTCATAGATTATAAAGGTCGGTCGAGTATTTCAAGTTTTTCATGGTGCATTATAGAACCATATGCAATATTGTTCTACCCCACTAGGGGTTGATGATTGTATCCTTCAATTCTCAAATGAAACGACAAATCTCATGCGCGTTAGTCTTTTTTAAAAAATTAATGTAGCCACAATTGAGATTGCGGGGGATCTCATCTCCAGCTCTTGCAATGGTGCTTCCAAACGAATCTAGGTAAGTCAATACCTTGCTAGGTCATTTGACTTTGCCCAGATCTTCTGGGATACCTCTCGCGGTCCAAAAGATGGCGATGCACAGCACTAATTGCACCGTACAGTACATGGAACACACCCTTGATTGAACAGAGAGAGAGACCCTCAAGACTGGACGGGTTTCTTATCTACATATGCTGTTCCATTTCTTGACGAGAGAATCTTGACAAAATGCTCTTGACAAACTCGCACCGTCACGATCCCATCTTTTGTCTGTAGCCGTTGTATCGAACATGGTGTTCTTCGTCCAAACCCTAATCATCTTCTGTGCAGCTACTTAATAGATACCGTCCGGTGCTTAAATTAACTAACAGCGAATTGTCACTAAAAAACACACTGCAGATCACTGGGTTTGTTATATTTAACCACCACTGTCAGGACAGCATGCTGCTCGAGCCCCAAGGGCATGGAGTGGAGAGGATGGCAAGCATTTAAGAACAAGCGCCCGCTTTATTCAGCTACTGTTTTGCTTAGTCTACTCCCTGCTCGCTAATTTTTAAGTTAATCATCGAAGAGCATGGAGTTAACCATTAGTTAGCAACAGGATCAGTGCGTGTCTCGGTTTCTTATCCTTCTTCACGTGGCACAGTTGTGTAGAGTGGGAGCAACTGGTTTTATAAGCGCTAAGTATGCATGATTTTTTTTTTATTCCTCTTGCTGTGCTAACTGACACTTGGCACTAGCTTGCTTAGCACAAGAGGTCCCAAAAAAAAAAAAAAGACTAGGACCTATCGAATTAGCAAACAACCGATGCTGAGACCCGGGCTCTAGGATATGGAAACTAACCTAGTACTCTATTCATTCTAAATAGCAGTCATTTAAAATATATCCTAAAATAAACTTTTGAAGCTTTATTCGTAAAAATATTTGAAATTATTTAGGTCGAGTACATAATAATTATATAGATAAATTTATCTCAAAAATAACTTCCATAATATTATAATTTAATTGCATTTTACAAATAAATTGCAAGAGTTTTTAATAGTTAAATTTATATTTTGGAGACCATGTCAATATTGAAAACAACTATTATTTTACAAGGAAGATAATATTATCATTAATCAGTTAGATCTCAACTATGCACGTACAAAACCAAATCCGAGTTTGTCGACCTTTTTGCTGAATATGTAAAAGTATATTGCTCGTCTTTCTCAATCGATCTAAGTGACCGTCGAACGCAAAATTGTCTGAAAATAAAATAAGCGTTGGTCAATTTTTGATAGGATTGTACTATAGCTATATTAAGTTGCACATTATTAACAAGTGCAATTTTAGTCTCACTAGTCTATTATTTTAGACTGATCGAAACAAATATAATAACTTATAATATAGAAATAGAAGAATTTACGGACACATATTTAGCAAATCTATATAGTAATAAAACATAAAAAATCAACGAATAAAATAGATAGTCAATGCTCCTAAATAGCAATTTTATACTAAAATGATCACCCTACCCCGTCGTCGTCAAGAATCCACGAAGGTAGACTCCCAGTCAAAAGTCGCGAAGCAAAACCACGTCATCAAACGACGTTGCCATCCACGATTAATCTGACCAAACCAAGAGGCAACCAGTCGAGTCACCACCGGATCATCTCACAGGACAGGACACAGAAGAATAGAAGATTTTACTGAACCATAGCAGCTAAGAACTAGTAAGGCCGTAGGACACATGGCCACACGCGCGCGCGCGCTCCGCTTCTCACCATCCACTCACCCGTCGGCCGTTGGTCGCCGCCATTAGGGACACCGTGCAGCCGTGCTCGCGCCCTATATATAGGGGCAGGCGCATGTGCTCTCTGTAGCCACACGCACAGTCGCCGCCGGACAAAGCGCGCGCGAGAGGTTCTTGGCCGGCGCTCAGCCATGGTGTTCGCGTCCGGCGGCGGCGGGGCGGCGGCGGCGGCGGCGAGGGAGGTGCTGACGGCGAGGTTCGCGCGGCAGGTGGTGTTGGGGCGGTGGTTCATGGTGTTCGCGTGCCTGCTGATCCTGTCGGCGTCGGGGGCGACGTACATCTTCGCCATCTACTCCAAGGAGCTCAAGTCGACGCTGGGGTACGACCAGCGCACGCTGAACACGCTCTCCTTCTTCAAGGACCTGGGCGCCAACGTGGGTGTCATCTCGGGGCTCATCAACGAGGTGACGCCGCCGTGGGTGGTGCTCGCCATGGGCGCCGCCATGAACCTGGCCGGCTACCTCATGATCTACCTCGCCGTCGACCGACGCACCGCGCGCCCTCCGGTGTGGCTCATGTGCATCTACATCTGCGTCGGCGCCAACTCCCAGTCCTTCGCCAACACCGGCGCGCTCGTCACCTGCGTCAAGAACTTCCCGGAGAGCCGCGGCATCGTGCTCGGCCTCCTCAAGGGCTTCGTGGGGCTCAGCGGTGCCATCTTCACGCAGCTCTACCTCGCCATCTACGGCGACGACGCCAAGTCCCTCGTGCTGCTCATCGCCTGGCTCCCCGCCGCCATCTCCATCGTCTTCGTCCACACCGTCCGCATCATGCCGTACCGCCGCCACCGCGGCGCCGCCAGCAACGACGCCTTCTACTGCTTCCTCTACATCTCCATCGCGCTGGCCACGTACCTGCTCGTCATGATCGTGCTGCAGAACCAGATCAACTTCTCCCGCCCGGCCTTCATCGTCTCCGCCACCGGGCTCCTCCTCGTCCTCTTCCTCCCCCTCGCCGTCGTCGTCAAGCAGGAGTACCGCATCAAGAAGGAGCTCGACAGGTCTCTCCTCGAGCCCCCGGCGGTCGCCGTCGAGAAGCAGCCGGCAGCCGCTCTGCAGATGTCAGAGCCGGAGATCACGAGCACCGCGCCGGCGCCGGCGGCGGTGCCGCCGTCCTCGTCGTCCTCGTGCCTGAAGCACATGTTCAGCCCGCCGGCGCAGGGGGAGGACTACACGATCCTGCAGGCGCTGGTGAGCGTGGACATGCTGGTGCTGTTCCTGGCGACCATCTGCGGGGTGGGGGGCACGCTGACGGCTATCGACAACATGGGGCAGATCGGGCAGTCGCTGGGGTACCCGGCGAAGAGCATCAAGACCTTCATCTCCCTCATCAGCATCTGGAACTACGCGGGGCGCGTCACCTCGGGGTTCGCGTCGGAGATCTTCCTGGCGCGGTACAGGTTCCCGCGGCCGCTGATGCTGACGCTGGTGCTCCTCCTCGCCTGCGTCGGCCACCTCCTCATCGCCTTCGGCGTGCCGCAGTCGCTCTACGCGGCGTCGGTGATCATCGGCTTCTGCTTCGGCGCGCAGTGGCCGCTCCTCTTCGCCATCATCTCCGAGGTGTTCGGGCTCAAGTACTACTCCACGCTCTACAACTTCGGCTCCGTGGCCAGCCCCATCGGCGCCTACATCCTCAACGTCCGCGTCGCCGGCTACCTCTACGACGTCGAGGCAGCCAGGCAGCACGGCGGCACCCTCGCCGGCGGCGACAAGACGTGCCTCGGCGTGCGCTGCTTCAGGGAGTCCTTCCTCATCATCACCGCCGCCACCGTCGCCGGCGCGCTCGTGTCGCTGGTGCTCGTGTGGAGAACCAGGAAGTTCTACAAGAGCGACATCTACGCCAAGTTCAGGGAAGCCGCCCCCACCGCCAAGGAGGAGGCGCCCAACGGTGGTCCGCCGGCCAAGGAAGCGGCGCCGGAGTCAACTGCGGTCAACGGGAGGACGGGGTAGCGTGCAGTCGTGCACAATTGAAGACTGGCGTCTTCCTCCACCGTGGCCAGCGCTTTGGTTGACTTGGGGTCAAAATCTTCCATGCACCGTGGGCTAACAGTTGGATAGTTGGTTTGACTTGTTATAAGTGTGAGCTCTCTGCTCTGATGTTTCCATGACACTACACTCGCAAAGATAGCCCAAGGAAGCGAAGTAGTGAATGGCAAATAGGCAATGGCGAATGCAGCTAGAAACTGTCTAGGGCTCTGGCCTCTGGGCTAGCAATCTAGCATTCCATACAAGAAGTCAAGAAGTGCTTCCTCTTTTTTCTTTTCTTTTTTTTTTGTGCAGTTTTGTGTGTGTCAACTAGATTTTTTTTACACGGCTGCGCTTCTATATAGGCTGTACAACATGTATTTGCTTTGAGATCCATGTGATACCTTCCTCTTTTCTAAACGCATTTTGCAGGAAAAAAAAATCATTTCTATTCTCACAGGTTCTTTCCGACTCCTCTTTGAACTCCTTCCGGCATGAAGGCTAGCATTGGGTTGTGGCAATGTGGTAGTCGGAGGAGAGGGGTCTGACCGTTGAGGAAAGAATAGGGGACTTTGTGATTGAGAGGATCGAGAGTTGCTTTGTGCTGGTCAATGGTCAGAGCGTTAGATATGTACTAAGCCTTAACTATGGACGGAGGAGTAAACAAACACGACCCAATAAGAAAAACTGTTTTTTTAAGTGACAAGAGAGGAAAGATCGGGACTTTTAGAGCACAATTTGATGATGACCCATATGAAAGTGCAGCTTAAGTTGTTTCGATTTATTGTTTGCAACTGATGGGGGACATGGAGGTGGCTCCCAAGGTGTGCAAGGCAAGGTCGGACAAGCTATGAATGTTTGCGATCCTCTGAGGCCAAGTGGCACTGGCCAACATGGAAGATACAATGGCTTTAGAGGTCTGTCTGGTGGAAGAGGAGTCTCGTCCCGTGGTGCTCAAGGGGAGATGCAGTTAGGCAAGGGGAGATGCAGCTAGGAAGTTTTGACTCACACTGTACCGGAAAACACCTAGATCCTCTTGTTTAGATTTCTGTTCGCTTATTCCCTATATGTGATGACCTGTTTCTCAACGAAGATCCCATGCTAGTTGAGGTGAAACTGGCACACGCTAGCAATCAGTTGGGGGCAGCTTTTCCGAGCACGGTGACCTGAATAATCAAGAGTCAAGACGTTGAAGAAGTGCTGGAGATGCCGCTCTCTCGCTTGGGTGGGGAGCTTGATGCCTGCAGGAAATGAAGGTCCATGAGGATGTTCAACATTTCAGCTCAGAGAGAAGCAAGTTCGGAGAAGAGACTGCTCAGTTCTAGCTTTAGCCCTTCCAAGGAGTCAAAGGAGGTTATTGACAACTGATAGGCTGCCTCTCATGCCAGCGGACAATGCAAGTAGGGAGATCATTGCATCTTCCTCGCCGCATGGCATACAAATTCTATTTGAACAGTTCCATGCTGCCAACCTTAACAGTCCACCTCAAGAAGTCATTGCAGCTCACTCCTCTCAACTCATTGCGGCATCTCTAGTGTCAAGCAACAATGTTGCTGACCTTGTTGTCATATTGACCAAACCTCTTCCCGTGCTGCTAGATCCTGTGCTTCCAGACCATGCACCACTCCAAGGGGTGCCAAAGCCACACAAAGGCATTGTTTGTTTCAGATTAAATTAAATTAAATTAAATTAAATGAAAATTTGTTATTTTTGTATAAGCCAAATGGTGTAATATTTTGTAGTCATTCTTGTGAGGTTTTAAATAGTACTTCTTAAAGTTTGTAAAATATTTTTTTCATAATTTTTTGAACTCGTTAAGACGTATTTTGAGGAAACCACAAATTTGCTACAGTAAAACGCAACGCTACATTAATCTGAAACAAACAAGGCCTTACAGTGTCAGGTTTGCTGACCACCCCTTCGCCAACTTGCCCGTGCTGAAAAGAGGTTTTGGGTTTTCCAAGCAAAGGCAATCGGGTTCTTATTCCTCCTTCTCTCTTTTGCCTAGCTTCCCTCGAGCTGTCCGCCACCTGTTGCCGCTAGCAGTGGTGATCTCGCGATGGCCACAAGTGACCACGACAACACAGCCCTAGGACGGGCTCAGCGCGATGCCCATGAGGCAATCGGCATGGTGGCTCAAGCGCGCGTCGTCGCAACCAAGGTGTCGCTGTGGTCGCTGGCGGTGATGACGGCAACTAGCTCATGGGAAGGAGGAGGAGAGGAGGAAGAAAAAGGACCCGATGGCCTTTGTTTGAAACTTCGAGAGGTATTTTACTAAAGAGTATAGGAGAGAAAGTCGAGGAACTCCACAAGGTGAGAAAAAGGCACTCTCTTTTTATAAACTTTGAAAGTCATTTGAGATAAAGTAGAAGCTGATCATAAATTTTGAAGAGGATGCAATAGTAGCTAGCGTGCATAGCTTTGTATGTACTTTGTAATATTGCATCAAGTGGCTTCCAATTTTGAGGCATATTGTATTTCATTAGTGGCAACCACCTATGACATGACCTCTCCATTATGGGGCATATCATCAATTTTTATTTTATTTTTTACTGGAGTACTAAAAACGTGATTTGATATATACCCCCTTCATTAAAAATAGTAGTCGTTAGACATTGACATGATCTCCAAAGTATAACTTTGATAATAAAACACTTTTAAGAAATTATTTATAATACACTAAAAGGTATAATTAATATTATGAAAGTTCTTTTCAAACCGAATCTATCTATACGTTTTTATACTCTCGGTCTAAATAGTTTAAAAGTTCTATATAAATAAATTTTTAAAAGTTTCACTTAGAACAAGCTTAAAACAACTACTATTTCATAACGGAGCGAGTGCAAACATACTAAGGATAAAAACAAAAAATTAACTAGTGAACGGTATCTTGTTGGAACAGTATGCATGTTTAAATGTAACACCACATGAAACATGAAGCACATATTAAACATCATATAAAACACTCATTAAATGCAATGCACATGAACCACTCACGAGACATCGTATAAAATATGTGAAATATCATACAAAACAAGTATGTTGTGTCAAAGGACCGTTCGTCAGTATTTATATAGATATAAAGGTGGATAAAATTCTTCGCTCGAGTGCATAACAATACTAATGTTTCGTTGGCCCACATACAAAAGTCCAATCAAAGGCCTAAAAGAGATCGTACCAAATGAATCTATATTGATGGGGCCTTCATATACTCCCTTCAGTTTCATAATACTTGACGTTTTATATTTATTCTAAGTCAAACTTTTAAAACTTTATCTATAAAAATCTTTTAAACTATTTGGATTGCATACATATAAATTTGTCTTAAAAAATACTCACACAACATTATATTTTCACGGATTTTGAAAAAAATCATTAGTAATTGATGGTCAAAGTTGCATTTCGAAAATCGTGCCAATGTTCAAAACGATAAGTATTATAAAACTGGAGGGAGTATAACATAAAAACATACTCATGTTGAGGTATTTTAGTAGCGTATCACAAACCGCTAATCTAGATGACAAACACCAATCAATCAAACTACGAAGTTTCTTCCGATTTCTGAAGCGGAATCACCTGGAAATTGCGAGCGTCCAAGTTGACCATGAGCCGGTCCCTGGGCTGGGCCGGATACTACCTTCTTCTGATGCCTCCAACTTCTGGGCCTTTTCTTAAGAATTGGCTGGCTGCCACATGGCCCAGTCCCCAGATCAGATTGCTTCCCACCACGCACGATCCGTCGCCGTGACGCCGCCGCGGAACAGAGAACTGAAGCGGAGCCCTGCTCGCCGTCATGCCTAAGAAGGAGCGAGACAGCGAGGAGCGCCGGCGGAGCACGTCGCGGCGGCGGCGGCGGCGGCAGACGCCGTCCCCGTCCGACTCGGACGATGCCTCCGGCTCCGACGGCTCGCCGCGCCGCAGCCGGAGCCGCCACCGCCGGAGGAGCCGCCGGAAGGAGGCGCTGTCCTCCAGCGATGCAAGCCGGTCTCAGGCGTCGGACTCCGGGTCGGAATCTTCAGGAGACCGCCGTCGGAGGAGGAGGAGCGCCAGCCGGAGGCAGGGGGACATCACCGAGGAGCAGATCGCGGAGTACATGGCGAAGAAGGCACAGAAGAAGGTATTGCGCGGTGGCGGGTTTTCGGGTCTTGTTCTAGGTTGTTGCTTGTTTACTTGTTATTGACGGTGGTCGTGTAGGCCGAGAAGGTGGCGAAAAAGATGAAGGCGAATTCCGTCTCCGGCTACTCCAACGACTCAAACCCTTTTGGCGACCCCAACCTGACAGAGAAGTGCGCGGATTCGTTTTCCTCCTGTGCTACATTACGCTTTGCATTGGCAATACTTCATAGCTAGAGTAGAGATTTGGGTTGGGATTTGGTTGGAGGGGGTGACAAAGAAAAGAAGACTAGAATTTGCTATCATGTACTCAGCATTAACAGGGAAATTGGAACAATTTTGGACTGTTGCTCATGGAGTTCTTTGGTGTGCAAGAATTGGCATAGGCCCTCTTTGATTCATGGTTATGGCTTGGTTTTAGTTGTAGTTAGAAAAACCGAGTACCTTTAAAAAGAGACCCAGAAAGGCTAAAAAATTAATTTAAACATATTTTTGAGGTCTTTGAGAAAAACCCTACAAAGCCTCAAAAAATCATTACAAAATGTCACAGTGAATGGCCTGTACAAAAAATGACAATTTTGCAAACCGAACTAGAACCGTGAACCAAAGAGCGCCATAGTTGATAGTTCAACAGATCCATGCACCCAGTAATGCAGATTTTGCTTGAATCTTTGATAGCTGCTTAATGTTTGGGACTTTAGGCTTATTTTGTGATAATTTGGTTCTTTTTAAACATACATACTAAAAAATAGCTCGATCATTAACATATATGACCTCAGGGAGTGCAGATATAACTTCAATATCTCTTTGCAGTTTTGTTTGGCGAAAGAAGATTGAGCGAGATGTCTTGCAAGGACAAAAGCTGGACATTTCTGTTAAATCTGAAAAGAAGAAACAAAGAGAAAGAATGGTAATTCTGGAATTTGACTTTTTTTTAAAAAAAATGTTGAGGTCTGTGCTTTTCTTCTATTACCCAATCCATGTTCTTGCATTTTCAAATATAGGCTGAAATAGAGAAGGTTAAGAAAAGAAGGGAGGAAAGAGCTATTGAGAAGGCGCAACATGAGGAGGAAATGGTCTGTACATATCTCTGCTTCTTATAAATCATATCTTAATTTTGTCATAAATCATATCTGAGTTTCAAGTGATATTGCCTGTGGAACTAAGTGCCTAGTTTTGTATTTTGTAGGCATTATTAGCCAGAGAACGAGCTCGTGCTGAATTCCAAGACTGGGAGAAGAAAGAGGAAGAGGTTTACAGCCTAACCTACATCACATACTTTATTTTAAATTAACATGAATCTATTATTAATATTATATTTTGTTATCGGGATGCAGTTTCACTTTGATCAAAGCAAAGTTAGGTCTGAGATCAGGTTACGGGAGGGACGCACAAAGCCTATTGATGTTCTCCTGAAGAATCTTAATTTCACACAAGAATTTGATGTTGAGTTAAATGAGCCGTACTTGGTGTTCAAGGTATGTGATGCTTTTTTTCCCCTAATCCCATCCACACAATTTTCAGTCATTCATTTATAACAAGTTAATTTTCAGGTTGACTTTTTCTCATACGATCTCAGAAGGATGCAATTGTGTAGCTGTATTAGTGTTCTCTTTCAAATGAATGGTTTTTTTGCTGCATATCACAGATTTAGGATATCATTTGTCACCTTGTCATTATACATATTGCAGCTTCATTTGTCTCTACTCTCTAAGTTGCATTAGCAAGTGGCAACCCATTAGTAAGTGTGGAAACTAGAGGAAGAGGTTCTCCCTGTGTGGCTGTGTAGTTCTCTCAATGGATCTTAAAATTTATGACGCCATCTATTCCCACTACCTCCATATAATTTGTTGACATTTGAATAATATTTTTCTTTCCTTGAACACTGAAGAACCATTTGTAATTTTCTAAAATGCAGGGGCTAACAGTGAAGGAGATGGAAGAGCTACGTGAAGACATTAGGATGCATCTCGATCTGGACAGGGAAAGTCAAATACATGTCACGTACTGGGAGGTACTTATGTTTATGTTACCCTCCTTTAATATTGCCCTTTTCCTGAATATTCATGAATGCTGTGTGTATGACAGTGATGCGGACCATATTGCGTCTGAACGAGCTTAATACCTAAATATTATAACCCTAAACAGTAGCTGGTAGGATCCTCAGCTGACAGCATTTTGATGCATTACATTCTATTTGGCAAAAACATTGTATGGTGCAGTGTGTTGGGACATATTCTTTAGCCTGTTAGTTCTTATATATAATCTGCCCTTAGTTCCTTACTGAAATCAAATCAATTTCGAGATCAAGTTCCTAATATGATAGGAGACACTAATATGTTAAGTTCATATGATTTTATGTTGTTTAGTTCATTTACTTGGTAAGATTTAATAATGTTCATACCTCCTGATCCAATTTAATTTGAAATGTTTTAGGCACTCATGGTGGTATGTGACTGGGAGCTAGGTGAGGTTCGAAAAAAAGATGCCTTGGACCGGGCTAGGGTGCGAGGTGAGGAACCACCCCCTGAGCTTCTTGCAGAAGAGAGAGGCTTGCATGCAAGTATCGAGGGGGATGTAATAGATCTCTTGGAGGGTAAGGGTTCCACTGAACTAGAAGAGATGCAAAGCCAAATTGAGTCCCAAATGCGCTCAGGGACAGCAAAAGTTGTTGAATACTGGGAGGCTATTTTGAAGCGCCTTCATATTTACAAAGCAAAGGTACGCCATGCTTGTAGATGGTGTGATAGTGGTTTTTAATATTTGCTGAGCAAATGTGGTTTCAGGTATACCATTATAGTACATTTGCTTTCCATTTGATTTGTATCAACTACTTCCTCTGGACACAAATAGTAGATGTTTTGAATATTGACACGGTCCCCAAAATACCTTTGACCATTTGACCACTAATCACTATTACTCCACATGTTATTGATAAATCCAGTAAAATTATAATATTATGGATACAATTTTTTAGGGCAATCTGTATATGTATATTTTTTATGTATCCAATCTATTTTTTTTTAAAAAAAATCAGTGGCTCAGGTTTTGAAACTTTGATTTGCATGTATATCAAGTGACATGTTTGTGATATTTGCGGCTCAAGGGAGTATCACCTTCATTTTGTAACGTATAATTAAAGTCTGGTTCAAATTGTGAACTTGCCTATGGAGCTGCTTTGTTAACTGTCTGAATTTTCAATTGATTTGGTTCTACAGTTGATCAATAGCACATTTTAGAAAAAAGGATATTTACACTGCATGATAGGCTTGCCTCAGGGAAATCCATGCCTCTCTCTTGCGGAAGCATCTACATCGACTAGAGCATCCTGACAATGTTGAACGGGGTGCTGAAGCTGAGGAAGAAATGCACCCCAAAGAGAATGATGTTGTGCACGATGATGAAGAAGGTCTAGATTTACTTCTGATCATTAAACAGGCCATTTTCTGAGACATCCCTAGCAATTTCTGACATCTTCTTATGTGTAGATGATATCCGGTATTCACCGGAACCTATAGTTGAGCAAACTGAGGGCCTTTTGGACGAAGAAGCTGGCTCATTCTCTCCCGAGCTAACCCACGACGGTGAAGACGAAGATGCGATTGATCCTGAAGAGGACAAGGCGGAGCTGGTACAGAGTCATGTTTCCTAGTGCATTTTGCTTTTGGAATAATAAATGCTGACCGAAACAGTGATAGTTATTCTTTTATAGTGCTGGCTAATTAGATTATCAGATATGACTTGATAGTAATTGGGTATCATTTTGTGCCGACAAGAGAATTTAACCAACCCTGATAATACATCATATATATACTCTTAACATGCGAATATTTCAGTTAGATCTCTTATTCTTCAAACTTTCAAGCTTTGGCAAGCCTTGGTGCGTGTTTACCCTAAAAGAGGTCTTTAGTTTCATGTAGACATAAATTTTGATGATATAGCACCCAAGGTCCAAGGTCACACTCATTTGTCCTTGTCTAGAGTGCTTTACATTGGCTCCTTGGAGCCTATATGCAAGCAAAATTGGGCGGATGGGGGTTTATTGTCAATTCGGTATTAAGCCAATTGGGAGCATTTCATGTGTTAATTGCACATTTGAAACGAGGTTGGCATGTCAGTGATGTGCTCTGTTTTTTTAATAAATATCCAGGATAGGAAACGTGAGGCTGTAGTTATTGAACATCAAAGGAAAGTTAAGGAGGCCATGGCAGCTAAGACAAGACCACCTGATGAGATGGAGATGAAAGCAATGAAAACTATGGGAGCTATGGAGGAAGGGGACGCAGTATTCGGTGCAGGTGCTGAAGTGAATCTGGATTCTCAGGTCTGTCTCATTTGCCTTCTGGACATTAACAATACTGTTTTTAAAATTATTTTAGAAATATATGAATACTGTCATATTATCTTTCTTTTTAAACATAACAGTTGCTGCGAACCCACCCACATTGTCAATCTCTCTGTTTGTAAGTTGGATCCACTTGTGGCCAGGACTTAGGACTAGGTTTATTTATCTGAAATTGTCGGCACAATTTTAGTCTGTTACTTTGAATGATATCCTGCTTTTACATGCTGGAAGCTAGTTGTTCACTCTCGGTTGCTCATGGAAGTATACTTGCACACTGTGCTCACAGGTGTACTGGTGGCATGACAAGTATCGACCAAGAAAACCAAAGTACTTCAATCGGGTGCATACTGGATACGAGTGGAACAAATACAATCAGACTCATTATGATCATGACAATCCACCTCCTAAAATTGTCCAAGGCTACAAGTTCAATATATTTTACCCTGATCTTGTGGATAAATCAAAAGCACCAACATACACTATTGAGAAAGATGGAAGCACTGGGGAGACATGCCTCATACGGTTTCATGCTGGCCCCCCATATGAGGATATTGTAAGTATTCTGTCTCATATCTATAATTTAGCTAAGGTTTCATGAACAGTTTACTTACTCTCTTTTTTTCCTTTGTTTTTTCCTTCTGACCAGGCTTTCCGTATCGTTAACAAGGAGTGGGAGTACTCACATAAGAAGGGTTTCAAATGCACGTTCGAACGTGGGATTCTCCATCTGTATTTCAACTTCAAGCGATACCGCTACAGGCGATAAACACATTCACCCCGGTTCCTGGTTTATAGTAGAAATCTTTTTTGATGGGACCATGTACCGTTCCATGTTGTAAATTGTCTTGAGGGTTTATACGAGTCGATTGCTTGGCCCTTTTATGCCCTTGATGAGCTAATCCGTGAGTTGATCATGTCTGTGAGCTGCACCTGGTGCATTGTAATGCTTGATGTCTCTCTGGATTGGCAAACCCTCTGGCTCGTCGAGCCATCGTGTTGTCGGACCATCATCGTCACCTCCTTTTCTTTTTTCTTCTTTGAATCAATCAAACACTTGTGTGACCAACTGACCATAATAAATATTGCGTGACGACCACCGTCTATATGTAGTCTTAAACAAAAAAAAAACCAAAATACCTTGCTAGATCTTATATCACCTTGCTAGATCTGTTGATAAGGAAGCAGATTCATCCAAAATTATCTTGCCAATTTTTCTTTTGAGACGTCTCTTACATCGTATGGCTGTAGTATCTTTTTTAGTGCGAACTCACGTCCCACACACAACACCCTAGGCACCAGACCGGACCTAAACCAGATATCGTCGAAAGCACCGCGTGAGGCCAGACTTTATTTGGCTTGGATAATCCAGTCAAACGAGGAACCCAAGACGGATCAAGGATCGATCTCGGGCTGCCAGCGCCAGAAGCATTGCTACTGGCCAACCACGCAGTGCGCAGTTCTCATCTTGCCAAATCTCTCCTAAAAAACATCTTATGGTGATGAGTGATGGCTCATCAAAATCATCCTGACCATCTAAATTGAATCAAACGGAGGGATGCATCCGTAGGCGCGTAGCGTAGCAAGCACTTCATTCCAGTACGCTCCAAAGCTCCACCGCCATCTTGACCAATCCTAGCCCTTCCACCGCCGCCCCGCACATGCCCACTGCTTCATCTCGTATGCTTAGAGAGAGCACAGAGAGGGGGAGCCGGAGGGACGCATATCCTCTGCCGTTATGCCCCTCATGGGAGGAGGCGGCGGCGATCTTCAAAGCGCGGCAATGGTGGCCGAGGCGCGGCAATGGCAGAGAGGAGGCGGCTCGACGGCATGAAGTGGGCGGCGGGTCGGCGGCGGCGGTGAACTCTGATTCTTGACAGCGCATGGCGGCGATCGACGGCGGGCTCGATGGCGTGACTGCGGAGGTGGCGGCTGGTGGTGGGCTAGGTTGGGCGGCGCGCGGGCCTAACTGCAGCGGCAATGCTAGCATCCGGTGAGGGGCAGCGCCGATTGGGTGAGGAAAGAGGCGAGCTCGGTGAAAACGAAGATGGGAAGAAGCTTGCCAAGGACCTCGGCTTCGGCGGCTGCAGAGATACCGGCACTCCGGTGACGATAGCAACAACACTCTGGCAAGCTCTGGTTCTCCGGTGAGTTATCGGACAAGACAACGACGATGAACTTCGGTGTGGTTGATGACGATGATTCGAGCTGGAAATGTGGTTGTTGATTGGGGAATTCTAAGGATTGGATTTTGCAAGTTGGACGGTGGAATTTTTGGATGTGATTTGTGACGATGCCGTGCGTGTTGGAGGTAGGAAGGAGGATGGCTAAGGAGCGAGTTGCAGCTAGCTCTGCTTCCGTGTGAATTTCTCTCTTTCACCTAGGAAGAAGGAGACGGTAGAAGCAGCTGGTGACAGCTTGGATGGTGTTCGTGGCAGCATGTACAGAAGACAGCACCACAACGCATGTAAGCAGGAGGTGGCCATGAGGGAGAGAGAGAGAGAGAGAGTAGAAAGAGCGGACATTAGGATAAGAAGAATTTGAATAGGAAAATAGTATAATTGAAATGGTAAAACTGGTTTTATATGTAAAATATTTGAACCTATTTGTAAATGCAAATGCTGTTGAAAATATTAATAGATTAGTTTTAAGTTTTGGGCAAAACAAAACACTTGTGACAATTGATATATCTCAAATGTTAAGCTTCTAGAGATGCTATACATTATATTTAAAGGTTAAAAATGTTTCAGATAAAACAAGCAAATTTTGAATTATTTTAAAAATAAGAGTGCAATGAAATTTATTGAAAATGCCTTGGCTTTTGTGAATTTAACATCTCATTAGTGTATCTTTATAAACATACTTTATTTTGTAAAACCTATAAAAAGTTAAACTATTAGTCATCTTTTCTTTGAAACGAACATTTAGTTGATTTCAAAAAAGTGAAAATGATTTAAAGTAACATTTTTTATAAAAGATTTTCATTAAGTGTTTTTTTAATGCTTATGGAAAATTCATGATCAAGATGGTTGATTTGTTTTTTTAAAAATAACATTCTTATTTCCAAAGATTCTCAAAATTTAATAAAATAAGGATGTTTGAAAATAATTTTACTAATTAATTTTTTTATGCTTTGAAAATAAGGATGTTTCACGACCTAAACAATCTAAGATACATTACCTCATGTGCCATACTCTCGACTGAAATGAGTTCACGTATAATGTCTTTCCTGTAAATGTATAATGTCTTTCCTGTAAATCATCCTTCATGTTTATATATATTTTTATGAATTATGTTTTTCATCCTTTATGGTCCGTGGCAGAGCACAGGCATTGTACTATATTTTCTATATGCACGGTCCTCATAATTTTCATGGGTTCCTTTAATATAATATAAATCTTGTAATTTAGACATAGGGACGTGAACTTGTGGTGTCTTTCAACAAGTGCATATTTTCTTAGCCACGATGGTAACAAAAGATTGTGTTTTTGTGCAATTCTTTTTATTTCTATTTTTTCATATATGAATTGCTCAGGAGCATGAATGAAGGGGCTCCTGAAATGTGTGTCCGCAAGAATGGTAGGACCAGTATCCGATGGCCGCCATTGTTTGGAAAGTGCAAAGGTCATAGTTGTGGCTTGTAAAAATATACAGTCACTCACAACATGTGGTGCTATAAATTAACGAGCTACTAAAAATTCTAAAACTTAGAAAATATGAGACACTGTGGTGGCTGGTGACCAAAAGTTTTTGTCACATAATGTTCTAATTTTTTTTGTTTATCATTTATGTATTCCTTTTTTTAAAAGGTTTGTAGCAAAGCACGGGCTGATGGATAAAGTATTCCTGATGTTTTGATCCGATTTAAACGATCCAAGCTACATTACCTAACGTGTCATACACTCTATCTAAAATGAGTTCATGTATAATGTCTTTTCTATAAATCACCCTTCATGCTTATATATTTTTCTACGAACTATGTTTTCCTTTGAACCCTTTATGGTCCGTGGCAGAGCACGGGCATTGTACTAGTCTATTAACAAGTAGATCCACTATCATAGGCGGCTCGATTGAGCAGCAACGTCGCCTATGAATGTCTTTAGTATGCAATAGGAAGAGGTTTGTTGATCTTCAATTCAACAAATATAGCTCAACATCTAGGTACTCCGTTTTCTAACCGTTGACACAATTAAAAGGTAAGAATGCAATCAAACGAATCAATTTTAGCCTAAAAGAAATGTTTTCTTTGTAAATGATGGCGATTCTTCCTTTCTTCTTTTGTTGGTCATTTGGTTGCATTTTGCAACCTACTCCACCCATGCATTAGAGCATTTTAGCACAACTGCGGCAGCTCATGCTACAGTATTTTCCACATCCACGTGATATTGATTGCCTCGTCTCTCTTCGGTCGTCATTTTTCCTGACCTCCATTTGTCGGGGATTAGATCACGGCCCATAGCCATGGCCCACTCCCTGACGGCCCAATCGAACAGCCTACCAGGGCCCAGCTCCTTGGGAGGTTCTATCAGGCCCATGTGCATCTGCCGAAACGCCTTCATGGTCGGCACGGTGCGTAATGGCCTAGGATTCTGTTTGAGTCCGACTCGAACGAGTTCTCTGACGACTACGTGAAGACCCGGACGTTGGTTTCCCGGATTGGATTAGGAGTCGTGATCCCCAAGATTAGGAGGTTACCTTATCTACCGTAGGTCATATTTGGCATGTATGAGTTCGTTACGATCTTGTAGTTAGCCCGGCCCGATATTCCTCTGTAGGTCGGTTTGCTCCGCACTATATAAACAGGGCCCCTACGGCGTTTAGAGGGATCCCTGGCATCGAGTTTTACATCCTAGCATCTAGCTTAGACCTTAGCAGATAGATTTTCGCATACTACTCGTCGAGACCTGCTGATCTCGTCGAGTTCCACCTTGTAATTCTCTTTGATATAAAGAAAGGCTGGACGTAGGGCTATTATCTCTCCCGAGAGGCCTGAACCAGGATAAAAACCCCTGTCTCCTGTTCGTTGCTGTTCGTGGTTGTTCGGCGTGTCTCCTATCTCCTCTTTGAAGAACCTTGGTTGACTTGGGTCGATATCCCAACCGTCGACAGCTGGCGCCGTCCGTGGGGACACGCAGATCGAGCATGTCGAACTCCGTCAGCGATACAGAGATACTTCCTGAGGGCTACGACTCAGAAGGACAGGATGTCTCATCCCCTGTCAGTTCAGATCGATCTGTTCGGTCTCGAACACTTTCCGCATCCGAGGCAGATGTCTCCGCTTACATGGCAGAGATAGCCTCAGATCGCACTCCCGTCATCGACAACGACTACAGGCGATGATCTTTACGACGGTTTAGATTTGTCAGATTCCAAGGCTATGTCGGTAGATTCCACCTGTGGAGACACAGCGATGACACCGTCTAGCATACCTTCGCATGGCCCCCGCAGCATTAACATGGCCGATGTAGGAACCTCTGAGGATCCTGCACGGGCTGTGGCGGCTGGCAAGGTCGGGCAGATTAACTCTGCTCGGCATCAAGACGAGGCTGCGCAGGCTGCTCGCGAGCAAGACGTCATTCGCCGCAGACCTCGGCGATTCCATCAATCGACCTTAGCACGGTTTCGCGGCGGTGTAGCGGCGGCGTCGCGACCCACCTCACGTCTTGGCGCTAAGTCTCCGGCGGAAGCTTCCTGTCGGTCAATTCCGCGTGGCCGGACTCGATCAGGCGAACGCGGATGGTTCAGAGATCCGGGACCCATAGATCAAAGTCGGAACGGCTCGAAGCTATAGCAACGGTCCTTAGATCCACCAATCAAGGCGATCTCGCCCGCATGGGCGTCTTTGTGCGTCTAACCTAGAGAGGCGGTGAAGGCCTAAAGTCTCTAGGAGAAGTCAACAACTCCTCCAGCAGCAGCAACCAAATCGCCGGAATGATTCGGACAGCTCGATCGATCGCGTGACCCCGTCACCATCGGCGATCACCGTCCATGAGCGGGTTACCCGTGGTCGCCGTCGCTTCGCCAAGTCCTCGTAGTCATCGCGACCACGAGGGCAAGCGCGCGCGATGATCACGGACGGTCCCTCGTGAGGGCGGCGTCGTCGCCACCACGAGGAAGGGCGTGGTGGATTGTCCCGAGAGAGTTTCTCCGGCCGAGTCATCCGTTCAGCGAGGAGTTCGCTTCGCAAGCAGGACCAACGTCTTCTCAAGACTAGGTTCGCCGGGAAGGTGGTCGGTCATATGCTCGGGTCTGCGGGGCTTTCTCGACGAGCGAGCTGTCCGGTGGCCCTCAAAGTTCAAACCGGTCACATGGAGAGGTACAATGGGACTCGTAAACCGGAGGAATTCCTTTCCATCTACGCCACGGCCATCATGGCGGCGGGGTGTGAGCTCGTTATGGCTAATTACCTCCGATCGTCCTTGTGGGTCTTTGCCGCTCGGACGTGGTTGTTCAATCGGCAGGAGGTTCCATCACTCATGGAACCAGCTTTGTGATGCTCGATCGCTAATTTCGAGAGGCGCATGCGTGCGTCAGGTAAGGAGGATGATCGCACGGATGATCCGGATGAGCGGGAGACCCTCCGCAACCGTGAAGCGTTTCATTAAGATCCGTAACACGATCCGAACATCTCGGATGAATCATTGTCGCGCCTTCAAAAGCGGAGTCCGCGACGAAGCGGCTCACCCAGATCTCGAGATCAACGAGACCTGGACCGCCAACGACCTGTTCAAGGCGGCTGACCGCTATGCCAAAGCGGCAGAGCGCGTTCAGTACAAAAAGGCGTTCGACAAGGGCGAGCTGCCCGCCCAGCCTGGTGTGGATGAGAAGAAGAAGAGCAGCAACAATGTTCCTGGTGACAAGAAGTCCCAGAAGAAGAAGAAGAACAAAGGTGATGCGAACAATACGGTCGCAGGTATGGATCGCGCACCTCCTCCCAAGGATGGGCAGAAGAAGTCCAACAATAATTACAAGGGCAAAAAGCCTGCTTAGGGAGGCGGACAAGGCAAGAAAGGTCCGAGCGACCGATTTTGCAAGTTCCACCAGCACTACGGGCATGATATACGCCACTGTAGAACTTGGGCTGCAAAGCTCGAAGATTTCTACAACGGCAAGGGCCCAATGCCCACCCCGCCGAACAAGGTGATCTTAGGTGAAGGCTAGCGCCAAACCGGCGATGGTGATCGGAAGATGATGATGAATATCAAGAGCCGTGAACCATATCGCCGTCATTTTCTGGCTCCTCGGCTTACACCTCTCGGCGCGACCTCAAGGAAGCTGCTCGGGAGGTCCACAACGTCGAAAAGGCAAAACCTCAGCCTGAATCGATGAAGTGGACTGAGGTCCCCATCTCCTTCTCTCAGGAGGATTGCCCCACTGGGATGACCAAGCCTCAGCGGCTCCCACTGGTGGTCGCCCCGACCATCAGCAACGCGAGAGTTGGCCGTGTCTTAGTGGACGGCGGGAGCGCTTTGGACTTGCTTTCTGCTAAAGTCTTGGACGAGATGCAAATTCCTCGTTCCAAGCTGAAGGAAATCGCAATGCCCTTCTACGGAATTGTTCCGGAGAAGTCATCAAGCCGTTAGGCGAGTTGTCACGCTGTCACCTTCGACAACCCAAGCAACTTCGGACGAGTTGATCACTTTCGGCGTGGTCGACTTCCCATCGGCGACAACGCGATCTTAGGCAGGCCATCTCTCGGTAAGTTTATGGCCGTGTCCCATCACGCTTACCATTGCGTGAAGATACCGGGTCCTAATGGTGTGATCACGGTCAAGGGCAACTACAAAGCTGCTCTGGATTGCGACGAGCATTCCTCGCCTGGTCGACCAACTTCCGCCATGTCTCAAGTTCCGAGACCAAGTCAGACGCTCTAGGGTCTCCCTTCACCAGGGGAGAAACCAAGGAAGTTCTGCTGTCGCTTGGTGATACTTCCAAGACAGTTCACTAGGGGGCCAATCTGGACCCCAAATAGGAAAGCGAGCTCATTGCCTTCCTCCGAGCTAATGCAGATGTATTCGCACAGGAGCCATCGACATGCCCGAGTCCCAAGGGAGGTAATGTCGAGCACAAACCGGTTGTCGTGCGGACAAAAGCCACATTCGCGGAAGCTTCGTCACTTTTGAATTCAAGCGGGGATCATCAAAGATCGACAGCAAGCGCTTTCATTGGGTTCATCCGCGAGGTTGATCACACCGAGTGGTTAGCCAACCTGTCATTGTAAAGAAGAAAGGCGGCAAGTGGAGGATGTGTCGATCACACAGATCTGAGCGCCGCTTATCCTATGGACAATTTCGGCGCCTCGTATTGACCGGTGGTCGATCGATTGTGGACGCTTGACTCGAGTTTTTAGATGCTTACTCCGATTACCACCAAATAAGCATCTCCCGAGGATGAAGAGAAGCGCCTTCATCACCCCTTTCGGCACTTTTCGCTATCGACCATGTCTTTCGGTCTGCGCAATCTTTGGTGCCACGTTCGGTAACAATGGGAAGACCTTCCCGCAGCAATGCGGAAAAAACACGGAGGTCTATGTCGGCGACATAGTTGTAAAAAACAAGTATGCTCCAGATCATGTAAAAGACACAGCAGAGGCTTTTCATAATCTCACCAGCATCGAATAAAATTAAATCCAGAGAAGTGTACCTTTGGTGTTCGATCTGGAATGTTGCTCGTTATGTCATTGGCTCGCAAGGTATTTCGCCAACCACGAAAAAATCGAGGCCATTGAAAATATGCGGACTCAACTACCATAAAGAAAGTCTGAGCCTCATCTGGGCGGATGGTCGCTCTAAGGTGTTTATTTCCGTCAAAGCGACGCTGGCTGCCCTTCTTTAAGGCCTGCGCAAGCACAATGGTTTCGAGTGGGCGGAAGAAGCCGATAGATTCTTCCAGATCTGAAGCGATACTGTCCAATCCTCCGTCTTGACTACCCCGCGGCATGGCGGCGGCTCCCATTGTACCTAGGTTATACGCACAAGCGGTGGCCTTGGTCTTGGCGGTCGAAAGGGAAGGCATCAATGACCAATCTATTACGTGGCGAGGTACTTCACGGATCAAAGGCGTTACCACCGAGGTCTGAAGCTCCTCTATGCCTTACTCATGTCCTCCGTGAAGCTTCGCCACTACTTCAGCGCATCAAATCTTGGTCCCGCCACGTTCCTCTGGGAGAAATCCTCTGGAACAAGGAATCTACCGGACGTATAGCTAAGTGGGCAATGGAACTAGCGAGTTTGATCATTATTCTTTGCCCGAATCGCTATTAAGTCACGTGTCCTAGCTGACTTTGTCATTTGAATGGACTTGCCGCCCAAATCGAGGAGCTCCCGAGCAACCCGATGAACCCTCTTGGACCATGTTTTTCGATGGCTCGAAACCTTTGGAAACTCGGGGCTGGTTTTGTTCTCATCTCCTCAAGGAGAGCAACTCGATATTCTATCCAACTACACTTTGCGGCGACTAACAACGCCGCTGCAGTACGAACCCTCCTCGCGGGACTAAGGCGTGCAAGTCGCTTGGTGCCCAACGGCTAAGCGTGAAGGAGATTCACGGTGGTCATCAATCGAGTTAACAAGGAGTATCGGTCTTTGCGATAACTCAATGGCGCGATACGGTTGAAGTGAGGAAGTTGGAGCGGCATTTTCGATTCTTGAAGTGCTCTTCGTGCCAAGGAAGGACAACTTTCGCGGACCAGCTATCAAGTTTGGATCCTCACGCGAACTCGCTTTCCGCAGGGCGCTCGTCGAGCACCTTTACAAGCCCTCAATCACGTCCTCGGACGAGGCGACAGAGACAGGTGGTGCTGTCTCCGTTATCGAGCAGGCTGCGGACTGGTCAACGCCATTTGTCCGGTACCTTGCAGATGGGACTCGCCGACGACGGCCGAGCGTTCCCGGCTTACAAGGCGTCTTTGCTCCATACAAGCTTGTGGGCGGCATCCTTTACCGTCAAGGTGCTCGGGAGTTCTCTCCAAGTGCATCTCGCATAGCAGAGGGTGTGTTCCTTCTTAGGGACATACACGAGGGTGCTCGTGGCAACCACGCGCCTCCTTGAGAACTATGGTCGGTAAAGCGTTTCGCATGGGCTATTATTGGCCCTGCGTTACAAGATGCCGGGACATCGTGACTAAGTGCAAGGCTTGCCAATTTCACGCCGAAAGGCACACAAGCCCGCCCAAGAGCTCCAAACAATCCCCCATCCCGCCCTTTTCCACATGGGGTGCGGATCTGCTCCGCCCATTCCCTAAGGGGTACAAGGGCTATACACACCGCTGTCGCCATAGACACTTTTACAAAGTGGATTGAGGCGAGCTCGTGTAAATCTCTTCACGCCAAAGCGGTGTTCGCTTTTCAAAAGCAACGTGGTCACGCGCTTTGGGATTCCCCATAAGGCGATCACGGATAACGGTACCAGATTCAAGCGAGCTATTCGTGAATCTGCGAGCAATTTGGGTACCAAGGTCTGTTCGCCTCGTGGCACATCCACGAGCAATGGAAGCGATCGGCGAGCTAACAGACAGATAGTCCGAGGTATTAAGCGGCGGGTATTTGCTGCTCTCGGCGAGCACAAGCAAGGCACAGGTTGACGGTTCCTTCCGTCCTCTGGGCGATTCGACTTCTGACCGGTAAGGCGGCAAAACTCCTTTCCAAGCGGTCTATGGTGCGAAGCCATCACACTGCCGAAATCATACTCGGTTCGCCTCGCCGACGAGCTCGGTCAATTTAATTGACGGCGAGCAAGCGCCTCCTCGATCTCGATCTCCTCAAGGCACACACGACCGGGCACAAGTCGGAATGGCCCGCTACCAAAGAAGATCTTCGCCAAGACGCGCCAAGTCGATTCGACCAAGGGGTTTGAAGGCGGGCGACCTCGTTACTGCCAGTGTCGAACTTGTCCAATGCCAACAAGTTAACTCCTCGTTGGGAGGGCCCATTCTGATCGTTTCTTACGCTGCGCGCCGGGGCCGTTCGCTGGCTATGGAGGGCGGAGAGAGGCGACCAAAGACTTGGAACATCGACCCAACCGTAAGTTCTTTGTGTAGGTCTTTTCATTTTCTTAGCCTGCGCTTTTGTAAACTTCGCGCCTTAGTTCGTCCAAGTCTCTCGGACACCATGTAAAGTCAATCCAACAATTAAGTGAATTCTTGCGGCCTCTGCGCTTTTTTCACTTCTTGTCTTTTGAAGACTACCTCTTTCTCTCTGGTAACACTTGATGGTCGCTTTCGGTCTTGCGAACTCTTGGCTCCATAATCTGAAGGATTGTTCCCTATCCGTATCTGGTTTCAATAAGTTCCTAAACTCGGGGTTGCGTAACATGGCCTTTCCACCTTGCGGCTAAGTTCGCTCTCGTAAGCCCTCCGGCAAAGGCACTTCTTGCTCGGCGCGACCACTTGGTAAAGCTCGCTCTCGTAAGCCCCCCGGCAGAGGCACTTTCCTTGTTCGGTTACTCTGGGCGCCTAACTTACGTCAGCGAAAGCGGACTACGGAGCGAATCGAGCAAAATGCGGTGTCGCTCTTTCTCTCACGACGTGCTCGAGTTCATAGCTTAGGTTCTCGAGCATCGTCGTCACGGGGCTAGGGTGTCGCTCTTTCTCTTGTGCACTGTTGGGTTCGCAAACTCGGGTTTCCGCGAGATGCTGTGAAGCTGAGGAGTTAGGCGAGCGCTCTACGGTTTTCTTAAACTTTCTAGCGCTGTTCGCTTTTCTCTTAGTTTCTGTTCGTTCTTGTCTTTTTCTTTGCTCTTTTTGCGAGGAATAAAGGTAAGTACTTTATTACATTACTCAAAAGTTTGGTACAAGGCCCTTCGAGATTCTGTTGGCGCTACTTAGGAGCAAGCTGCTCCTTGACTCCTCAACTTCTAACTTGAGGCGCACGACTTCGCCTCGAGCCTTGATTCCTTCCGAGCTTCACTCGGGCGTTCGATCTCCTCCTTGCTTCGGCAGCTTTGCGCGCAGCCTCTGTCCGGATGGCCTCGACCTCCTCGGTCTTGGCGCACAGCTGATCGTTCAGAGCCTCGCTCTGGCTGACTCGCTGCTCGGCCGTCTTGAGCTGCTCGTCCAGCTCCTTGACCCTTTTCTCTGCGGTGATCGCCCTCACCGTCATCCCGCGCATCAACTCGATCTCTTCCTGTGAAGCCCACAGGGTCGAGATCTTTGCCTGGAGACCCGCGGAAGTCTGTTCTTCCTTGGCGAGCTGGGCCTTAAGCCTCTTGGCTTCGCCATGATGGTGGTCCCGCCGTTGGGAAACGTCAGCAAGCTGCTCTTCGAGCCACTTCGAGCGGCCCGGCTTCTCCTCCGCGGTGCTCGCCTTAATGGCTTGCGCGCGAAGCTCCTCGGCCTCTCCTAGGAGAGACTCGCAGGAACGCCTCTCTTCGGCCAATTGGGCTTTGAGCTTCTTTACCTTCGCCTTCAGCCGGCCGACTTTGGGGTGGTCTTTGGGCCCCGCCGGACTCCTCGTCTGAGGTGCTCCCGAGCGGCGCCAAGATCTGGCGCTCCGCTCGATGGTGGACGCCGTCCTCGAGCTCCTCCATGGTGTCCCTCGAAGACACGAGAGGAAGAACAATTTAACTACTTTGCGATGGCGTAGCTAAATTGAGCAAGATTTGGTCTTGGTGCCTACCTTCCCAAGTCGTTGCTTGATCCATGGCCGCAGCGGTCCTCGAGCCATGCGCCACGAAGCCCCTTCGTGTGGGATGAGGCGGCGCGTTCTTGCCGTCGCCGCCTTGTTCGCTCCTTCTTCTTGCGGGGCGCATCTGCCGTGGTGGGGAGCGGCAGGCGGCACTTTCGTCTCCGCTCCTTCTCCTCTTCCTTTTCCTCTTCCGCCGACGTCTTTGGCGAGGTCGAGCTCACTCCGCCGGGTGGCGCCGTTGTTTCCCAGGCGGGGCGACTTGCGCGACCGCTCGAGGCTTCTTCATGTTCCTGGCGGTGGGGTTTAGCCGCTTTCACGGAGAATCCGTCGCCTCGGGGTGGCTGCCCTGCGACAAAGTGCTGGCGAGACCGACCGCACGGTCTGCTCGCAAGCGCTTCCGAACCATCGCCTTGGCACGAAGTCCGTGGCGCCGCTTGCCGCTACTTTTGCCTCAGCCGCCCCCCGCGCCTTTGGAGCGTCGATCCGCTTCGGCTGGAGCCGGCGGCAGCGAGCTCACGCCGCCGGCTTGTCCTTGAGGCACGCTAGCCTCATCGCCCGTGAAGCGCCGTGCAGGTGCTCGGGCAGCAGCGACCGTTCGAGCGCCTCCTCGACATCATCCGTGGCGATCTCTCCTTGGGCAGCTGATGAAAAAAAGATCGTCGTTAAGTCTAACGCGGTCAGAAGGTTGGAAGGTCTAAAGATCGATTCCTACATACCTGCTGTGGAAGGCTTGGTCCTGATCTTCTTCGCCGGAACCTTCCGCCTCTTCCTCGGGGGCTCCTTGGCGGCTTCTCCGCCTTGGCCCTTGGGTGTTCGTGGCGGCGAGCTCGGCTCCTGGTGGTGGCGCTCTCTCCTTGGCGCAAGAAGTTTTTCCTTGCGCGACTTCTTCTTTGAGCCTCCTCCGCTCGGCGACTGTTGCGGCCGATCCATGCGGCGAGGTGAGCTTGCGTGTAACGCCCGAGCGAGGGCCATGGTCTTACCTCTTCGTCGCTCTGCTTTCGGCGAGGAGGGAGGGCTTGGTTTCTTCCTCATTGGGACTGACTGCTACCGCTTGAGTGCGCTTTCGATGCGTTCCGTCGTTAGATTGGTCTCTTGACGGTGGCGGCCGCCGTGTCATGGCGAGCTCGCGTAAACTCGGCCGCCACCTTGGGCTTTGTGGCGCTTTGGCCTTGCCCTTCTTCGCCTTCTCCTTCTCGGACGGAGAGTTCCTCAGCGATCCTCCAAGGATCGGTTGGTCCTCTGCAGCGTTTTGAGAAGCGGGCGTTAACATTTAAACAACGTTGCAAGTCTAGCAACATAGGTGAGGTAAGTAATTTACCTCGTGCATGCGGACAAGCACGTTCTTGTGGGCAGTGTCGCCACCTCGCCGGTGACCTCCCCATCCTTCTTCGCCGCCTTCAGCATGGCGTCGACCCGTTCGGTCACCCATACGTCGGTTGGCTTCTCTGTCCGAACAGAAGGGATTGTTAGTTCTTGTTCGGAGGAAAGAATGTATTTAGAGGTTGAGTCTTAAAGGCACTTACCCGTGCTCTCCCTTGTGATGTCTTCCCATCCCTCTATCTTGTAGAAGGGATATGACCTTCTCCGCAATGACAGACTCGCTCACGTGAAGTCGAATAATCTCCGCCTGCGTGAGCCCAAGGCTCACGAGGGAGGCGATCTTCCTTGTCATGTACCAATCCTCGGCAGTCATCTCCGGCCGAGGCATTGGCGTCCCCTTTGCCGACGCCTTCCTGGTGAAGACGAGTTTGCTGTCGCCGCTCCGCTTGCTGTAGAACCACCTCACCCACCACGCGCCCATTGAGTCGAAAGGTGGGGCGAGTCTGGCGCGTCATCGGCGGTGGCCCGAGCTTGAGGTAGTAGCACCCAGCAGCTGAGCGGCAGAGCTGCTCCTCGTTCTTGTGTAGTAATGGAGGAACAGCCGGCTGGCGGATCGATGCTCAGATAGCCCTCGCGCGGTGTGCGAAGACGACCATCTGGAGGATGGAGTTCGGATTGAGGTTTGCCACCTCCAATCCGGCGATGTTCAAGAAGGCCTCGACGAAGTCGCCTCAGAGACCTCAACCGAGCAAGTGCAAACTGCTCAAGTCGAACGAACTCTCCTCGGCGGCTCGAGTATCCTCTCTCCGGCGACCTCCAGCTACCGGTGTCGATGTAGCCCTCCTCCTCCCAGATCCTAAGGTCCTCCTCGGTCAAGCTAGTGCACGTGAATTTGGCCATAGCGATTCCTGTAGACGGCGAAAGGTGGTCGGTGATGTAGTTTGGGTACTTGATCTTTGGCGTGGTTGGAGCTAGGGCTTAGAGAGGAAAGGCGCGAGAGCAGAGTGGTGGCATGGGCGGCTTGGGTACTTTTATAGTCCCGTATAAGCAGCTCTGCAGAGCGGTTTTGTCCCGAGCGGCTAGTTTTTACTACAGCGGCTAGGTAAAGCGGTCTTTGTTTTCACCGCAATGACAGAAGTTACCGTTGGAGTGCGCTAGCGTCTATTTTTCAAAGGTATGCAGACCTTTGAAGGGTGAGTGCTCTGCTTTCGGACAGATGTCGTTCCTGTTCGGCCTTAGCGGAGTTGCTCGGCCTCGATCGGGTTTATTCGGTCCCGAACAAGTCTTGTTCGGTTGAACCATAACCTGTTCGGTCGCTTGTTACATGCCTTTGTAGCAGGAAAAAATACCTCTTCGTGACTTTGAGTCTCAAGGGATGACCCACTCTAGTGAGTTCTTCCACTTGAGTCTCAGGGGCTAGCTGTCGGGAATTAGATCACGGCCCATAGCCATGGCCCACTCCCTGACGGCCCAATCGAACAGCCTACCAGGGCCCAGCTCCTTGGGAGGATCTATCAGGCCCATGTGCATCCTGCCGAACAGCTTCATGGCTAGCACGGTGCGTAATGGCCTAGGATTCTGTTTGAGTCCGACTCGAGCGAGTTACTCGCGACGACTACGTAAAGACCCGGACGTTGGTTTCCCGGATTGGATTAGGAGTCGTGATCCCCAAGATTAGGAGGTTACCTTATCTACCGTAGGTCATATTTGGCATGTATGAGTTCGTTACAATCTTGTAGTTAGCCCGGCCCGATATTCCTCGGTAGGTCGGTTTGCTCCGCACTATATAAACAGGGCCCCTACGGCGTTTAGAGGGATCCCTGGCATCGAGTTTTACATTCTAACATCTAGCTTAGACCTTAGCAGATACATTTTCGCATACTACTCGTCGAGACCTGCTGATCTCGTCGAGTTCCACCTTGTAATTCTCTTTGATATAAAGAAAAAATTTGGACGTGAGGGCTATTATCTCTCCGAGAGGCTGAACCAGGATAAAACCCCATCTCCTATTCGTTCTTTGTTCGTGGTTGTTCGGCGTGTCTCCTATCTCCTCTTTGAAGAACCTTGATTGACTTGGGTCGATATCCCAACCGTCGACACCATTTTTATCTTAGAAAAATTTATTCTCCATCATCATGCATATAAGAGCTTGCAGTAGAAACAATGCATGTCCGTATATTGACATGCCTGAATCACTAATAACCTCTACCTTGTCGTGTCTATCACCCCTTGACTACTCTGGGCAAATATGTGGTTTCATGTCCAACCTTGAGCTATGGGCACGGTAACCTCTTAGAGGAATGACACAATTTTATTTATCTTCGTTAATTGTTATCACATAATAAGGGTTTGTAAATGCATACTAACCCAAGAACCCACTACTTATTTTTAAAAAAGAAAATTGCACTGTTGACCTATAACCACTAGTCAACTTGGCCTGCACGGTTGCACAAGCCAAGCCACATTGGGGGCTCCACTGGGGCTAGCATGATTGTCAACTTGTCATGCAGGGAGGGGGTGGTGTTTACGGCTGAGCTGCCACAGGCTTCGACGAAGCGAAGAGGACAGAGAGTAATAAGAGAGGTAGAATGAGTGGATTGTTTTTTGAAAACAATAGAGGTTTTATTTTTTGCAAAAACTTAAGAAATGAAAGCTAAGCGCAAATCTTAGAGCACATCTAATGATCACTAGGGTGAATGGAGCTACACGTACATGCGGTTAACACTTGCAGATCTTATCTGTTAGGAAAATTTATAGGTTACTCCAACAAACTTTTCCAAAGATATTGATCACCTCTGAATTCTAAAACATAGTTTTTACGCCCTTCAAGTGCTGAAAATCGCTTAGAGCATATTTATTGCTAACACCCAAACCTGACCCCAACCCTATATTTCACTATTCATATGCCTAAATTAGACCTGATCATTTGTCGGTTTCGGAGTTTCGGACGTCTTCGGGTCGGGTTTTTCAAAACCCTACCAAAAATTAGTCAGCCCGAGCCCGACCCAACCCGGTGCACCGGGTCATAAATTCGAACCCGAACCCGACCTGAAACCAGAAAACTCGAACCCGCACGTCTGATTTTTCAACTTTTTTTGGAATCGAACCCAACCTGACGACCGGACGTCAAATCGAGGCCTGACCCAACCCAATGCACTAGTCGCCCCATGTCGGGTTGGGTTTTTGAATCGGGTTGTGTAGGGTGCGTCGGGCCGGGCTACCCATGAGTAGGTCTTGTCGACGGTTGGGATATCGGTCCCAAGTCAACTAAGGTTCTTGAGAAAAGGGAGATAGAAGACCCGCTGAGCAAGGCAAACAACAATCAACAAGCAACAGGGAGACACAGAGTTTTTATCCTGGTTCGGGCCTCTCCGGGGAGATAACAACCCTACGTCCAGCGCTTCTTTATATGAAAGATGATTACAAGGAGGAAACTCGATGAGACGAATCGGTCTCGGCGAGATTATGTGTGTACAGGAAGTATTATGCGATCTTCTGGTGCTAGATCTCACGATGTTCCGGCCCCTCTATACGCCGCAGGGACCTTGTTTATATAGTGTTGAACAACCAACCTACTGAGGGATAATCGGGCCGGGCAGACCACGAGTCCGTAGCGAACTCGATACATACCAAATACATCCCCAGGTAGATAAGGTATACTCCAATTCTTGGGGATCACGACTTCTGCTCCAATCCGAAAAACCACGTCTGGGTCTTCACGTAGCCGTGCAGAACTCTTGCTCGAGTCGGACTCAAGCAGGAATTCTAGGCCATTACGCACTAAGCCGACCAGAAAGTTGTTCGACTGGGTGCACATGGGCCTGATAGAACTTTCCAGGGAGCCAAGGCCCTAGGAGGCTGTTCGGTTGGGCCTTCAGAGAGTGGGCCATAGTAATGGGCCGTGATCCAATCCCCGACAGCTAGTCCCCGAGCCTTAAGTGAGATGAATCATCTCCTTGAGGCTGAACGTCATCAAGGAGGGATTGTATTCTTGGTAGTGAAGTGCGTATCACCGCATCCGGTAAAATCAGATCTTTCGGGAGAATGAACATGGCAAGTTGCGAGATGAACTTGTGTTGCTGCATCCAGGTATGAAGATACCTAGAAAAGTATGAACAAAAATAGGGGAACCACCTTTCGGGTTAGAGCTTGCCCGAGGAGATAAAGATTGCGCTCTTAAGCGAATGTCGTGCTCAGGAGCGAATGTAATGTGCCCCCAGACGTAGATCATATGCTAGGAGCAGACAATACATACGAGAGGGAAGGTGACCCAGTCCTCGAGCGTAGAGCTCGTCAAAGGAACCAGATAAAGAGATCCAGTCCCCGAGCACGGAGCTCGTCGCAGGGTCCAGACACGCGCTTTGGGTAAAGAGCTGCCCGGCGCGAGGTGATCCAGTCCCCGAGCACGGAGCTCGTCGCGGGGACCAGACGCGCACTCCGGACGAAGAGCTGCCTGGTGCGAGGTGATCCAGTCCCCGAGCACGGAGCTCGTCCCAGGGACCAGACGCGTGCCCCGGGCGAAGAGCTACCCAGCGCGAGGTGAATCACAACCCGATGCAGCCAGAGCCACAAGAGAACATGTGAAATCAACGCTTTACCCATGACGTATTTCTTGCGACAGTGTAAGCGTTGTCTTGACAAGTGCAGAACCGACGCTTGGAGTGCCCGTTGCAATGAGAATCGGCTTACGATAGGCTTGCCCGTTGCGATGAGAATCGACTTACGGTGGGTAGGACTCCGTTGGTGGCGCACTACCTTGACTTAGCCGAACTGTGAAGGTCAGTGCCGGGCAAATGTAAGAAATCATACGCGGGTGAAGTGAATCAATCCCTGGGCATGCGCGGTGCGTACCCGAGAAGAAAGGGATGCAGACATCGATTTTGGTGGGAAAGCCTAGGACCTCGCCGCTACCATCACCGGCGTCTGACGTTCCCAGTTCCTGTATTACCTGCAGAAGACAAACAAGGAACGAGCTAGCAAGGGAAAAAAGAGAGCAAGTACAGGCTCTAAGAAGAGCAAAACGAGTTTTGAAAAACACGTAAAAGACGACCTACCCGCACAAGACATAATTTTTTTCTGGTACGTCCCCCGATAGCGTTAGTGTCACCTTGGCGAATGCGGAACCGACGCCAGGAGTGCCCGTTGCAATGAGAATCGGCTTACGGTGGGCAGGACTCCGTTGGTGGTGCATTGCTTTGGATTACCGTGTCAGGAAGGACGTAGCATGGATAAAAAAGACGTGTGCGGGCAAGTGCAGCCCCGCTGTGGCTAAGACCACTAACCAGGGAAGGCGATCGGGATCTTAACTGTAGGCAAGACGTGCGAGACAAAATCTTATCCGGGCATGGACCCGTGTAGCATTGGTGTCACCTTGGCAGGTGCAGAACCGACGCCAGGAGTACCCGGTTGCGATGAGAATCGGCTTACGTTTGGGTATGCCCGTTGCGATGAGAATCGGCTTACGGTGGGCAGGACTCCGTTGGTGGTGCACCGCTTCGGTTAACCGTAACTGTACAGGTCGTTGCCAGATAAAAAGACATGCTCGCACACAGAGAGTGCTACGGGAGCAAAAGACCGGGATGATTTGTCCTTTTATTAACCAAGCAGGGGTACAGAAACGACTCTGAGTTCATAAAGAGCTAAATGCAGATCCGGACAACGAAGTTTTACGGAAACCAACGCTAAGGAAAGGAATTGGAAAACTGAAAACGTACCGGGGTTGCCGAGATTCGCGTGCAACAGCGTCGCCCATGAGGGCGAGGTTGACCTGGTTGGTGGATCTGATCACCGTTGCTATGGCCTGAAGTCGTTCCCGACTCTGCTCAAGGGGTCCTGGGATCCCTGAGGATTCCGCGTTTTGCCCAACCAGGGTCTGGTTACGCGGGAATTCGTCCCGAGCAGGTAGAACGTCTGCCGGGGGACTTGGCGGAGATACGCGAGGCGGATTGCGTCGTTATCGCTTGCGCCGATCACAAATCTGTGCCAAGGTTTGACTAATGGAGGCGTTCAGACCGCGGCGAATAACATCTTGTTCGCGAGCAGCCAGCGCGGCCCCATCTTGTTGCCGAGCATAATTGACCTGCTCGATCTCGCCGGCCGCCGCTGCCCGCGCAGGATCCTCTGAGGTTTCTGCGCCGGCCATGTTGACGCTGCGACGGCCGTGTGTTGGCACACTAGACCGTGTCATTACTGTGTCACCACAGGAGGAATCGACCGACATGGCTCTGAAATCTGAGAGATCTAAACCAGCGTAAAGATCGTCTATTCCGTAATCATCGTCAATGACGGGAGCGTGATCTAAGACCATTTCCGAAACGTATTCGGAGAGCTCTGTCCCAGATCTGGAAGGCGATCGAGATCGAAGAGATCGATCCGATTTAACAGGGGACGTGACATCCCGTCCTTCTGAGTCATAGCCCTCAGGAAGATTTTCCTAGTCGCTGAAAGAGTTCGACATGTTCGAATAGGCTTGATCTACTGCTCCCTACGGACGGCGCCAACTGTCGACGGTTGGGATATCGGTCTTAAGTCAACTAAGATTCTTGAGAAAAGGGAGATAGAAGACCTGCCGAGCAAGGCAAACAGCAATCAACGAGCAACAGGGAGACACAGGGTTTTTATCCTGGTTCGGACCTCTCCGGGGAGATAACAACTCTACGTACAGCGCTTCTTTATATGAAAGATGATTACAAGAAGGAAACTCGATGAGACGAACAGGTCTCGGCGAGATTATGTGTGTACAGAAAGTATTATGCGATCTTCTGGTGCTAGATCTCACGATATTCCGGCCCCTCTATACGCCGCAGGGACCTTGTTTATATAGTGTTGAACAACCAACCTATCGAGGGATAATCGGGTCGGGCTGACCATGAGTCTGTAGCGAACTCGATACATGCCAAATACATCCCCAGGTAGATATGGTATACTCCAATTCTTGAGGATCACGACTTCTGCTCCAATCCGGGAAACCACGTCCGGGTCTTCACGTAGCCGTGCAGAACTCTTGCTCGAGTCGAACTCCAGCAGGAATCCTAGGCGATTACACACCGTGCCGACCAGGAAGCTATTCGGCTGGGTGCACATGGGCCTGATAGAACCTTCAGGGAGCCAAAGCCCTAGGAGGCTGTTCATTTGGGCCGTCAGGGAGTGGGCCATAGCAATGGGCCGTGATTCAATCCCCGACAGGTCTGGCTAGCCTAAATCCACTATTTACAACCCGAAAATTTAGTGCTCGGCTATAATTTGAGCTAGCAATAAACATGCTTTTAAAGGAGAAAGAGAGCGTGACACTGCTCCTATGGAGGATCGATTTTTTTAGTATGGTTCAACTAGGTATCCCTTCCTTACCTTCCACGGATCAGTGGATCACTACTTCCATAATTTGTGGCACGCACCATAAAATGATACCTTGTCATGCACGAAAAAAATGCTTCAAAACCGTTTCCTAATGGGCATGGTTTCTATCCGATTTTAACATTTGGAGGGGGTGAAAAATCTGGCTTTGGAAGTTAATGGGTAATCTATAGTAGAGTAAAATTCACGAACGATTTTTAAACTATTATAGACTGTTTGGTTGCCTGCATCCAAGGAGTTTTGCATCTAGAGATACAAAACTATGGTGTTTGGTTGTCTTCTCACCTATCTGAACCAGACTCTCTAGATGCCATTAACCCCTCCGGGCCTGGCTCTGGACATACGGCCAAATTGGACGTTTCGCTAGAGCCAGGCTCAGCAGATGCAGCAACAACCATATGCACGACACATTTGATTCATTTATTTGCTATATCTTTTGATTAGTATTTTTGATTACCAACCGATTTTAAAAATGGGTTATTGATATTTTTTCAAATAAAACGAGACCACACTTGCCATATAAATTTTAAAAGTTTAAAATTTTCATTTTTGAATTTATTTATTTATGAGACTTTCTTTTGAATTTTTTAATTTTCGTAACTGATTGTTGTTATTTTTATTTTCTAGAATTTATTTTTAAAAATGTTTCATCCCTCTTTTGAATTTCTCCATACCATTCTCTCCTTAGTGTGATCAACCAAACAACATTTCTACTCATCCTGTACAATCTCATACACCTAACCAAACAATAATCATTTGCATCATTTCAGCCTGGCTCCAACCAGTCTGGCTCAGCTCATACATCCTGGTTCAACTGAGAAGACAACCAAACAGCCTATTAGTCAATTCTCATCCAGATATCTATTCTTTAAAATTGCAGTTTTGGACCCCTAATTTTTTTAAGTGGGTTCGTCTCGGTCCAAACTTGCAATGTGTCAGCCCTAAAGCTAACATGTCACTGATATGGCCGTCCATGTCACATAAATTACTTAAAAAATTCCAAAAATCCTGAAAATTCAGGAAATTATAAAGCAATTAGGAAAATTCATTTTAAAAAATAGAAAAAAGTAGCACTTGAGAGCTCCCATGCGCCACCATGCTAGAGGTCTTGTGCTTACATTTATAGAGGGATTAAAGGCAACCACACTGTCTTTATGTTTCTTTTAATAATTTTATGATTTTTCATATGTATATTTTTTAATGATTTTACCGTATTTTTATGATTCTTTTGATATTTTCTAATGTTTTTAATGTTTTCCTGTATTTTAATGATTTTTCATTTTTAAAATATTTTCCCACATTTTAATGATTTTTCTTTTTAAATGATTTTTTAAATGGCTTCCCCATATTTTATGTTTTTTAATGGTTTCGCCCTTTTTAAAACTAATTTACGTGACATGTCAGCGTCACGTCAGATTTAGGGCTGTCACGTGGTAAGTTTGGACTGGGGCGGACCCAATTAAAAAGATTAGAGATCCAAAACTAAAGCTTCAAAGAATGAGACCTAGATGAGAATCGACTAATAGTTTAGGGACCGGCCATGTATTTTACTCTTTATAGTATGAGTTCACGATAGTCTATATTTTTAAGGAAAACATCTTGTAGTCCAGTAGTCCGTGCCGGACTTCATTTCAAGATGTTGTGTGTGATCATGATCATGAAGACTCGATGCAAGCCTTAATAAGATGCAAAGACGCGCTGATCTGACGAATAATGCAACATGAACGCAGCGCAAGATGTGATGAACGAAGCGGTGTGGTGCTGACATTGTGATGCATGCAGTGGGTCCCACGGCCATTTTTTTCTTTTGGCGACCATAAATTTTGACTGGATGCTCCACTCTATAAACCGTTTGGGCCAACGTGTTCCTCGTATTTTTTCGAACAAAACAAGATATATGTTGTCATATAATTCTTCAAACTTATCTGGTGAAATTTGGGGTTCGCCTACTGAAACTTGGGTTTTGCCTAGTAAAACTTAGATTTCATACTAGTAAAACTTTGCCGAACTGTCAAGTTTCATCAGGTTTCATCCAAGTTTTTTTCAAGTTTCACCAAGTTTCATCAGGTCAGTTCAAGTTTCATCAAGTTTCAACAGGTTTCACCCAAGTTTCATCAGGTTACATCGAAGTTTCATCTAAGTTTCATCAGCACACGGCCAAGTTTTATCAACACACGGTCAAGTTTCACTAGTATAGATGTAAGTTTCATAAGTACGTCCTCCTAGTTCATATCAAAAAATTGAAAAAGTGAAAAAATTCAAAAATTCAAAAAGTATTTAAAATGGGTTGCTCTCGATTTTAGAAGAATTATGAAATTTATTTCACGCATTTTGAACACTGTTTGAATTTTGTGCAAAAATCGGAAGTTTAATCGGAATTGAAATCGATCGATCGACTAACTAGTCGCTGCGTCCTGGGAAAGCCACGTATGTGGGGAGCGCGGGCGCGTCCGTCGGATTGGCGCGGTAGCCGGGCATCCAACGCTCGCGCTTGGTCCGGCGCGCCAGCGTCCGGACGGACGTCCGGACGCTGGCGCTCGCCTATTTTTAATTCAATCTTTTTATACACATCGGCCACGGCCCCACCTGTCATAGACCGCAAATCCAACCCGCCAGGCCCTGAAATTCGACCTAGAACGGCCCAGCCGAGGCCACGCACCAACCCAAATCTCACCATCCACTCGAAACCAACGGCCCGGATCCTACCTCTCAAGCCCTACCACTTCACCTCATATACGCTTCCACGCTCTCATTCCCTCTACCTTGGCGCCTCCACGCTTCCCCGCGCCGCCCAAACCAATCTCTCCCGCGCCTCGCCGCCGCCGCCGCAGCAGCAAATGGCCGCCGCAGCGCGCCCCCTGGTCTCCGTGAAGGCCCTTGAGGGCGACATGACCACGGACTTCGCCGGCGTCCCAATGCCGCACGTCTTCCGGACTGCGATCCGCGGCGACACGGTCGGCTTCGCCCACAAGCTGGTGTCGTGCAACCGCCGCCAGCCCTACGCCGTGTCCCGACGCGCCGGCCACCAGACCTCCGCCGAGTCATGGGGCACGGGGCGCGCGGTCTCCCGCATCCCTCGTGTCCCCGGCGGCGGCACGCACCGCGCCGGCCAGGGGGCGTTCGGCAACATGTGCCGCGGCGGCCGCATGTTCGCGCCCACCAAGGTTTGGCGCCGCTGGCACCGGCGCGCCAACCTCCGCCTTCGCCGCGGCGCCGTTGCGTCTGCTCTGGCCGCCACCGCCGTCCCGTCCCTGGTCCTCGCCCGAGGCCACCGTATCGAGTCTGTCCCCGAGCTCCCGCTGGTTGTCTCCGACTCCGCCGAGTCCATCGAGAAGACCGTGCAGTCCATCAAGATGCTCAAGCAGCTCGGTGCCTACGCTGACGCCGAGAAGGCCAAGGATTCCGTCGGCATCCGCGCCGGCAAGGGCAAGATGCGCAACCGCCGGTACATCAACCGCAAGGGCCCCCTCATTGTCTACAGCACGGAGGGCTCCAAGATCGTTAAGGCTTTCAGCAACCTCCCCGGCGTTCATGTTGCCAATGTGGAGCGACTCAACCTGCTCGACCTTGCCCCCGGTGGCCACCTTGGCCGGTTTGTGATCTGGACCGAGTCTGCGTTCAAGAAGCTGGACGAGTTGTACGGCTCCTTTGACACCCCGTCGGAGAAAAAGAAGGGCTTCGTGCTCCCGAGGCCCAAGATGGCGAACGCCGACCTGTCCAGGCTCATCAACTCGGATGAGGTCCAGTCTGTGGTGAAGCCCATCAACAAGGAGGTGAAGTGTAGGGAGTCTAGGAAGAACCCGCTGAAGAATGTGGCTGCTATTCTAAAGCTGAACCCTTACTTCGGGACTGCACGCAAGATGGCTGCTCTCGCCGAGGCAGCGCACATCAAGGCCAGGAAGGAGAAGCTAGACTCTAAGAGGACCAAGCTTAGCCTGGTATGATTATCTCTTCCTTAATTTGTTCTCTCTTTTTTCCCCCTGTATGTTGCATCTATGATGAAAAATTGCTGTCCAAATAACAACTATCTAGAAATGTATCCATATGTGACTGGCTGATAGTAAACGGTCCTATGTGATTGGCTGATAGTAAATAGTCCATGCGATTGTCAACCTAAATTACTCGCAAAGGATACTGTCATACTGATGATGAAAAAGAATACTGTTGAAATAGCAATTACTATCTATAAATGCATGTATTGCCATTGCTTTCTTCAGGAGTGCTGTTTTTAGTTTGACTGATAGTGAGTAGTCTATATGTTATTGCCACGTGCTTATTATTTGAGATGTATATGGATGATGGGGATCTTCCAATTTGAAAGTATCAAAAAATTTGAGTTATAATGCACCTCGTCCCTTTTCTTCACGGCCAATCGATGACATTTTAACCTCTAAATGAACAAAACTTAGTTTCGGTCACAGCCAATTGATGACATCTTAACCTCTAAATGAATAAAGCTTAGTTTTTGTCTTTGATCTTCAGACAATTTATCAAGTTTAATGCAGTCTATGATGAGAATAGGAAGTTTAGTTTTTTATATGAAAAGAATGTAGTTGTTATATGATGATATCATGTTTCGTTTTGAGCCAATGTTTTCCAATGCTCCTTTAGTTGAACATCCCATGATTAGTAAGAGTAGTTTGAGTTGAACAGTACAACAATGCCTCTATAACTTTGTACAAAAAAGATACTTGGGTTTGAATTTTTCAATTTACTATTTGGACAAAGGAGCAGTTCAGTCATGCTTAGTGAAGTCCCTGTCTCTGGTATAATGTATTGTAGACATTGTTTGACGAGAAATTATGGTGGGTCGCGTAAGATGATTTTTTGGAAAGGTATACAGGCAAATAACATCTCGTCAAACAATTTTTTTATAGATTGTGTAAATTGTCAATTAGTATTAAAAATCATCTTGGAACTAGACTCTTGCTTTTTTGATGCAGTTTTTTTTATCTTGCATGATTCAGTTTGATGTCATCCATTAGGAGGTTTATATGTTCATGCTAAACATCCTCTTTACCCTTTTATTTTAGGAGGATGTTTCTAAGATCAAAGCTGCTGGGAAGGCATGGTACAAGACTATGATTTCTGACAGCGGCTACACAGAGTTCGATAATTTCTCCAAGTGGCTTGGTGTTACTCAGTGATCCTTGAAGGGTAAACATTTATTATGGTGAGAAATTATTATTCTAGTTTTATCATCTTATGGCATTTGTTATCTTTAGTTCGAGACATGGTATGCAGTTGTGCCATTTTTATTGCGAGAATTGTACTTGTAGAGTCCGGACACAATTTAAGAGACAGAATATACAACATATTTTGACCGCAAATCTCACTACCATGTTTTTTGTTGCTTTATATTTTCATGTTTGCTTATATCAATGAGTTTCCATCTCCTTTAGTCCTCTTGGCTTTTTGATGCATTTTCACAGTATTTCTATATGGGAGTGGCTGCATGGCAAGCGATCGCTGTGGCAAGACGCCTCACGCTGCCCGACCACCGGCGCCTTGGCGAGGCACGATCGCCGCCAAACAAGCAAAGCCGTTTCATATGTACTGGTGACAGGGCCTCAAATTTGCTTACCTTTGAAACCCGTCCTGTGGAACAGCACTAGTCCCTGGAACAGTATACTAGTGCACACATCACTTAGCTGGATCATCACATACAATAACATAAGAGTTGTATTACAACAAAAGGGTATTGCCAAATGCATATACCAAACTTGTAATTCTGCATCGATAGAAGTTTATATTACAGCAAAAGAATTGCCCTTAAAGCGGAAGCTGCGCTATGACATCAGTGATAATCCTAGACTAAGCATGCAACTTCCGGACTGTAGGAGAGCTTAATGCTGGTCTGAGACATCGAAGGCAGGATCGCCTTCCTTATGACACGCGTAATCCCCTTCATCTGGGTCTTGGTAATCTAAAAGAGTGAGTGTGTGCGAGGGTTAGTGCGCAATCAAACCGCACTAGCAAGTTAACACCGTCCTTAATGCATAATAGTGATTAAGGCTTTATAGTAGAGGTTGGGTTACTTTATTTGCAGAAATGCCAATTTTTGAAATAACATATATAAAAGCCTAAACCTAGCAGGTTTTCGAAAGGACATCTCCAAAAAGATGTCGAGGAAAGAATATATCAAGTTTCTTAACTCAGAATCCATTCCACCCAAGTGTCACCCTTGCCACCCAGACTTCCCTCTTATGCCACCTAGGCATGTTTCACCCCGCGTCCCAACTTCTTTCTCCCACCATCATTCCGGGTCGGCAAACCCCGTTGCGGACCCCGTCTTTCTGAGTTTATATGAACTAGTGACCTAACTCCAACTCAATGACTGCCGTATCACGGATGGAATTGACCACTGGCGCTCACCCTAGGTTGACAGTGTCAGATCCATTCACCTAGTATTACGGAAGGCTAAAACTCCGCCTTTACCTCAGGATATTTGGCAATTACTTAGGCCCTTTAAGGCGTATGCTCCTCGAGCTCATATATATCACACAGATCATTGGTCCCATAGACCCGCCAATCCTGCGCATCTGCGCGATGGCCACGCGTTGTGGTGTAGGGGACCATTGATAACACACAGTACAATGGCCGACGGTAATCCGTTGTGCCCACGCATGGACACCCCTCCAGACGAGCCCAAACTCCATCTGGGTTCCACCTTCCTCGTGCATGCCTCTTACATAGGCATATCGTGCACATTCTCTGGGTCCACCCTGCCCATCACCCTTCTCTTCCATCATTCCCAACCACATTTCCCGTTTCCACACACCCAGACAATATCCCATCCACATTTCCTGTATCCACACACCCAGACAATACCCATCCACATTTCCCGTATCCACACACCCAGACAATACCCCACAACAGCAATTCAATCATGCAACACAAAGCCCATCATGATCAAGGTATGTAATGTGTCATGTTCACCGGTAAGTTTTGGCTTACCAGTGCGGGATTGGTTACCCGATTAAATCAGTAGACATAAGCATGTCTAAGCAGTTTTTACCCAAGACTAGAAAGTCTAAATACTTTATATTTTATGTGGACAGTCAATCAATCATGATATCAAGGAATCATGTAAGTTGAAAACATATTCATCAAGGACAGGGCATGATATTATCATGATTAACAAATAGGCATTATCAAATCATAACAAGCATGCACTTTATATATTTAAAGCAAGATATCTTTGAAAACTGGGTATAAGCATGAGCTAGGGTGTTAACTCGCCTTGAGGATCATATGCAAGTACTTGGCTAGCTTCCGTATACTCTTCCTCTAGAACAGGGTCCTCTGTTAAGAGTAATAATCACGAATTACGGGATATTCTAAATAAATTATGAATGCAGATGTAGGGCTAGATGTTGGTGCATGACGGAAATACTAAACTAAGGGCACGGGGTTTGATAGGGTCAAAATTACCACAATACCCTTAAGTATAATTCTATATGGAAAAAGTGAAATTATCTATATCTATGTCTTCTTTAATATGTTGAGAGTCTCTTCTATAGGCTAGATCTTGATTTCATAATTTTCCCAGGGTGTGGAGTCACTATACTATTTTCTAGAATTTTATGGGAATTTTCCTAGGTGATCTGCTATTTTTAACAAATGATAAGGCCTTTACGGTATTTGTTATACAATTAATTGTCTGGAAAATCGGTTGGAGCAGTAATGGGCCGAGCCTAACCTTTGTCGCAGAACGCGCGAGGCAACAAAGCCAGCCAGCAGTATCTTTGGACCGAAGCCGCCCAATTGGCCAAAGGCCCGACCACAGCGAGCAGCACGCCCGAAGTGGCGGACGTCGAAGGCGCATTTCCGGAAGGCGCCTCCACTTAACCCGACACGCGGGACCGCGGACCCACCTGCCAGCGACTCGGACAAGGGAAAACCAGCGGAATAGAGAGAGAGAGACTGACACGTGGGGTCTATCGGTCAGCGACTTCGGTTCGTAGGAACGATGGACCGATGGCGTCATTGATGGCGCTATCGTCGTCTTCTCGCGATCTAGCGCGAACCGTACGGCAAAACCTCGGCTCGCCGGCGCTATAGGGCATCTCATCACACGTGCATGCTACCTACGGATTCAGCTCGATGACGCGGTACTATTGGTCCTTACGTCATGGTCAGTGGTGCCCAAACACGGCGGCGACATTGCCGGCGGCGGCGGAGCGGTTCGGTCAAAAGCGGCAACGGCAAATGCATCTGGTTTTGACTAGATTGAAGGGTGCTCAAGTTTCGGGGCGGTACAAGGAGGCTTACCGTGGCCTTAGTTTGGACGGAGCGGCTCCGAATCAACCGGATGACGTGCGACCCAGAGATGGTCCCGAACAGGGCAACGGCGGCGAGGCAACTCCGGCGATGCACTGGCCAAATTAATTGAGGGGAAATGACCGCGAGAGGATGAGGATTCTATAGCCGGAAGGAATCGGGAAATGACGTACCGTGATCGAAGAACTCGTCAGCGACCGAATGGGCGAGATCAACTACGGCGGCGATTCCGGCCCAACACGGTGACTCGGCGGCTCGTGCGTCTGTAAGCAAGCTCGAGGCGACCTTGCGAACATGTTGGACGAGTAGTAGAGGCTAGGTTGTGGCGTAATCGAAGGAAACCGTGAAACGTTGCTCGGTTTAGGTCTTTTATAGCGGCTTCAGGCGGTGGGCGGGACCAGTGGCGCCCGACTCACGAGGCTTAAGCGGTGGCGACCGGTGTAGGAACTCCTTCACGGCTCGGCTATTGGGCCCTACGTGAGGTGGAGCACGGGGTGAAGCGGTCTTGACATGACAGCGAGAGGATAGGCGGAAAGCGGCAAGGGGAGAGAGACAGTGAAGCGAGAGAGGTGGGTTGGTGAGATTCGCCCAAGCTTGACCCAAGAGAAGCCCACCCGAAAGGTCTGATGAATTTCAACTATTTTGACTAGAGTTTTTGAATTCTAGCGATTTTTAATACTTTGATATTTGAATTTAAATCCTAGTTTGAATGAATTTTCAAAGCTGGCAAATTTTGGGGTGTTACAACTGGGTACCCCAAAAACTGTTTCTGATGATTTACCAGTCGTTAGTGGGACGTTTGTCATTGAAAAACATTTGTTGTAGCTTCGCGGCCTTTGGTTGCTACTGAGAAAAGTTGATGGAGAATTGGAGATTGGCACAAATATACCAGGAATAGTTTCGAGCTTATCGAAGACCCGTTATCATTTGTGTAAATCTCTCCTGTCGCATTTGCCATTCTGCAACTCTGTCGAGCTTGCATATTCTTTCTGGGGAAAAAGGAAACCTTTATGCAGCAGCTTTGATTTGGATATCTCTTGTATTGACTTCACCTGTGCAAGTTGCCAATCACACTCATGCCGTCATGCTACTTTTTTAAGTTATCATCTATCTACACGTATGCAAGCTTGTCTGATAGTTAAGTCTTATCAAAACATAAATAAGCTTATTACATTGTGAATGGAGGCACCCAGTTTCATGAAGAAATACTCGGCGGAAAAACGTTTAATCCAATGAGCGTAGCATATCAATCGCTAAGACCGTGTATTTGCTCGCTCGATCGTGGCCAAAGTTTCATCGCTGTAGAAGAGTATAAAAAGGATGTAGAATGAAATTTAACCTTTTTTTTTTAAGGAACATAAATTTAACCCTATTTCACTCCTGAAAAAAAGATAAAAGGGAGTCCAGGAATTCGTGCATTGAGCAATGAAATTACATTACAACCCAGATCCCTTTGCTTTCTTCTCTACAATTAGGCGGGAGCTCATGAGACAGGTGAGAATTCAAGACAAAATTGATAAACATTCTGCGAAAGCTGTCACATGAGTACGATTGCCACAACACAAAGGAACCTGCAAAGAGATCCCTTGTTCATGTCGCCGTCTTTCTCGAGAAAAAGGTTCGCATATCACATAGATGCATGCTACTCTGCACACCGCAGGTTGTATTACTTGTATACGCTCGCACTAGCGAATAAATTGTTAAAATGACACTCTTAACAATAACTTTGCTAAAGTATCATTTCTCTCTCAGGGCTCGTTTGGAAGTTCCAAACCCTACCGGGATCCCGGCCCATTCCCGTAGGTTACGGCCCGTGTGGAAACTTTCCACAGGTGAATTGTTGGACTGTTTGGAAGCTTGTTAACGACGGAATTTTTGGCTCATTCCCCTTCGATTCCCAAGGAAGTCACCTCGGTCTCCCTACTCGTGGAATTTCTTCCCCTTCTCTCCCGAAGCGCTCGCTCCTTCCCCTCTAGGCCTTGTTTGTTTTAGATTAATATTGAGTTGCGTTTTACTGTAGCAAATTTGTGACCCACTCGAAATACGTTTTAAAAAATTAAAAAAATTATGAAAAAAATATTTTGTGAACTCTAAAAAACTATTTAAAACCCCATAAAAATAATTACAAAATATTACAACATTTGGCCTATATAAAAATAGGGAATTGATCTCACTGACACCCAATTCGATGGCCTCCAAATGATATTAAGTTCGTTCGCCTTGACGCGTATGTCACCGGGCATTCGAATTCGTGACCTCAGTGACATTTTACCTATTTTTTAGATTTTACCCGTGATTTACACTGTTTTTCTCTAGTGCAATGACCATTTTGCCCTGTCTTCTTCACTAGCATCCCTTCTCCTCCCTTCTTCTCCTACTCCGGGGGCCGGCGAGCCCAGCGCCGCCGCCTCGTCGCCGCCGCCGTGCCTCGCCTCCTCCTTCCCCAGCGCCTCGCCGCCGCTTAGAGCTTCATTGTGCATTCTTTGTGCCTCATCGCCGCCTCCTTCCCCAATGCCGACGATGTTGTGCCTCGCCGCCGCCGCTGTGCCTCGCCGCCTCCTCCTTCCCCAGCGCCGACGCCACCTCCCCCAACCCATCTCTCACTGACGTATGGGCCCCATGAGGGCAATATGGTCAGAAAATGGGAAAATCGACAGTAAATTGGAGAAAAAAATGCAAAATGTCACTGAGATCACGAATTCGAGTGCCCAGTGTCATACGCGTCAAGACGATCGAACTTAATGTCATTTGAAACGAGGCCATCGAATTGGGTGTCAGTGAGGAAAATCTCCCTATAAAAATAACAAATTTTCATTTAATTTAATCCGAAACAAACGAGGCTAGTCTCGCCTCCAGGCCCCAGCCCCCTTGCCCATGGGTACCTAGCCATCGCTGCCGTCACCTCCTCCTCCGTTGCCGCCACCAATCTCATCCAACCTCTTCCTCCGCCGCTAGTCCTCTCTACCCTTCCTCCTCCACCTTGCTCCCGCCACCCAAACCTAGCCATCACCGTGGGCGAGGAGCGTCTCCGCCGCCGTGGTGGCGTGTATCCTAGCTCAAACTGGGCGGAAGCGGCCGGATCTGGACATCGTCGTTGCTACCTGCGAATGCTTGTGGCTAGATTTGGGCGCATGGGACAGCCATGGCTCATGGTTGTGCTCGGTCGTGTCATGCTGCTCGTCGGCCATGCGCTGCCCAGCTTGGCACAGCTCGCTGACTACACCAGTCAGCCGCAGCTCGCCGACCATGCGCCGGACAGCTTGCCAACCATGCGCCATCCATCCTCTCGCCGCTCATCGTCAGTTGTGCACCGTGCGGCTTGTTGTCATCGCATTACTCGAGGACTATGCACCACCTAGCTTCGTGCAACTTGCTAGCAGCATGTAATTCTTCCTCCACTTCTATATCTTGAACAAGAAGATGTTGCTCTGGGTGATGCAATTGAGGCACAGAACAGTGACGAGCTGAGAGGGGAAGGGGATTGTATCCCAGGGATGTGAAATGCCCCAAAAATCCCCTCGCAGATTTTTGCCCCTGGGTTTGTCCCCACTGCTTAGCCAAACAAGCCCTCAATGATATATGGAACCATATATGTATATGACACTGGAGCAAAGAACATTTTGGCCAATTCCCCAAACTAGCACACTAGCTGATTAATGAAATGTAGTTTTTGTTAGCACCATAACCATCAATAAACAATGAAGTTTTTCAAACTAATCTGTACATTTTTTGTTAGTAAAAACTTTTTTTCTTTGAATGTTGGAGTTGAACATAGGAGAGGAGTGCCAGGTACCAGCTGATTGGCCGTATGGGTTCGTCCCTAGCACTCCAGTTCTCTGAAAACTACCTGCAGGATGGCGACTGGTTAAACCATGCAATTGTCTAATGCCGCAAGAAAGTCTTAATAAAGTAATTTTAAGGTAGTAACTTTCTAATTAAACCATGTAGTTACTTGACGTCTCAAATTCTTAATGAATTAATTTTTGTGCAGTAATTTTGGAGGAAAATAAAGAAAAGAAAAGGAAAGCGCGAGCCATGAACTTGAAGACAGAACAGAGCAGCCCATGTACGCAGCAAAATAGCACGCCATTTCCAAGGTCCAGGCCCTCGAATCCCGCCGTCCCGATCGCTTCGTAACCGCCTGATTGATCTTGCTCTCCTCCGAGGTTGGTCGCCGATCAGTCTCCAATTTTCTCTCCATTTTTTTTCTTCGCATCCAGTTTTATTTTCTATTCTTGGGGTTCGGTGGTGGTAAAATTTTCAGCTTGTTTATTTCCTTTTTTTTCTCTTACCAGAACTGCTGCCCTGGCTTCCACCTCGCTGGTTAATCCCAATTGGGTTGGGAGCAACCCAATTGGGGATTAATTAGAATTAATACTCGGAGGCTTCCTGGTTCGTGTTCTTGGATTGGCAAGGCGAAATTTTGATTGGTTCGTTTCAGGTGAGAAGTATTCGCAGCTGGCGAGCTGTTGTATTGGATTCAATCCACTCTCAGTTTTGCATCTTGTTTAGATTTTGTGGTGAAGGTCGGATCCTCCGGAGTTCTTGATTCCAATTTGAGCTGCTCCTGTTGGTTTCCAGTTGAAATCTCAATCTGGTTTCTCCCAAAGTGTTTTCCTCTGTGGTCGTTTGTTTCATGTTGTCGGATCGCTAATGCCCGGCGTTTCAGTTGTTACTGGCTCATAGTTTCCTGGATTCCTCTTCTTTTGGACCCTGTACTTTGTGTTTTTAGTTTGAAATCTCAATCGACTATTTGAATTATTAGGACTGAATCACTGAAATCAAGTAAAGTTGGTAGCTGTTAAATATTCTTTATTCAACAAAACTAGGAATCCCCTTTTCAGACTTAGTTTATCTGTGAATTTCTATCGTTGTATCAGTAATATCATGGTACAAGCTGGATCTCTGTTTATTGTTCCTGGGTTGATTAATATGCCATTGGATCTACATGACGAGTGTGTTTTATTTAACATCTTTGTTTGCGTTACATTTGTCCAGTTTGGTTGTTTTCCTGCGCTGAGAAACTTCTGAATTTGAGCAGCTGTTCTTAGTTCTGAGCGAGAAATCAAAGATAGATCTTTTTCTGTATTGGTGCTGACTTGTTTCATGGCCATTTTTGGTGCATATGTTAAGCGAGATTCTTCTTTTGTAGATCTGGGTAAATCTGTTTTCAAGTTGAAATTGCTATTAGTTCCACATTTATCCTTCAGTTGTTCTATACATGGGATTTCATCTACTCCCACTGCATCTGGAATGGTATATTGCCTTCAACAATATCTTGAACTTAATTTGGCCAAGAATGGGCACAAGTCATGTTGGGGAATGTGTTGAAAACCCTGCTTTGCCAATAACATTGACCAAGAAAAGAATTACTCTTTTCCGATCTATTAACTTTCTTATTGTTAAACCTTACGCATCAAGACTAGAGGATTATACCTGCCATGGTAGACCTTGTTTTCTTTATTCGGATATCTTCCATAGTATTGTCTTTGTTACTCATCAGTCCATTTGTTGAACAGCGACATTTTTTGCTTATATGTTCAGATAAAAGTTGAACAGATCTTTGGACACAGTCGAGCACGACTTCCTGTTGCACTTTGATCCAATATGCAGAAAATTTTTGTTTTCTATTTCTTCCTGTGGTGTTGGTGCATATTTCTAACATTTTTACTTCTCATTGGTCAGTAAGGAGTAGAATCATGAATCTTCAATTTAGAGCAGCGGAAAGTTTTTGGGAAGATAGTCTGATTGTCAGTTCTCATGCCAAACATGGAGCAAAAAAAGTGCAAAGGGATGATATAACTGATTTCAGGCCAAATCCACTAGCTGTTGTTCAGAGAAGATGCAAATGGATTATTGGAGATGTAACTGAGGTGTTGGATTGTAACACATGGAAGCTTGGAAAAATTGCAAAGATGCTAGAGAACAATTATTTTGTCATCAGGCTCGCTGATTGCATCCAACTGAAAGAGTTTCATATATCAAGCTTGAGAGTTCCAATTTTACATGCTCCTTTAGAACCTTTTCCTGCATCAAAGAAGGTAACGACCAGTTCCTGGAAGTATTAAAGGACGCTTTTCACTGTAGACAAGCTTATTGTTCATACGAGTCACTCAACAGTTGCTTTGCTTAAATATTTACATGTTCGTATATCTTTCAGTTTTACTTGATCCTGTGGTAATGGTCTGGTGAAATTACTGCTCACGGAATGCTTTTTCGGATATAACTTGCAACCCATCGCAACCTTTAGGCTTTCTGTGATTTTGGTCTTAAAACAGGACTAGATGCCATCAGTGTGAACCTGATTATAGGACTCGGTTATTTATGTCCTAGAAGGGAGAAGCTTGGCACACTTCTGTTTCCAGGAAATTCTATTTATTTTCCACATGTTTTATCAGCCTCTGTTCTATTTTGGGACTATAAATGTCATGCTGGTCCATACTCCGTACTTCAGTGGTAAATAATAGAAGAAACTAGCAAGGCTGAGAAGGAGCAAGCTCAATTTGTCCGTTGTCAGAAATATGGCATGGCATGCCCTGATAGAATTTATATGTGTATGATTTAGTATTTTGAAAATGGAGGTATTGGTACATAATGCTATTGTGTTATCACTTAAGTCATTTGAAGCATGTATCTTTTCTTAAAAAAGGAAAACTTCTGAAGCATTTAACCTCATTTCTCACTACTTTGTTGAATTTCCGTGTAAGTTACGAGAGCAATAAAAGTATAGTTCTAATTTAAAAAATCATGTTACCGGCATGAATTATAGGTCAATCATCATTTGGTCTCATATATGATCCTTTTAGTGTGCAATTTGTTTACCAGTTACAACGAAAGAGGCACCAATCTCATAATCTGTCTACTGTAAGCCTGCAACAGACTTCGATGAGTCAATGACTGCTCTTCCATTATGGTGCATTTCTAACATTTTCCGGGAAAACATCTTTACGAGCTATATGTATCACCATTTTCAGGGTGCTGAACGCGTTAGGCGGCCAACTGCTGATCGCAGCTTCCCTCGCCCAAAAGCCTCGCTGCGAGCTGGTTACGAATCCTACGAAGTTCAAGGCCACAGCACAAAGAAATCCGAGGCAATCAGCGCCACGAACCTGAAGATTAGTGGCCGCTGTGCACCGAGAGGCCAGGCTCCAGCTGATGCTTTGCTGAGAAGATCATGCAAGAAGAGGAAAGCAGCCGCGGTTGAACCTCACCAGCCAAGGCAGAGAAGAACACCGCGGCCTGATCAAAGGGCACCCGGAGCTCGCGCCCTGAACGCGGCGACAGCGGCGCCTGATGGATGCTCGTACAGGCCGTCGCCGTTCAGAGGAGAGACCGAGTGTTCAGTGGCGAGCTGCAGCGCCAACGACGCCCGGCACTCCACCGTCGCCGGAGAAGACGACGGCCGGCGGCTCCGTGCCGCCGGGGGCGCTGCGGGGAGGAGCTGCTTCTTCCTCCCCGACGACGCGACGTCGTCCGCGTGCCCACCATGCACGTCCGGGAGGGAAAACGGCGACGGCGAGCCGGCCGTCGACGTGCACGAGCTGGAGCTCGAGGCGTACCAGTCGACGGTGCGGGCGCTGTACGCGTCGGGGCCCCTGACGTGGGAGCAGGAGTCGCTCCTGACGAACCTTCGCCTGTCTCTCAACATATCGAACGAGGAGCACCTGCTGCAGCTGAGGCACCTGCTTTCTTCTTGACCCCGAAATCCCGAATCGAGTTAACCTTTGCTGCTGTCCAGCTCCGTGCTCTACAGTCTGCACACAGGGTGCTGCGAGATGATTCATGTGTACATGTTTCTCCATCCTGTATGTAGCCAAGCATGCGGCCGTTCTTCCCTTTGTCGTGAGTCACTGGTACGTGGATCTCACACATTAAGGTCCACATATCAGTAACCTAACGGCACTGTGTCGTAACGGCAGAGGATCCGTATCCGTATCCAATCAAAGTAGGAACTTCTCACTCCGCTGTTTTGTTTTTCCTATCTTTCTCGATCTCTTGTACTGTAAGTCTGTAATTATTGATTAATATAGACCGTCCGTTTTGCTGGATATAATGGGTTATTACATTAGTTAAGATTTGAACGTGGAGTGAATTTCCCACCATAGCATGTGTTTCTAGGTATATTGCGAGTTGTCGAATTGTGCTTCAAAGATTCAGGCATGTCTTTTCCTTCTCTCTCGTGCTAATGTGCTATCTTATTTAAAAAACTGTAATGGTGTCCCTGTCTCCCTGTCTCTCTTTTCACTATCTTCCTCATCTATTTTGGTCATGGCTCCTCCCAACTGATGTTTGCTGTTCATGACATGGCTCGATGGCGCAGTGTTTTCTACAACGTCAATGGCTCAACTTGCTGGTAATTAATAGGTGAGGACATCGTGGTTGGGAACAAGAGCGTGAGGTGAGGACGTGACTCATCGGCGCAAAGGCACACACGGGGCCGTCCAACACCTGTCGGACGCGCTCCTCTCCAAGGCCCATCCAACGACCAGCATTAGATTTTAAAACAACTCCCTCTCGGGACCAAATCAAGCATGCGTATTGACTAGAATCACTTCTGAGTTCTTGGTCAAAAGGCTGCGCAGGAGGCGATATGGGCTTAACCTAGCTTCTCTCCGCCTCTTCGTCGTCGCCGCCGGGGGCGGCGGCCACGCCCTCTCTGCCATGCCTTCCTGCTCTCGTAACCCCTCTCCTCCAAAGATCCAGTCCAAGTCCCGTAGCTCACTGACGGCAAGCCCTCGCCCCGGATCCGCCCTAGCTCTGCAGATCCAGCCGCCGCCGTTGTCTTTAGATCTCGCCGCCACCCTGGACCCTCAGATCTGGCCACTGGAAGCCTCGCCGCATGGCTCCGTAGCCCTCCCCCTCCCCCTCCTCGGACGCTGCTGCAGCCCTGCCTCAGGCACAAGAGGAGCTTTGCGGCAGTGGTAGCTAGGGGTGAGCAGGCATTTAAGAAAGTTCACTTTGCCCCCCCTCCGCTCCGTCAGGCCACCAACCGCATTCACTCTAGGCTTCAATTTCTTCGGAAGCTGCGTTGCCCAGCGCTGTAGCCGCGTCTGATGACACCCCCTGGCTGCAGGTTTCCTCAAGGCGCCACTCCAAGCCTGCGCTCCAGCTCCGCACTCATGGCAGCAGGCTAGGCCCCAAGGTTACCTGTCTTCACTTCGTCACCAACCAGCCCATGCGCTGCTTTCGCTGCCTTGAGAGAAACCACTAGGTGACCATGTGTCGCGAGCCCCTTCGCTGCCGTCGCTGCTGGAGGAATGGCCATAAAGCCAGTTCCTGCTCCGCTTGCCTGCCTTCGGTGCGCTCTCGCTTAATCTCCACCTCCCTACCTCCCAGGCCCCGCTCCCCTCCCGTCGCCTCCATAGATCGTGGGGACCCCGCAAACCGCCCTCGCCGCAGTACTGGCGTTCTCCTCCGCTCGGGTGCCATGCTAGAGGCGGCGGCTGGCATCGATGCTCGCTGGGCAGTGGCGGTCATCCATGCCAACGGTCAAGCTGATCCGGAGCGAAGCCGTGACGCCGTTCGTATGGCGGCCTTCTTCGCCGGCCGCGTTACCTGTGACCACAACGAGCTCGTCGTCGCCAACCACTTCCCGGAGCCTTTCATGGTCCGCTTCCCCACTCCTGAGCACCGTGAGCGTGCTCTCCGCCTGGGCCGCTTCACCCAGGGTGTCCTCGAAGTGAGCTTCAAGCCATGTCGTCCACACCTATGCGAGGATACCACACCCGTTCTCTTCAGGGCGCGCCTCTGCCTCGAGAACGTTCCGTTGTTCGCGTGGAACGAGCAAACGACCCGCACCATCATCGGTGCGGTGGGTGCGCTCCAAGGTATTGAAGACCGCTGCCTCAGTCCCACCCGCGACATCACCAACTCCCTCAACGTCTGGACGTGGTGCACGAACCCAGACCGCATCCCCAAGGTCCATTACCTCAACATCGTCGACACTCCGGGAGGCGCGGCTGCCGAGAACCATGTCAAAGTGGTGTCCACCTCGAAGGTGTTCATCCACCTGGACACCATCGAGGACTACTCAACGGGTCCTCAGGACCGTGCCCGCGTCTCCTACCCGGTGTGGGAGTATGGCCGTGTTGATGGTGACCTCCCGCCCCCACCCCCGCTTATGGGCTTCCCCCCGCCCCCCGTGCGCCCCCCACACTACGACGAGTCCGATGATGACGACCACATCAATCCCCGTCACCAGCACCGACACCGTTCCCGCTCGCACGTTGCCAGGGCGGCTCGCAACATGGTGTGCAGCGTCTCCGTCATGGGTCGCAGCTGCACCGCCTCCCCCCAGGGGTGCCGTGACGACGATCAATCCAACGGCAACCATCGCCGGATGATCTCCCCGCCTCAGGTTACTAACCGCATTTGGGAGGCCGTTGAGGTACACGCCCCCTCCTCGCCGCATCCTGTTCCTCCTCCCCCGACAACTAATCCACTCCTCTTCTCGTCTCTCCATCCCCCCTCGGGGAGCCTTCTGTGCTTGGGCCCCATCCTTCCTCCCAGTCCCCTCACCTACGGCCTTGCAGGGTGACGCCCCCCAATTTCAGCCAACGTTGCGTTGCGGGTTGCGGATGCATCGCCTCCCCCCAGGGGCGCCGGCACGACGCCCTCCTGCAACCGTCCGCCGAGGTGCGCCGGCTGGGTCACGCCTCCCTACTCGTCCTCCTGGTAGGCCTTGGCCTTGAGGTGGCCTGTGGCGGAGTGCCCCCTTCGACCGTGGAGATCGCGGCGCCGGATGACGCCCCGACGTTCCCAGTGCTCCCTACCTTCGTCACGTCTCCCGACCCGGCCAGCCCTCTGGCCTCGCCCATCGAGGGGCCCCTCTCAGTGAGTCTAGAGGCTCCCCCTCCACAACCAATGGCGCGGAACTTCTTATTCAGCATCATTTTGTTCCATCCTCCCCTCCGTTGTTGCGGGTTCCGGGCGCCGCCCGCTCTGCTGCCCGAGCTCCCCGCAAGGCTGGCCCGCTGCATCGCAGCAACCGTATCGCCGGGCGCATTGACGACAAACTCCCCTCTGAGATCAAGGCCAAGAAGCTGCTTGTCCGCAAGTTGCAACCCTGGCTTGGGGTTTGCTCCCGCTCCCCCAGGGTGCGGCCTAGCAACGACGACTCCAACTCCCTCAAGACTCTCTTCACCAAACAACACCCGGCTGCCGTCGTCGAAGTGGCCGCTGAGCTCGCAGGCGTCCTGCTTCCCAACGAAGTCGGTCTGGATGTCAGCCAGACTGCTCTGCAGCCCATCGTTGACGTGGTCGACGCGGATAGGATCCCTAGGCCCCCGCTCCTGGAGGTGAGCGACCCATCGGGCCTGTCCACGGCCGTGGTGCCCCCTCCGTGGTTTAGGGCCTGTGTGTTTGGGCGTGCGCGGGCCACGCAACGCCAAATCGCGCAAGGCCTTAAGGCGACGACCCATCCGTCGCCCCGGCCCACCGCATGCGGCGGACGCTTTTGGTTCTAACTCGGCGCCTGCTAACTATTTGTGGGGCCTCCACCCCCTTTTGTTGTAATTTGTGCCCAAAACTCTCTAAGGGCATACCGTGGAACTGGCCTTTTGTGTCGTTCAGCTGCATCTTCATCGTGACGCCCTGCCCTTACCATCCCCGCTGCGATAGCCCCAGTCTGCCTTGGATGGTTGTTTCATCCCATTCGGTGCACCTCCTCGTTCCTTATGTCTGAGCACCTTCGTCTCCTCGACTGGAACGTCCGTGGCCTTAATAATGGTGTTTGTCGCTCAGTCCTCTGCAATCTAATTCACTCTACGCATGCAAATCTCATTTGCATTTAGGAATCTAAGCTAGATACCATCACATCGCAGATCGTCCTCGACTCCTCGAGTGCGCCAGTCCTCCTTTCGCTAGCTCCTTCGTTGCCCTCGATGCGCAGGGCACCCGCGGCGATATCCTCCTAGCTCATGAAGACCACTTCTCCCTCGACTCTCCTTTGTCCTCGCCTCATTGTATTTCGGTCACCATCTCCTCCCTCCCTGATGCCTGCCGTTGGCGCATGACCGGAGTCTACGCACCAAACTCCTGCGTGGAAAAGCTGGCCTTCCTAAATGAGCTCATGGACCACGCCCCTACCGACCCAGACCTCCCCTAGATGATTGCTGGTGATTTCAACATGATCCGATGCCCTGAGCACAAAAACAATAGCAACGTTGACCTCTCCCTCATCGATGCCTTCAACTCTAGAGGCGCTTGCTCTCAGAGAGGTCTCCCTCTCGGGCAGGAAATTTACCTGGTGCAATCAAAGGCTCAACCCCACCCTCAGCCGCATTGACCACTTGTTTTGCTCCGCGGACTGGGACTTCCTCCAGCGCAATACCTCTCTCCAGGCTCTCCCATCTCTCATGTCGGACCACTCGCCTATATTCCTCTCAGAGTCGTCCTCCCCCAGGCCGCCTCGTTTGTTCCGCTTCGAGAATTACTGGGTCGGCCTTCCTGGTTTTTCCGACATTGTCCAGGCCACCTGGAGCCGTGAGGTTGTCGCCTCCTAGCCCTCCGCCGCCTACACATTAAGCTCTCCCGAACTGCAAAGGCCCTGTCCTACTGGGCCCGTTAGCCTGTGCGTTGCACGGCCCTTCCGCTAGCCATCATTACAACCCTGCTCGCCCTTCTAAACACTGCGTGGGAGAGTCGCCCCCTCTCCCTTTGGGAACGTGACCTCCTCCTCGGGCTCAAGGATCGCCTCCTCGGTCTCACAGCCCTTGAAAAATGCCATATCAGACAGCGCGCCCGGGTTCATTGGCTCCGATCTGGGGACGCAAATACCAGTTTCTTCCACATCAGGGCAAGTGGTCGTCGGCGGAAGAATCACATCTTATCCCTCTCCTCCCCTCAGGGCATCGTCACCTCTCAGGAGGATAAGGAATCTGAGTGTTGGCGCTTCTTCTCGCACCACCTCGGCCCCCCAGCCTAGATCATCCTCCTTCCATTTGCCTAGGCTAGGTCTCCCCCAGCACGATCTTGCCGACCTAGACTCCCCCTTCTCTAAGGACGAGATCCGCAAAGCCATCTCCTCCCTCCCCTGCGGCAAAGCTCCGGGGCTGGATGGCTTCACCAGCCCCTTCTACAGAGTCTGCTGGGAGATTGTCAAGCTTGACATCGTCGAGGCCTTTAACCAGCTATACCTCCTAGATGGTAGACATCTTGGCCTCCTCAACTCTACCAACATAGTCTTGCTGCACAAGAAAGCCTCTTGCGAGGGTCTACAGGATTTCCGTCCCATCAGTCTCATCCACAGCTTCAGCAAGATCTTCTCCAAGCTTCTGGCAAATTGCTTAGCTCCCAAGCTTAATTGCCTTATCTCCCCAAACCAAAGCGCCTTTATCAAGGATCGTTGCATCCAGGATAATTTCCGTTCCATCCAGGGTACCCTCCGCCCACTGCATTTAAAGAAAACCCCCGCTCTCCTCCTCAAGCTTGACTTTGCAAAAGCCTTCGACTCGGTCCACTGGGGTTACCTTCTCGACCTCCTGCGGTGGCTAGGTTTTGGGCCCCGTTGGCGGGAGTGGGTTGCCCTCCTCTTCGGTTCCGCATCCTCTTCTGTCCTCATCAACGGACATTTGAGCCCTTCCTTCTGCCATGGTCGTGGGGTTAGACAGGGGGACCCTCTCTTCCCGATGCTTTTCATCCTACCGATTGATCCACTCCAGCGGCTCGTTAGTCTGGCAGCCAAAAGAGGTATCCTCTCCCAGGTCGGCTCCGTGGCCTTGAGACTTCGCACCTCATTCTACGCGGACGATGCCGCCATCTTCGTCAACCCGGATCAGAGAGAGCTTCTGGTAGTTATAGACCTCCTCTCCGCTTTCAGTTCGGACTCCGGCCTCAACATCAACCTCGCCAAATGCTCTATCACCCCCTTCACTGTGACGCTGCTGACCTTGATTCCATTCTGGGTCCCTTCCCAGGGATTAGGGGTTCGTTCCCCTGCAAGTATCTGGGTCTCCCTCTCCATTTCCAGAGGCTCGGCAAGACCTATTTTCTCCCTCTCCTCCAAAAGGTCCGCGCTAGGCTTCCGTCTTGGAAGGGTCACCTCCTTTCCAAAGCAGGCCGCCTTACCCTCATCAAGTCCGTCCTATTGGCCCTCCCGACCTACTTTGCCACATTTTCCTCCTTCCCAAACGGGTGATTGCTGAGATCGACAAAGTCCGACGCTCCTTTCTCTAGAAGGGCGCTGAGGGCTCGTCCGCTGGTCATGCCTTGGTAAATTTGTCTACGGTTTGTTGTCCTAAGGACTTAGGTGGCCTAGGCATCCTTGATCTTGGCCTCTTCAACCGCGCCCTCCGCCTTCGCTGTCCTTGGCTTTCTTGCAAGGATCGCTCTAGGCCTTGGGCAGGCTTCGATCCGCTGTTAATTGAGTTCGAGTCCTCCCTTTTCAGAGCGGCCACAGTGCTTACGGTGGGTGATGGTCGTCTTATCTCCTTTTGGAATGACCGCTGGCTCTCCGGCTCCGCTCCCTTCTAGTCCCAAACCTCTTCAATCAAGCTAGATGTCGCAAAGGCACCGTGGCCTCTCTCCTCCTCGGTCATCGGTGGCTGCGGCTTTGTGGTCCCATCTCCTCTGCCACACTCTTTGCGAAGTCTGTTCTTCTGTGGAGCAAGGTCCGCCTCGTCACGCTCTCTGACTCCTCGGATGACATCACCTGGTCCCCTTCCTCCTCCGGCCTCTACTCCACCAAATCGGCCTATTCCCTCCAATTCAGAGACAGCATATCCCACCCTCTCGCTAGCTCCATCTGGTCCGCCCTAGTGCCACACAGGTGCAAATTCTTCGCGTGGACCTTGAGCCTTAGTCGTATCAACACAGCCGACCTGCTCGCAAAAAAAGGATGGCCCTATCATTCGGTCTGCTGCCTCTGTGATGGGCCCCCGGAAACGATCGACCACCTGCTCGGAACCTGCCGCTTCTCCTCCATCATTTGGTAGGCTATTCTGCAGCACGACCCCCTCGCCGGGCACGCCTCCTTCTCCGATTTGTGGCTGGCCCGCCAGGCGTGCCTTTCGAAGGCCGCTTCCCGTTCCCTAAATGGTCTCATCATCCTTTCGTCTCGGGGGGATCAAGAAAGAGCGACACCGAAGGATCTTCCACCGCCAGGCCCTTCCGGCCTCCCAAGTAATTGGTCGCATCAGAGATGAGATTGCCGCTTGGAATGTAGCCTTCCCCTGTAACCTTCTCGTATTCTGTCTCCTCCCCCCTTTTCCCCTTCTTGTAAATTGTACAGCGGCTTTCGTCTTAAATGGAATGGCAGAGCCCTTGCCCTTTTGCTAAAAATTTTTTTAAATTTTTTTTGTTATTTTTGTTTTGTCAATTCAAAATATTCAAAAAATCAATAAAAACATAAAAATTCTATATATAAATCATAAATAAAAATTATAAATGTTATCCATTTCATCAAACGTCCCTCTATTTCATTGTTGTCATATTCAATTTGTGATGATATTTGAATTTTCTCTAAATTTTTTAGATATTTTGAATTTTATAAATTCACAGTGTCTTTTCTATTTTGGGATTTTATGATTTTCCGGTGTTTTTTTTAGATTTTCTAGATTTTTCCTATCTTAGTCACCGCCACGTAACCATACACATGTGCGCACATCAGCACTTAACGAACGCATATGCATCACCTTAACATTTAACGGTATTTTAACAAAAACCTAACGGATTGGGGGCAACGGTGTAAATGGTTAAAAGTTCAGGAGACCGACATCGCAATATACAAGTCTAGGGCGCTATGTGAGATTTGCTGCGAGTTCAGGGGGTAACAGTGCAATTCTCTCATAATTGATACTACTATTAGGGATAATTTCTATCAAATCTATGCAATTTGTTTTTTATTTTTTGAATTTGGTCCAATAAATCTGATATATAATGTTGGGCCGATTCGGTCCTTAAACATTGAACCGATTAATCCCGGCCATCGAAACCCCCCGGAGCTCAGAGCTCTAATTAAGCAGCAGTGTCACACTGTCACAGACTCACAGCGTCACAGTTTTCTGATAGAACTCGCCGGGCCATACACACACGTGTCGCAGATTTCGGCCCCTCCTGCGCGCCATGTGCCGCGCCGGCGCCCCGTGGCCCGACCCAGTCTACACGCGCCGGACGTTCGTCGCCCAACGTGTGTCGAACCGTCAAGCGTGTGGACTCGGCAGCCGCATATGTGCCCTGCGCCCGCGCGGCTCCTCCAACTCCGATCGGTGGTGGTTTCGCTCTTGCGTTCTTGCCGCTCGCTTCAGCCTTGTCCCTTGCGACCACCCGCCGGTATGCGTGGCGCAGCAATGGCGCCGGCGAGCCTCGTAAGAGCGTCGCTGCCCGCCGCGGCGTCGGTGGCGGCGGCGACGCATGGGCTGCGTTCCTGCCTGCGCCTGCCAGCGTCGACGCCCGGCCGCCGGCGTGTGGGCGGCAGCGCTCGGTGCAGCGCCACGCCTCCGCCGCCGGAGGTCCCGGGTCCGCAGCCCGGCGAGGAGCAGGTCACGACTCGCCCGCCGGAGGAGCTCCCGGGCGGCATCGACCTGCCGCCGGAGTTCACGCCGCCGCCGCCGCCTCCGATGCCCGGCACGCCGGGGCCGTGGCCAGGCCCAGAGCAGCCGGGCCCGTCGATACCGTCGCCGCCGGCGCCGGAGATCCCTACCGTGCCGCCCAACCCCGACGTCATCCCGCCGCCGCCGCCGGAGGTGGACCCGCCAAGGCCGCCTCCCGAGGTCGTCCCGCCTGATCCGCCGCCGGACGTGGCGCCGCCTAGCTTCCTCGTGTAAGCCAGCCGCGCGCGCCACGTGGCGCGTTAGATAAATAACATGCACGCCACGCGGCACCGCACGGCGCTCGACGCCTCGAGTTGTTTGTTTCCTGTACAGGCTGTTTTTTTTTTTCGGTAAAACAAGAGTACAAGATCACATGTCCTTTTTCTCTCTAGTATTTCTTTTCTTACCGCTAGAGCGCTAATAATGTTAATGTGTTACGGTAAATACTCGTCATGACTGATGAATGGAGATCAGCACGTTGATGCAAATGCGCGAATACGGGTTAAGGGAAAAAAAACTAGGTCCTGCCTTTTTCAGCTTAATGGTTGAACGGCTTAACGACTTATCTTTTAAAAAGACATATGTTTTGAGTTTTTTAGTTTGTTTTTTTTTGCTATTTTGAATATGGGTCCTAACGCTTTAAAAAGCAAGTCAAACGAAATGGATCCGAATCTTAAGACTATCTTGAGAAGCACTTGAAAGTTAGTTATTTCAGCTCAGCCGTTAAGATCAGCTTAAAAAAACATGGCATAAGTATATGCTATGATTAAAGAACATGATATAAGTATATGCTATGATTAGGTTGTCTTTGGATTTTGCATTCGGTAGGATTAAAATCCGCTGAATTGTTTAATGTCTGTTTAATTGTACTAAATGTGACGAATTTGGATATTAAATTATTTCTAATGAACTTTTTAAGAATGGCCCATTTGACGTTTGGCTTCACTGTGATTTGTGAGGACCCGGTTGGTGCACCCGCGGCTCGTACATTCATGGGCGGTATGCTTTTCTCGCTAGTGGAGATGCTCGAGTAGTTTTATTTTTCAGCGATACTAATCCAGCGGTTTTGAGAACATGGGAGTTGGGGTAGTTTCAGAAAATAGAAGAAAAAAGGAGTACTCAATATTTGTATGTAACATTTGAAGAAAATATAAAATAGTATTTCGCTTAACGATTTGGACCCATTCTTTTTTTTTTCTTTATGAAACACCTTAGAGCATCCCCAGCAGGTCCTTCAAATTTCTCTCTATCGCTACAGTAACTGTTACAGTAATCACTACAGTGCAAATTCCCTCTCACATGTATCAAATTCCCTCCTGTTGCATTTGAAAATTTTTGAAATAGAGGTGCATTTAGGGGGTGAGATGGGGATGCTCTTAGAATTCATCTTTGTTTTGTACGGTTGCATGGTGCTGAACAGCTGAAACGGGATCATCTCTAGGTGTTCGAAGCGTTTGGTTTGGAGTAGCTATTCTAGTTTTCAGTGAACCCAGCATAAACGAGATCTTCTCAATAGTTTGGTTTGGAGTGGATATTAAGATGCGGTTTGATTGAACCCTTCATAAACAGGCAACATATCTAGTGCTAATACTCATTGTGTGCTAACATGCTAACATTCAATTCAAACCATTAAATCTATAAGAAACGGTTCAGATATGAAGAGATGGAAGTCATATTCCCACTTAAAAAGGTGAGGAAGGCTGTGTGAAAGCATTTAAGTGAGAAATGAGGTAATTAATGCGATTTTCACCTCTCCATATCTGAACTGTTCCCTATAGATCTGATGGCTTGGTTAGCATGTTAGCATGTTAGCACTCAATGAGCATTAGCACTGGATATGTTGCCTCGAAAAACAGAGGGTTCTACTGTACATAATTATTTTTTTCGAAAAATACAAACTAAAGCCTAAATATGAAATGTTTTCCCTTCGTTCATCATAATTGCCTCACTTTTTTCAGCTGAAATTGTTATGGGGAAATGGATTTTGACGTGTTTTCGTAATTTTACATGTGATTCACAAAAGGGAGCGACTACACAACGGGATCCCGTCGAGACCCCTCCTCTCGCGCCCCTCCGCCTCCTTTCTCCACCCCTCTGCCTCTTGCTTTACGCACCTCCGCCGCCCTCGCCGCTCCTTTCTCCGCCCCGGCCAGCGCCGCTTCAGCCTCCCGCCGTTGCTCCGTCGCCGCCCACCATAACATGAGGAGGTGAGGTGCGGTCCCCCCTTCATCGCCGATCGACCGCCTTCACCTCCTCCCTAGGCTCCGGTGGTACCACCACCGCCACCTCCGACGAACCCCACCCACCGCCATGACGCCGTCTTCCTCGGTCCAAATCTAAACCCGAACCCTACCCTAAACCCTAACTCGAACGGTGGGCGGTGAGGTAGGCCTCCTTCTCCCTCCTTCCTCCTCCCTCCCCCTCCACCTCCTTCCTTCTCTGCACAGCGCATGCGGGACCGATCCTATCCGAATCCGTTCCCAAGAATTTCTCTTCACACAAATAGCCGACACATATGGCTCGTGTGATTTTGCCGCCTCGTCTTCGGCCCTGTTTGTTTAAGCTTCTAGCCAGCTTTTAGCCCTAGAAGCCAGAAGCTCAAACAAACAGCTAGCTTTTGGAACCTCCTTCAAAGAAGCCAAAAGCCACCAAAAACCCAATTTGTATTGTAATATGAGCTTTTTTCAGAAGCTAGTTTTTTATGACTTTTCCCAGAAGCAGCTTTTAGAAAAGCTGCAACTCAAGCAAGCTCAAACAAACAGGGCCTTCGTCACCTCGCTCCCGTGCGGTCATGCAACCCACGCGGCGGCAGCGCATGGGCCAGTCATGTTAGGCCGGATGCCCAATCATCCTAAAAATTCTTGTTGGGCCCGCTCATACGGCCCGTGGATGGGCCGAGAGGCTGCGGCCGGATGCAATTAGTGCCGTACCGTTCGAGATACAAGCTAGTAGCCTACTCGATCAAGCACTTGTAAAACAAAACTGGATCCAAATTTCTTGCGCAAGGATCAGCAATATGTACATATATATATACTGGTTAAAGACGTGCTCGTATAATCTAGCACGTATAGGCCTTCTTCGATGTTTTAGTCATCAAAATTCGATTTGAAAATTTCTACTAATATTTTAGGATCGCATAACATTTTAAAACATTTTAAAAAATTCATAGATTTTCTCGAAGGTGTTTAAAATATTTTTAATAATTTAATATTGGAAATATTTCTTAATATCTTTTGATGATCATCAATTTTTCAATCTAGAAATACTCAGCTAAAACAGTGAATCATCAAAATGAGCCATATATAGAGGGTAGAGGGCTAGAGGCAGCATAGAGATGCCACAAATAGAGACGCCGGTTCTCTGCCGTTACCACATAGTGCCGTTGAGTCACTGATATATGGGTCATGGACGTGTGGGATCCACATGCCAGCGACTTAGGGGGGAACGGCAGATGATCTGGATGGAAGAAACGGAGCACCGCATGCCTCTGTGTGCGCGTGGCATTCGCCATAGCTCTCGCCTCGCCTCGCCTCTCGCATCGCACCGCGCGCACGCTCACTCGAAACCAGCGGTTTATACGTGCTCCTCCCATAGTCCCATGCATCTCGCCGTTTCGCGCTAGTACTCGATCATCTATGCGTGCGCTGCTGCTGCCGCCGCATGCTCTGGTCCTGTCCAAGTACCAAAGGAACAGTACAGGTACATGCACGCCGGCAACCTCTCACACTCGCTCGCCATGGCGAGCCAACAACACAGCTGAGCGTGCTGAGTACAGTGTGCATGCCTTTCCAGCAGCTCATCTCCATGACCCCCACCCATCTATCACAGAGGCAGGGACGGAGGGAGGGAGAGAGGAGGAGTGGCACTGTACCAGAGTACAGAGTACAGTGTACTGCATGCATGCATCTTTATTTGCCTCTCTCCTAGGCTTTATGGTTGTGTTTGTGGTAGTAGTAGCAGCTGCAGCTAGGCTTTGGATGTGAGAGGTGAGGAGCACAAGTACGCACGCATACATGCCTACGAGGACCACCCCAATAGCATAAGCATCTCTAGCTAGGCCTGCCTGCGCCTGCATCCTTGCATTGCGTTGTGGCATCGCATGCAGGAGATCTAGATCACTCCTTCGCCCCGCCTGTGCTGCTGCTAGCTGCATTTCTGCGTCCTGCTTGTAAAACTGGGTTTTGTATATTAGTACTATACTATTATATACTATTTTGTGGTGCTAGTTTAGCTAGCGGAAGCTAGTGGCACTGGCAACTGGACCACAGGGTAGGCATGCTTGTACAAACAGTATTAGGGCATATAGATAGCTAATACTGGACCACAATGGATCCAAATTAATAGCAGAGCACCGCCTTGTTTGTTTCAGCGTAAATAAAATAAAATAAAATAAAAATTTATTATTTTTTATAAGCCAAATGACGCAATTCTTTGTAGTCATTTTTGTGGGATTTTAAATAATTCTTCTTAGAGTTCGTAAAATATTTCTTCATAATTTTTTGAACTCTTTAAATCACACCCTTTTAAAATTAAAGTTTTTAACAACTTTCAGCTCAAAAAAACAAAACCATAGATGTTGTCTATTGATATATCTAAGTAACATGCCAGTTTTTCATAAATTTTTTCTAATTGTTATTTTCATTTTAAATTAAATTAAAATAAAATTTAGCTTTTTTTTTTACAATTCAAGTGATATTGACATGCTGTTATTTTTATTATGTTTTAAGTTTTTTATAATAATTTTTGGACTCTGCGAAGGCTCTTTCAAAAGAATAAGCCCTAAAAATAAACAATAAGGCCCAAAGTGCATATGATGTGTCTAATCAAGCATGCGGCATGAATGTGGTATTACTGAACCCTAGTTAGCCTAGGCTAGCTACTCCTGGCAGCGGGGCTCATCTCCACAGCCACTCCCTTCTGTATCTTTCGCCTGCAAGCTGCAGCAGCTACTACCATGAACTTGTTTTTGCTGCATGCCTGCCTGCCATTGTTGCCTCCGCTGGTACAAACAAATATAGCAACAATGGAGATGCAACAAAACTCTCATCTCGTGATGCCACTACACAGGGCTGTGAGAGTGATATGATGGAGTACTACTACAAAGCAAGTACTCTGTACAATAAATTTCTCTATTTTAAAACAAAAAAAAAACTTCCGTGTTTCGGAGCCCTTTGGACACGTACTCAAAAAGTGCATGCTTTGCCATAAACATGCCTGCTAGAGTATCCCAATAAGCTCTCTATATTTTTCTAAAACACTATTTGCCATGCTCTTTAGTCCGTTCTGCCTACCTAGCTCTAATTCGGGAGGATATGGTAGATTAGTTCATGCTTTGTTTGCCACGGTTAACATGCAGCCTGCAAGTTACCATTCCCTCGATGTACAAATGGCAACCTGTGTGTCCCAGTGAATACTGAATACTACTCCTATCTATCTGTGGAATGAGTTCATTATATATCGAGGTCTATACTATCATCTGCCAACACATACATTGTTGGAACAGTCTTGAGGAACCTACATTTGAAGGTGTTGAAGGCTTGAAGAGATGCATGGAGATTTGCTGCCTGGTTGTCCCCACCCCATGCATGATGCATGCGCGCGGCCGGCTCGGCATGGCTGCAGCTGCGAAGCCATGTGGCCAACACATTATACCGCTCCCCTGTAGCTCCATATGCAATTGCAGACGCATATATGCATGGCCTGCCTCTGCATGCCCTGCACAACTGTAAAGGCTATAACCGCATATGCCACTGCCGCATGTATTGTACTGATCATACTTTTCCAAAGCAAATTGTTGAGCCGTCGAGCTGTCCGTTGGGGGAGAGAGAGATGAAAGTCCATGGAGGAGACCAGGATCTTGAGGATCGACCTAGATCGCTAAGCAAAACCAATGCTTGTTCTTTTCAGCTTAAATTTTTTAAATTAATTTGAATAAAAACTCATTATTTTAGTACAAACCAAACAATGTAATACTTTATGATATTTTTGTCTGGTTTAAAATAGTTCTTTTAAAATTATTTTTTTAAAAATTATTTTTTACTCTTTAAAACCTCGGATCATAATTTTTTAGATTAAAATATCCAGCAACTATAAACTAAAAAGAAACAAAAATCCAATAGTCCCACTGAGAGTTTGGGGCCAGCAACAAGGCTTTCTTTTTTGGCATCTCTCTCTTTTGCTAAGCCAAGGTACAGTCAATCGCTTGGGCTTGACTGCTCTCTCTCTCTCTACCTCTGTACGCCTTGTTCCTTTCGTCTGTACCGCCCGTTAGGAAGAGGAAAAGTTGGGCTCCTCCGTGGTGTTTCCTTTCACTAGAAGGATGAGGATCTGATGTGCAGGCTATAGATGATGCTGCGAACCGGGTATTGTCACATCGGCAGCCAAGATGAACCGGGATATATTAAAGCGTCGAGATTCAAGCATATCGGTTTGGTACTTCTGGTTTACAGCTATCGGCTGCTGTGAGTCTGTGACTGCATGTGTGATGGTTCATAACTAGGGCTGAACCAAAAGCTCAGGCTCGATGAGCTACTCGAGTTCGGATCGAGCTCGAATGCTAAACGAGCCGATCTCGAGTCCATTTGAGCCGAGCTCGAGCTTGATCCCAAGTTTAATTTCATCAAGCCCAACCGAGTCTAAATAATTATCATTGCATGGCATATTTCTTTCTTTAAATCTAATTCTTAAACCAATTCGAGCTGAGCTCGAGCTTGAAATCGAGTCCAACCGAACTCATATAGTCATATTTTTCCTTTAAAACAGCACAAATCTCTTTATTCGAGCTCAACCGAGCCTATCTCGAGCCTAGTCGAGCTTTCATCGAGCTCGATCTCGAGCTTGACCCTAAGCTCGATGCTGATTCGAGCCAAGCCCGAGTCGAGCTCGAGCCTAACCGAGCTCGAGCTTTGACAGCCTAAGCTCGCTTCGGATCGACTCAAATCCACCCCTATCCACAACGATGCACATGAAATTATCTCACGGTACTTTATATATGTTACTGCATAATTATATAGAAAAAAAGAAGCTAATAATATATATGTTGGCTCCTGGGATCTGATGACACGGCCCGAAATTTATTGAGAGGGTAAGCGACCCGTTGGAACTTTACAGGCGAGACCCGCTGCGATGCGAGATAGAGGGAAGTAAACAAAAACTGGACACTTGGACACACTAAATTTTTAGGCTGGTTTGGGCCCCTCAGATCGAGGTAATAGCCCTACTTTAGCACTCTTCCAGATGCTTTAATGATAAAACGTTTTACAGAAAGATGGCTCGAGTGAACGAGACTTTCAAGTTCTAGATCCTGACTATTGTTACAAAGCTTGGGCTAACGAGAATTGACAAAGTGTTGTGCTAGCTACTGCTTCTTCCTCCTTGTACCTGTGCTTACGCCCTAGCCCCCTTTACTCGTGCAGGTGTTATCTTTTTATACCTGTCTACCCCTGAGTATCACGAGCTAGGGATAATCGGCATAAAAAGATAAAGGGATTTTGTTGTATTCTGTTGTACCATGAAGACAACTTTTTTTTTTTTAAAAAAAAATGGCGTAGTAGGGGTGCAAACTTGAACCCACAAGATGCCGGATGAGTACCGTGTCTCACTCCACCGTGCCATTTGAATTTAGTCAATGTACGGGGACAAGAAAACCTTCTGAGGCGCGGAGCTGATATAGGCTGTGTTTCTTTCGGCGGTTAGATTATAATCTGAAAAGGTTGTGGTGTTTTATAGAAGATTTAAAGGGCCAAAAAAATAATGAAAAAAATATTTTTGAGATCTTTGAGACAAATTGTGCAAAGTTTTGAAAAAATAACTATAAAATATTTTAAAATATAACAATTACAAAAATGATAAATTTTAAGCTGCAGCTTATAATTTGATTATAAGCTGAAAGAAACAGAGCCATAAGGCTCTCAGGACAACCTCTAAAGAAGACGTCAAGAAAGCCCAATATAGCCTTAGCATCGTGGAATCCCCTCTCACCGATCGCGATCATGTCTATGCATGCCATCGAGAGTAGGTGATTTCAGAACATTTATAAAATTAGGTAATTATGTTTGATTATATAGTTACTTTTTGGGAAAAAAATAAACATTGTATATTTTTTTGGGTATTTAATAATTTTTTAATTTTTTTTGAAATTTATTACAAAATATGTGTAGGTTATATGGCATGTAGGGTTTATTTATTAATTTTTAAATAGCATTAAAAATGTTTAAACTGTTTGACAAATATTCTATGTGTGTATTGATTGTATTAATGAGAGTGTTGTCAGCTATATATGTAACCTTATTTTTGCAACTCCCAAACTAATGCACTAATTATCATAGTTTATTATATGTGATTAATAACAAAAAGATATTTAGGAAAACAATTAAAAATATAAAAATGTCATGTTAACAATGTTTACTCGATGATGTGAGATCATGAACATTAAATATTTTTTACGAGTGCATTGAGTTAAAAATAGCTTCGCCATGATAGCTATGCTCCAAATATTATCTCTTAAACATTAACTATAAATTCATCGGAAAACACCCACTTACATGGGGGTCTTCGATGATGTCATTTGTTGCATAAACCAACAATATATGTTCTGGGCCAATAATATTGTTGTTATTCTATTTTAAAAAATTGAAATAAGTTGTATTGATCATCAAAAGGCTTTATAGGGTTAAACCCTCGAGATAGGTATATCTCTCGATGGGCTCCTACTCCTACAAATCGTCATGAGAGATCCAAGAGGGTAGTCAAAAGCACACCCTCGGGCGAACTCTCTCTCAAGTCTCAACAACAAGTTTGAATATAGTCCTTGAGAAAAATAGACATCTGTCTCGTCGACTACTAAGTAATCATCATGAGAGATATGTCTTACAGACGCCTGTTGGCATCAACTTTCTCGACAACCCAAGTGAACCGTCGAGAGAGATGTGGCCAATGAGCACCTGTGAGGCCTACCTTTCTCGACCGCCATGTGAACCATCGAGCGAGAGGTGGCCAACTGGTGCCTTATGGCGCCCACCTCTATCGATCACCCCCTACAAACCCCAAGAGAGATGGGTCGAGGCGGCCATCTTGTAAGTTACTCTCAACTGCTTATGAGAGGTCGTTGAGACAGACGAGAGAGAGGGTCGAATGCCAGTTACAAAGCACTATCTCGACGGCTTAGTGCCGTCTGTTGAGACAAACGATACTGTAATCTGTGTCAGGGCTTGGGGATTTAGACATTCTACTGCCCAAAATTATTGAATTTGATTTTAAAGTGAAAAATACATTAAGATGACCATACTATATAAAATTAATCAATGAATTTGATTGGCTAAATACAATAAAGCTTAGTAACAAACAACAATTTTATTAGTCTTACCATTAAAATGAACCATAAAACACTCTTGGTTATCTACGGTGGATAAAAATTTTAAATAAACACTCTTAAAATAATAAATAAATATATTGAAATGGAGGACACAAAGGGGGAGCACATGGCACGGGAGCCTCGGAGGAGCAGCAAATCTGATCAAAAGCTCGGTTCTACGGGAACGCCTAAAAGCCTAGCCCGAATGCCTAAAGCCCGGCCTAGCCGCAGCTGCGCGCACATTTTTTTTCTTGCCCCGAGTCCAGGCCAGACCCGGTACACCGGTCGGCCAGACCGTGTCGGAGAGAAATTATATAACACCCTATGCCATATAAACCATATGGCACCTATTTTTCTCTCTATCTCTAAGTCCTTTCTCTCTATCTTATTCCTCTCTCTCTACCCTTATGTCTTAAGTGCCACTGGCACACTATGCATATAATTCCCTCCGACTGTGTCGGTTTGGGCTGCTCGTGAACAGGTCTGATGAGGAGGGTAGGCGGCCATACACGAGGAGGAGGAGATCACGAGTCACGAGAGGCCGCATGGGGTACGGCTGGGCTTGTCTCTCTCGGCTCCCCCGTCTCCCATCACCAATCGGATTCGGATGGACGCAAAGCAAGGAAAAGCGATGCGAGATCTCTTTTCCCTGCGCCCCCCTTCCCCTTCTGCTGCGCTGCACCGTCTCCTGCCCCCTGAGCCTGACACCCTCCCTGCAGCGGTGGCTGTCTAGGTCCCCTAGCCCTCTAGAACCCTAAGCGAGCCTACGTCCCCCCCTACTCCACTGCCCTCTCCAGCTCTCCTTGGCCTCATCTGAGACCGCTTTACTACCCCTCAAGCCCTCAACCACTATTCTGAGCAGCTGAGCTGAGCCTGAGCTGAGAGAGTGAGAGCTGAGCTGCACAAGCTCGCTTCGACATGATGATATTTGTTACGTCTCCCCGGCCGCAACTCCTCTTTAAATCTTGCACCTCTGCGTGCTTGCTTCTTGCGCTCTACCAGGCCGGCCTCTCCAAACCTTGGAACTTGCCATGTTCTTGTTGTCCATCTCTATCTGCTCGCTCCATGTATCCATGCTTCTTGGGATGCTAGCTAGCTACACGAAATCTGTGCCTCCCTCTCTTGTGTTTTTTCTCTTGCGTTTCTTGGATCCATGCTGGATCAGATCTGATCGTCTCATCTCGTTTCTAAGTTCAAAGTTTCATGATGTATGTCCATGCCTCCATGGTTCCTCCCCAAACCGTCTAGTCTCTTGTTCTGTCCGTGACTCCGTGTCTTGTGATGCCCGCCTTCCTCATGGCGTCTTGCGCCTACACCCCAAGCGTGAGTGAGATCGAGCCCTGTCATGGTATTTTATGCGATTTTGGGAAGGAACTGCATGCCCAAGGGAACGAGTGAAGCTGCCAGCATGATCTAGCTCTGAGTGATCAACAAGAGGCACACGGGCACACATGTCTATGGCCATGGCCGATCTGTGTGCATGTGCATGGTTTCTTGAGCTGATCTTGTGGTCATGCCTTGCTAGGTCATGCTGCGGCAGCCTCACTTCTTCCCACCGTTGGGCACATCCAGCGAGCTACATACCATAGCTGCCTGCCATGGTGATTCTGCACTGCGTATATGCGCCGAGACAAGAGGCATGCAGGTGATTGATACCCATATTTTCGATTGGATAACGCATCCTCCATCTCTTGCTCCATCGGTTAATTTTAGTATAAACGAGTTGCAACTTGCCATGCGTTTTGCTAAATTCTTCCGTCAAAGATTTAAATTGCAGTTTGCCCTTCCATAGTTTAGTATAATTAGTTGTATCTAACAATTAATTTCATGTGCTAAATGCACCAGGCCCTAGCTTTTATATAGCTCTTCAGTTACCAGCAACAAATAATTTCATCCGCGTAATATGCACTATCTTTGATATCGCATTTTGTGTTGGTTTTGTACCCATGATACACGTAGTAGTATCTTACAAGACAAAAGGAAGCACATATATGCCCCAACTCCCATATGTGTTGCTGTTGAGCTGTTCTGGCAGTGGTATGTACGTGCTTCCTTCAACCTTCCATTTCCCTGCTGCTTCTCGTTCTGGATGCGAGAGTTTCCGATCTTGTGAAGGGGAGTTTGGGGTCCCAGTTCAATCTATCCAGGAACAGTTGTCGATTGCCTGATTTGGCACCCTTGGGCCTCTTGGCCAATCTATCCAGGAACAGTTGCTCATGGTTCTTTGAATTACCTTAAATCCAGAATCGTGGTCTAGCTACTTGTCTAATCACTACGTTACTAGTAGCCAGCTCACGTTTGTAGTGAATCAGTGATTAGACAAGAAATAGCTAACTAGCTCATGCTATGAAATTTCAGAATTGTCAATGTTTATATGCTGATAAAACCTGCGGTAGTGTTAGACCATGTTTTTTTCCCCTGATAATATACCATGCATTTCTTGATCGGCTCATACTTTGATCTATGGCGGGTATGTAGTTTATGCTGCTGGTGGAAATGAGTTTGGTGAACCACTCATTTTGTTTCCAATTTCCCATGGAAATGAACGTGTTCACGAATTGCCTCTGTACGGTTCCGTGTGCTTGTCTAATGTATTATTAATGAACTCGAACTTAATTTGTTTGATACTATAATACACGCTACGAATTGAAGAACTAGTTTTATTAGAAGAATCAACGTGTAACTACGAAAATTATGTGTTCATTAAGTTCTGGGAGCATGCCATGAAACGTTGTGGAAGTAGTACTGATGTATAACACATGTAGACTGATGGAGTTTCAGAATTGCTGATGTTCTTCACCCGCTTGATATAATACAAGATACTAATTAAAGTACTAGTGTTATTTGAAGAATCAACGAGTAACTTCGAAAATTATGTGCTTATTAAGTTCTGATAAGCGTTGTGAAAGTAGTGCTGATGTAACATATTACAGTAACATCTTAAGGGATCAAGGGGGTTTCAGAATTGCCGATGTTCTTCATCTGCTGAGGCTGCGTTACTGTTATATTATGCACTTCTTGATATGCTCATCCTTTCACCTATGCTAGCCTGATGTGTGGATGCCGTTGCTGTTGCTGCATGATGCATTGATATTCCAATAGTTCACTGTGCAAAATGTAAATGAGCTTATTCAGCTAGCTGTTCAAAACTATAGAATTTATTTATAAAATGCAATTATGTTATAATATGAAGGAAGTTCTTTTTGATACGAATCAATCTATGATTATTATATACTCTTTAAATAGTTTAAATGTTTTTTATGAATAAAGTTTAAAGTTTGACTTAGAACAAGTTTGAAACAACTACTACCTCCTTTCACAAAAAGAAGTCGCCATTAACTTTTAGACATGTGTTTGATCATTCGTCTTATTTAAAAATTTAGTTTAAATATGTGAAAATATAAGTTATACTTAAAATATATTTAATAATAAATCAAATCATAAAAAAATAAATAATATCTATATAACTTTTTGGAATAAGATAAATGGTGAAAGGCGTGTCTAAAAGTCAACGGCGACTTTTTTGTGACCAGAGGGAGTATTATTTTAAAATGGTGGAGTAAATTGACCCAATTCGTCGTCATGAATCTTGATCGCATGGTGCTATAAACAAACTTTCAGAATGGAGTTTGTAGATTCTCGAACATGTGTTTAGGAAAAAACCGACACCAGGCTTGGTCATAAATGCATTTTTTTAAAATTAACCGCAGCGTAATTATTTTGGGCTCTTAGCAGCATGCTGCATAGGTCAGAACTGAAGATAAAAGTGCATGCAGCCTCTCCTGGAAATCACATAACCCAGAAAACACGATGTGAGTCGGCATGCAAAGCTTGTATTCAATCGAAAATTACACGCGAATTATAGCAAACGTACACTTGCAAATATTAGAGGCCGTTTCTTTTGTACAATTCCGTTGCGTGCACACATGTAATTGACTGGTGAGAATGGGTCTTGCATTGCTGCTGCTGTGACGCGCCGAAAAGCTGTATGCATGCACTGATTAAGTCGTAGGCAGACTGCCTTCAATTTCAGACAGGCAGGGCAGACGCTTCTCGCGTACCAACGCACGCAGCTCTGCTACATTTGAAACCCTTGGGCACATACTTTTATTATGCATGTCATGGTATTATTGTAGAGCTAACCATAATCTTAGTGCTGTAACTAATCCAATCCAATCCAAACTCATCTTAGGCTTTGTTCTTTTCAGCATATCGCTGTGTTTGGCCTTGTTCTTTTCAGCATATAGCAGCGTTGGTGTATTGTTGTAGCAAATTTGAAAAGATATCTAAAGATTTAAAAAATAATTAAAAATGGTTTTAAATTTTTTGGAAGGACATATAAATTCATGAAAAAACCCCTACAAATTATTTCAACATATAGGCTAAATAAAAATAACAAAATTTGCTAAGTAAGACAACGATATGTAACGTTGAAAAGAACAAGGCCTTGGGATAATTTTTTACGGTTTATCTTATTTGACTTATTTACTTATCTGACTTATTTTCTAATGTTGAAAACTTTTCGAGGTGGATTTGAAAGCTGGGTCTCATTGTTTGGCGTGTTTTTTTTAGAGTTGTTAGATGAAAAAGATGGATTGAAAAAACTAAATTATTTACGTTTTAAACAAAGATAAGTAGATAAGTTCAATAGATAGCAGTCAACCAGGCCTCTTAATATGAATGTGAGTCTGTGATGACCAACTCACTTGTTTTTTTTTTTTTGTGAAATTTAAGTCACCAGCTTTCACTTACCACACGGGAGCCTGGCCGGTTTAACGTTTTTTTTCAAACGAAAAACCGTGGTGCCCTTGCTGCACTTTTTCAATATATAATCGAGATGGTGAACATTTGCACCACTCCAGCACTTTGCAAGTTTTCAGACGGAGCAATAGTTGCACGTCCAGCGGCAGTTTAATTTCATGGTCTCTCTAAAATTTAAACTGCAGGATTCTCAAAAGGCCAATCCACTAAATGAAATTCCTTCGAAACACTCTTGCAGGTTAAACATCTCAAAAAAAATAATTCTTTGAATTAGAGTCCTCACCCTTTTCTTTCAAAATTACTTTGGATGAAAATGCCCTTGCCAGTCAAAACACATTAATGGCGGTTGTGCGTCTTTAATTAGTGTTTTAGGGGAGTATGCTCTAAAAGCCTAGGTACGGTGTGTGCTGGTTCATAGCTAGTGTCTATAATTTTTTTTTTTTTTGCTGTCAGTACGTGTTAATCAAACACATAGGTACTGTGTTTTTTAACCGATTTGAACGGCTAAACCGTTGAAACGTCTGAAATGACTGAATTTCGAGAGTTTTGCAAGGTAGTCTCGAGATTCGGATCCATTTCGTTTGACTTGCTTTTAAAAGCGTTAGAACCCATCTTCAAAACAACGAAGAACGGACTAAAAAAACTCGAATCATTTATCTTTTCAAAACGTAGATAAGTTGTTAAGCCGTTAAGTCGTTAATTTGTTAAGCTGAAAAGAACAAGCGGTTCTCCTCTCGGCGGGCAGGGAGTTATTATTGTGGTTCGGCCATAAGAGCTGAATTCCCTCTTTGATTCGCGGTTTTGTTTTGTTTGGTTTGATTAAACCAAAATTTGTTTTTTACAGACTATTCGGTGTAATATTTTGTAATAATTTTTTTTGATCTTTATAGGATTTTACTCAAAGATCTAAAAAAAAATTACATAATTTTTTAATTTTTTAATCTTTTTATTTTATGGTTCTTAATTTTGCTCCAACTAAACTGAACCGCACAAAACCACGTCCCAAAGGGCCGAAGTTTCCAGCACGGACAGCAGATGGACGGTTGATGAGTGCCTACTCAAGTTTGCAATGATCGACCAAAGCAGCCAGGACATAGTGCTGTACTGCTGTAGTGCCCAGTGCCCCAGGCCATTCATACGCTCCCTGCAGCTTCAATAGCTCGATTGATCCATCAGCCGCCTGATCGATGCATGCAGGCCGATGGATCCGATCGATCGATCGCCATTGCTCGCAGCTCCAAAGCTCGGCTCAGCAGCTACTTCCATCGATGAAGAGCTGTCAGTGACTCAGTGGACTGGTGGCACTGGCAAACAGCTAGCGTGACAAGCAATGTACTACTATAAGTCACCTAGCTGTAAGGTTGTCGAATAATCTTTTTCCTTGTGTAGAGAAGAGAAATGTCCATTCTTATTCTTTGTTTCATTTTAGTTTTGATTCAGTTTGCTATTTTTTTTATACAGACTATTTAGTGTAACATTTTATTTTTTTAGACTTTGCAAGCATTTTTTCTAAAATATCTTGAAAATATTTTTAATAACTTGTTTATTCTTTCCATATCTCTTTTTAAAAGTTATCAATTTTTTAACTATAACCAAATTAAACTAGATTAAGGAATCAAAGAGGACAAAAGGGGGGAGAGATAGAGACTACGGCATGTTTGGTTCAAGTGTGGTTATGAACCAAATATGCACTTAACTCAATCAAACTTGTCTAAAAGCATCTCCAATAGTGTTTAGTCAGCTAGCTATTAAGATGACACCTTAGCATTTTGTCTTTGTGGAGGAGAGAAAAGGAGGAAATGGATATAGACTATCTACTAACTTACAGTCTGTAGCTGATTCCAAGGGGCTATACACTGTTGCAAGTGGGTTGATATTACGATCCGGGTCCTCTGCCCTTGGGGCAGTCAAACGGCACTGCCGTTTGAACTGGCTCCCGAGCGTAGTCAAACGAGCCTCGTGAGCCAGCGAAGCAGGCCTAAGCACGAGCGAACAAGCTCCAGCGAGCACGCGCGCAAGCAGCGGCTATGGGCCCGCGCTGCCTCCCTCCTCCCGCGATGGGCCGTGGATGCAAATGGGCCGCCGCGCGCGATGCAGACCGAGCCCACGACTGGTTAACACAATAAAGTAGCAAATTCGGCTGTTGGATCTGTATCCAATGCTCCACGAAGAGCTATACCTGGAGCGTTATATTCAAACTGAAACTAAAGCATATAGGCTACAGGAAAAACTGAAACTAAATACTTCAAATTAGATCTACAAAATGATCATTTAGGATGCAAAAGACCATGAATGTAGCCAAAATGGGTTCGTAATAGTATTATGGATCTTTTTACCAAAACAAAGAGTTTGAAAATGTAGAAATTTGGACACAATTTTATTTTTAACTTAGTAGTAGTATTGCCTCCACCACTGAACTGACAGTGAGTATGCCAAAAGCCCAAAACCCAAAAGACTCCATCTAGTACTTCTTAGTGGCATGGTGCCTTGAACCCATCTAGCACATCACAACTGATCACCGTCATTGGATCCCCCACATGAAAATGTATTATTGTGATTAGTATTGTCATGAAAATAAGAAAACATCAATATACTAAGATATTAGTTTTACCATCAATAGTTGCATGTAGCTTTTGGTGAAATTATTCTCTTCTAACAAATCTTGACTATTTTTCATCGATTGATGATGGTGGATGTTTTCTTTATTTGCATCTTCCTAGAAGTGACAATCAACTTTTTTTTCAATATTCTACTGCAACATCAAATTAGATAAAAGAGTACAATATAGATTATAGGACACAAACCTTTGTAGTGGATTGTTTCTTTTTAGTTAGTTGATTTTTTTGAACCCAATCTCTCTTTCTTTTCGAGATCCTCTTTTTAACCTCTTTCTTCTTAAGACCAATGGTGCATGGTATAGTATGGGATACTTAAGAGATCTCTTTAGCTCCATCTTCCTTATCATTGCCACCTGTAAGTTTTTTGATTTTTTCCTCCACTACTCTCGACAATTTGTCATATGCATTATCTCGTAGCATGACACACTCAGGATAATTAGAAGCACGAAAGGACAATGCATTGAACTTGTGAGAAAGAAACTGGTAAGAACGTGAAGCTTCTAGCTTCGGATTTTCCAAGACATTTTTGCCATTTACATCTTGAACAACAGAGCTATGCACTCCTCTTGTCTATCGTTTAAGAACATAATTGTCAAGCAATTGTTTTATGTTCATCAAATCAAGAACTTTTAATGCATGGACACATAATATCCCAACTTTCTCAAATAGACGGCAGCTACATGAAACCGTTGGCTCCTTCATAGAACATACAAATGTTTTTCTTCTTCCACATAAGATTCATCACCAAAAGTTTTCATTCCAACAATGTACTCATTGTTATTAGCCGATGGCTTTGCATAGGCTACAAGAGATCTTTCATATTTATTTTGAAAAGATTGAAATATTGGACGGGTGTACATATTACTTGTTTGTACCAACATTGGTATCCTTATATGTAATCGTAGTATTTTGTTACTCGACTCATACTCAAATTGTAACTCTTTATCTCGCTTTTCTTGCACAGCTCTGTCAAAGTGGTGAAAAAACCGAGGAATGTCTAACTTCACATTCAAATAGCATTTGAGATTGCTATTGAAACTCCCACTTAACTATGTGCTTTGCATTCCCAATGTGAATACACCCTTCATATAGCATAATGCTCACTTTTTCTTTAACTTGTACATGATGTCTAACCAAGTTTCCTTCATAACCTTACTTCTCATGCCATTGAAGACTTCTTTAAATTTTGCAATGTCCTCATGCTCATACATACAAGCTCTAAAATCATCAAGAATATTTGACTCTCCAACCATATGACGGTTCAAATTCTTGATTGCATTTTGACCAATATGCCAAGTGCATAACCCATGCCATGAATTAGGAAGTTGAAAGGACCGAGATGACGCCTAGAGGGGGGTGAATAGGCGTGACCACCAAATTCAATCTTCAACGGCGCTGCGGAAGTAGGTTCGGACTGTCCGTGACACCCCTCGGACAGTCCGAACTCAAATGTGAAGAAACCTCCCCAAAATCTTCGGAAATGTCCTGCACAACTCAAACAACAAGAATACCAAGTGCAATATCACAGAAACACAGGAGAGATCTCCCCTAAACACAAAATGGTAAATAGAGTAGATCTAGCAAGGGAGAAACTCAAACCAAATAAGAAGGTAGACGCAAGGAGTTTTATCCCGAAGTTCGGATCTTTGAGGAGATCCTACTCTCCGTTGAGGTAGGCTCAACACCGTAGAGCCCGAGTCTCACTAGACTCTATTCCTCTCAGATTCGTGCCAAAGCACTCACCGAATATCACTTTGATTCCTTTCCTTGCGGAGGTGGAATCACACCTTCACACCCAATCCGAGGCCAACCACACAGATCCGGAGGCTCACGGCGACGCCTAGCCGTCTAGGAGTCCTCAACCTCCAAGAGTAATAAATCCGGCGAGAAACCACTCACTTGGAGGCGACCAAGGTGCTCATGAGATGGATCGAGCTCAGATCTAGCACCAATCTAGCTTCTCCACCCTCAAATCAATCTCACAAGGAGGCACTAGAAGGGGAGATGCTTTTAGGTTTCTTGGAGAGAGAGAGAGTGAAATGAATCTGAGTAGCGCACAGTTGCAGTTTGCTGGGAGCAGTGGAAAAGGTATAAATAGCTTCGTCCAGATCTAGCCGTTAAGGTACAGCAAGTGAGATTCGGACTGTCCGTGACACCCCTCGGACAGTCCGAGGTCGGCTGTGAATAGTGACCCAAACAAAAATCATATTTGAGATCTAGAAGGTATGTGGATCACAGATATGGGCTCATAATCTCCAGATGTGACTAAGTAGTTCGGACTGTCCGAAGGGTCTCACGGACAGTCCGGTAAATCGAATAAATCAAACAGAGAGCTCAACTGGAGGGTACCGCGGACAGTCCGAACCGGACAGTCCGATAATTCCGAATATTCAAACAGAGAGCGCGTCCGGAGGGTGCCTCGGACAGTCCGAGCCAGGGCACGGACAGTCCGGACACAGAGAAGTGTTTTGGTCTTGGAAATAGTGGGGAATCTAATGGGTGACTAAGATTTGACCTAGAACCATCTTTTGAGCACCAGAGTCACCTCACACTCAATTTCTCGTCGAATCCCTCTTTATAGTACGACCGTCCTTAGACTCAATAAAATAGAGATTACAATTAAAGAATAAATGAGCTTCCAATCGAATAATACTCCAAGTTCTTCATTCAAATGATTTCCAATCTATTTATCTGTCCACAACTCAATTAAATCATTAGTAGGAGTCTTTAGTAGTTGGCATCAATCACCAAAACAAAATTAGGGGCCTAGATGCCTTTTCAATCTCCCCCTTTTTGATGATTGATGACAACCACTAAAGCTTCAAATCGATAAAAACCAAAGGTGACATAAAGAGAGCTCCCCCTAAAGATATGCAGGGAATAAAACCAAAGAGCTCCCCCTATGTCTAGCAATTATAGCACAAATCCGAAATTTAACCAACAATGCATATGACATGTTAAGCACTCAAATTTTACCAAATACCACAAAGATTACAGCAGTTCACTAATAAAGATTATTACAGGCACAAAGGTTCAAATTGAAATTGTTCAACAACAAGCATAGGCACAAAAATTCAAATAGCACAGGCACAAGGTTCAAATAGCACAGGCACACAAAGTTCAAATAGCACAGGCAGAGCATAGCATTTTGAAGCACATTTTGAAGCTCTCCTTCTCCCCCTTTGTCATCAAGCATAAAAAGAGAGATCGGGAGAAAAGAGAGATGCCGACTCAATCATCTTCATCGCTGTCTTCCTCGCTTTCTTCTTCGTCTTCTTCGTCATCGTCTTCGCCTCCGGCCGCCTCTTCGGTGACGGGCGCTTTGCCCCTGGGGTCAAGATGGCCGAAGATGGCTCGCTCGGTGAATTCTTCATCTTCTCCACTTGACTCCGCCTCAGAGCCGTCTGGAGAGCACTCCAACTCCATGCTGCGCTTGATATCTTTCACATGTCTAAGCGTCTTCTTAGAGCGACGCGAGATCTTCTTATAGTTCTTTTGTCCAAGACAGAAGATGGCTCGAAGGGCATTGAGAATGCCGGAGGAGCTAGAAGTGGAAGGAGTAGATGAAGTGGAAGCTGGCTTATGAGGAATTTTGCGGCTAGTGGTGATGGTCCTAATTTTCAGCCCTGAGTGCTTTTCTTCCTTCACAAACTGCAGCTTTGTCACTGATTCAATCATCTTCATAATTAAAGGCGCATAGGGACAGCTTCTGATCGGCGAGATAGTAGTGATGCGAATCTCTTCCCAAATAAAATCGAAGACATTGAATGGTTTTCCACCGGGCTTGACCTTGAGCATAAGATTCCTTTGATGCCCCGAGACATTGCTTGCATCTCCACCCCTTGGAGTCATGGTTTTCCTAAATAACCTGTTCAAGTAGTTGTAGTAGGGCTTTATGCCCACAGTGGTGCCATACTTGATTTTCATCTCATCATCATACATGGTCTCCATCCTCTCAGGAGCTAAGACCTCCTCATTATGAAGCTTGTATCCAATGTCCAGCTCCTCCCTAATGAATCCCAGAATAGCTCCAAACCTTTTATAGGACACCGAGTACCACTCTCCCTCGGTCATCCAAGTGACAGTCCTAGCTTCATCGCCTTTGCAATAGTAAGTCGCATAGAATTGGGCGATGATTTCTTTGCACCAATCATACTTAAGTCCCATGATGTCTCGCAGTCCAAGCTCCTCACAAGCATCAATGACTTTGTCGAAAATGGGGTCATTAACCTTAGACATGTGACTCCAATCAACCCACTGCATGTCAGTGATCGGAGACTTCTTCGCTAGGATGACTGTGGCATAGAAATCAGAATGGAAATTAGACCAGAAGCGCTTATCCACACCCTCTTGAGTGTACCTCGCTGGATCCTCCATACGCTTCTTCCTCACCTTCTCTCCAGCTTTGGAATAATCGATTGCCCTCCTTGGAGCATCTTGAAACTGACGAGGTGGGTGCATTGTGAGAGGTCCGATAAGCCCTCCTGCTGTGCAGCTAGATCCTCCACTGAAGTGCTGCTTGCCGGGCCCCGAGGGGCTAGATACTTTTCTCTTTCGAATAACTGCTCTCCTTCGACCCATATTTGTCTCATCGGGGTTGTACTCCTCATCTTCCTCATCTTCCTCTATCTCATGCTGTGAACTGCCCCCTGTCATAGTGTCATGACGCTGCTTAGTTCGCCTTTCATACTGAACAGACATCCGTCCTCTCGGCAATTCCCTCAAATCTGAACCATCACCTTGACCTGCGGAGTCCCTGCCTCTGAATATAGGAGACAAGGAAGCAAATGAGGGTATAGCATAGGAGATATGATTTTAGGATTTAGAGTTGACGCCAAATTTCTGCAGGGTTCCGACAGTCCGAGCCAAGTCTCGGACAGTCCGAACCTTCCAGAAATAGGGTTTCAACCTAGATCTTTCAAATCAACCAAAAGAACTTTATGCCATTTGAAGGAGATGAAATAAGTAAGCAATGGACTTAGTCTACCAAGGCATTTCAAAAAATATTGCTCTATTTGACAGATCGGGCACCAAACCCTAAAACAAGAGAAAATAGAGCAAAGCCTCAAAGAATATACCTTCTTTCCCTAGCCATGGAGGGGAAGCACGAGGAGAAGAGAGATCCGGCCTTCGGAGCTCAAATCCGTAGCCAAATCGGTGGGGAGAGAGGAGGACAGAGCCCGTGGAGGGAACCCGACGGGGACGGAGAGGAGAGAGGAGGAGAGAGAGCCCGTGGAGAATGAGGGAGTGAGAGAGAAACACGGGCTACCCTCAGACATATGTATCGGATTAAGTGAGATTCGGACTGTCCGGTAAATAGGTCCGGACAGTCCGAAACCCGGACAGAGAGCAGCTCTGGGTGGGGGTGAGACGATCCGAATCGGACGATCCGTGGATAGCTCAGACGATCAAACCCCAGACAACAAAATGCCAGGAATTTGATGAGCTTTAGAGAGGGAGGCACCGGAAGGGGTTTAGATAGATATCTTATAAAATCCTTTTATCCATGGCCAGTAAGCAATCAAACAATCAAACTATAGCCATGAATAAAGTGATGAAAATCCAAATAACCCATTTGAGCATAATTTGAACTACAAAATAGGATAGATATATATATATATATATATATATATATATATATATATATATATATATATATATATATATAGCTTTTCAATTTAATTTTCAATCACCAATCATTGTGCACACAAGTTCAAGCCATGTTTCGAGGGTCAAGGATATTGAGCTCATTCCTCAACTCACAAAATCTTCTCTCATCCAAAGGCTTGGTAAAGATATCGGCTAATTGTTTTTCGGTGCGAACATGTTTTATATCAATATCGCCTTTGGCTGAGTGGTCTTTGAGGAAATGGTGGCGAATATCAATATGTTTGGTTCTAGAGTGTTGGATGGGGTTGGTTGCAATCTTTATGGCACTCTCATTGTCGCACAATAGAGGAATGTTTCTTAGGTTTAGGCCATAGTCTTTAAGGGTTAGCCTCATCCAAAGCAATTGGGCGCAACAACTTCCCGCCGCAATATACTCGGCCTCGGCGGTGGATAGGGCAACGGAGTTTTGCTTCTTGGAAGACCAAGACACAAGGGATCTACCCAAAAATTGGCAAGTACCGGAGGTACTCTTCCTATCCACCTTGCAACCGGCATAATCCGCATCCGAATAGCCGATTAGATCAAAGTTTGATCCTTTAGGATACCAAAGGCCTAAGTTGGGGGTATGAACCAAATATCGCAATATCCTCTTAACGGCTACTAAATGGCACTCCTTAGGAGCGGCTTGAAATCGCGCACACATGCACACGCTAAGCATGATATCGGGCCTAGATGCACAAAGGTAAAGCAAAGACCCATCATAGAGCGGTATACCTTTTGGTCGACGCTCTTACCATTTTCATTCAAGTCCAAGTGCCCATTTGTTTGCATAGGTGTCTTGATTGGTTTGGCATTTTCCATCTCAAATTTCCTGAGCATATCTTTCACATATTTAGATTGGGTTATAAATGTTCCTTCCTTCATTTGTTTGACTTGAAATCCGAGGAAGTACTTCAATTCCCCCATCATAGACATTTCAAATCTTTTAGTCATAATTTAACTAAACTCCTTGCAAAACAAATCATTAGTAGATCCAAAGATTATGTCATCAACATATATTTGACACACAAATAAGTCACCGTCCACGTTTTTGGTGAAGAGTGTTGGATCGGAATTTCCAATAGCGAAGCCCTTCTTCAACAAGAATTCTTTTAGGCACTCGTACCATGCCCTAGGGGCTTGCTTCAACCCATATAGTGCCTTGTGTAGCTTGTAGACGTGATTGAGATGCTTTGGATCTTCGAAGCCGGGAGGTTGCTCAACATAGACTTGTTCGGAGAGTGGCCCATTGAGAAATGCGCTCTTAACGTCCATTTGAAACAACTTAAAGGAATGGTGAGTAGCAAAGGCTAATAATATTCTAATTGCATCAATTCTTGCTACAGGAGCGTAAGTATCGCCACAATCCAAACCTTCGATTTGTGTGAAGCCTTGAGCGACCAACCTCGCCTTGTTCTTGACGACTACTCCATGTTCATCTTGTTTATTGCGGAAGACCCACTTTGTTCCAATGACATTTTGCTTGGGGCGTTCCACAAGTTTCCACACCTCGTTCCTCGTGAAGTTATTCAACTCTTCTTGCATCGCCACTATCCAATCGGCGTCCTCTAGTGCTTGTTCTACATTAATTGGCTCAAGAGAAGACACGAAAGAATAGTGTGCGCAAAAATTTGCTAAACGAGAACGGGTAGAGACTCCCTTATTGATGTCACCTAGAATGTTGTCCACGGGATGATCTCGTTGAATGTTTTGAGGTATCCTTTAAGGTGGTCTTGGTGGGGATTGCTCATCTTCTACAACTTGTTCTTCCTCCTCAACATTTTCTTTACTTGCTTCTTGATCTTGAGATGGAGTAGAAGGTGGTTGAGCTTGATATGATCCGTCTTCTAGATTGTCTTCCTCACCACCTTCCCTAGGCTTGATATCTCCAAGTGCAAGATTCTTGATTGCTTCTCGGGACGGTACTTCTTGACCTAACACATGAGAGTCGAGTTGCTCTACTTGCGAGCCGTTAGATTCATCAAAGGTAACATCATGTGAGATTTCAACAACTCCGGTGGAACCGTTGAAAACTCCATAAGCAAGAGCATTAGAACCATAACCAAGCATAAAGCCTTCATCAACTTTGGGGGCAAATTTAGAAGACTTAGCCTTTTTGTTGAGGATGTAGCATTTGCTTCCAAATACTCGGAAGTAGGACACGTTGGGTTTGTTCCCGGTGAGAAGCTCATAGGCCGTCTTCTTTAGTAGCTTGTGAAGATAAAGCCGGTTGATGGCATGGCAAGCGGTATTGACGGCTTCCGCCCAATAGATGTCGGAGACCTTATACTCGTCGAGCATCGTCCTTGCCATCTCTATAAGCGTCCGATTCTTTCTTTCAACTACTCCGTTTTGTTGAGGGGAGTAGGGAGCCGAGAGTTGATGTCCAATTCCTTCTTCATCAAGGTAATCATCTACACCGGTATTCTTGAACTCGGTTCCATTGTCGCTTCTTATTCTCTTGATCTTCACATCGAACTCATTTTGGGCTCTTCGCATAAACTTCTTTAAGATACCTTGAGTCTCACTCTTGTCATGCAAAAAGAACACCCACGTGAAGCGAGAATAGTCATCTACAATTACAAGACCATGCTTGTTACCTCCTATGCTTAGGTAAGTGATAGGTCCGAAGAGGTCCATGTGTAGCATCTCCAAAGGTCTTGTCGTAGTCATGACGTTCTTCATGGGATGTGAAGCTCCGACTTGCTTTCCCGCTTGGCAAGCACCACAAACTCTATCTTTCTCAAAAGAAATATTGGTTAGTCCTAGAATGTGGTTGCCTTTCAAGAGTTTGTCGAGGTTTCTCATACCAACATGGGCTAGTCGGCGATGCCATAGCCAACCCATGCTAGATTTAGCGATAAAACACACTCCGGGACAAGATTTATCTATAGAGAAATTCACAAGATAAAGCTTATCTCTTAAGTGTCCCTTGAAAGCTATTAAATCATCGCTCCTCCTTATGACTTCCACACCCCCATTTGAGAACAAACAATTGTAGCCCGAAGCACAAAATTGTGGAACGGACAACAAATTGTAGTTTAAACCATCAACAAGTAAAACATTTGAGAGACAAAGGTCTTTTGAGATAGCAATTTTACCTAGACCCAAAGGTTTACCTTTCCCATTATCTCCAAACGAAATGTCTCCTCTTGGATACTCATCGGTGTTAAGCTCGGAGAACATCCCACTCTCTCCGGTCATATGTTGTGTGCACCCGCTATCAATCACCCAATTTGGGCCACCGGAAAGGAAGTCCTACAAGAATTAGTTCTTATATTTAGGTACCCAAACCAAGTTGGGTCCTCTCAAGTTAGTGACAAGGGTCTTTGGCACCCAAATGGATTTTGCCAAAGATACATTCTTATTTTTGGGCCCAACATATAAAGCAACTACTCTACCAAATTAAGCTTTCTTAAGAACATAAGATGCGTTAAAGGTAGAGTGGGTTGGATAAGTCTTGGAGCCGTGAGCCTTGATAAAATGTATGGGCTTGGTCATTGGGGCAACCACAATGTGCTTCTTTGTTCCTTTAGGAGGAGTATATCCAAGCCCTCTTTTGTTGTAGTTTCCCTTCTTCTTTTCTAGAAACTCATCAAGGCCCTTACTAGCCTTATATGACTTTTGTAGCCCATCTTCGAGAAATCCTTTCAATTTCTCATTCTCACATGCCAAAGCTTACATAGTTTCAAAGTTAGTAACACAGGCATCTATATCAAGCGTATAGCATTTAGAGCAACCATTGCTAGTGGATGGCATAGAAGAGCAAGTTGAATTAAGAGGAGTTGAGTTGCTCTTCAAGAGATCATCAAACTTCACCACAAGAGTGTCACGAGCATCCTTTGCTTCAATGAGCTCCTCTTTGAGTGAAGCATTGTTGATCTCAAGAGATGCTATCTCGGACTTGGCCTTAGATAAACTTTTGGCTAAATCCTCAGATCTCTTCTTCTCTTGTTCAAGGGCATCCTCTAATTTCATGTTCTTTTTCTTTTCACTAATGATCATGTCATTGCTCCTAATGATAGTGCCCTCTTGCTTTTCTATGACATTCATCATTTCACTCAATTTATTAAAGTCAAGAGATTTCACCATTTTCATCAAACTAGTCTTACTCATGTTCTTAACATTAGAGACATCATCATCACTATCATCACAACTATCACTAGCATCATTATCACTATCCATGCAAGGGTCAACAATAGAAGAAAGATCGATTTTGCTTGATACCTTTGGTCCCTTGGCCATGAGACAAATAGGTGCATCGTTGTCATCGTCACTCATGTCGCCGAAGAGGGACTTGCATGGCTTTGATGAGGATGTAGTAGTGGTAATAGCAATATTTGCAATGCCTCCTTCATCTTCACTTTCTTCGGTATTGGATTCCCACTCCATACCGATGTGAGCTTGTTGCTTGCTCTTCTTGTTTTTGTTCTTATCCTTCTTTCCTTCATCCTTCTTAGCTTTTGGACAATCGGCTATGAAGTGGCTATCACTTCCACAACCGAAGCATACTCTTTTTGATGACGGTGACTTCTTGGAGTCTTTGAACTTCTTTCTTCCATAACCATTGCTCTTGAAGAACTTGTTGAATTTCCTCACAAAGAGAGCTATTTCCTCCATGTCAATGCTCTCATCGTCTTCCTCATCATCACTTGAGCTTTCTTCTTCTTCTTTCTTTGAGCTCTTTGAAATCTTGGAGGTTTTGAGTGCGATGTTCTTTTTCTTACTTGGCCTCATTAACTCCTCAATGACATTTGATTCTTCAACCATCATCTCATCGGCCATTAGTCTTCCAAGTACTTCGTGAGGAGTTATCTTCTTATAGTTGTCCTTCTCACGGATGAGTTGAACCAAGTTACGGTTTCTTGGGAGAACCGCTCTTAACATAATCTTGACGACGGCATGATCCGTCACTTCCGTGCTTCCAAGTCCTTTAGCCTCGTTGACCAATTTCATCAACCTATCAAACATGCTTGAATATGTTTCCTCCTCTTCAAGAATGAATCTTCCCAACTTGCCGTGAATAAGCTCAACCTTGGACTCTCGGACACTTGAAGTACCCTCATGAGCAAGCTTTAGGATATCCCACATTTGTTTGGCATCTTCAAGTCCATCCACCCGGTTGTGCTCACTTGGACTTATAGCGGCCACCAATGCTTGAACGGCTTGATCATTGTAGTAGATATTTTCGTTGTCCTCCTTGGTGAGCTTCTTGGGATCCTCAATGGTATAACCTGTCTCAACAATTCTTCAAATAAATGGGTTAAGCGACCTCAAGTACAATTTCATTTTATGCCTCCATTGTGGGTAGAAAGTCCCATCAAAGTGTGGAATTCTTCCCGACGAGAAAGAGTGATGAGATGAAGATGTTGAGGGGTTAGGGGCATAAGAAAGAGGAGGAGGAACTCTAGTTAAATCTGAACTCTCGACGTCGGTCTTCTCGGGAGAGTTTGGCGCCATCTTTTCTCCAAGCGGCTAAGCTTTAAAGGAGAGCCTGGCTCTGATACCAATTGAAAGGACCGAGATGACGCCTAGAGGGGGGTGAATAGGCGTGACCACCAAATTCAATCTTCAACGGCGCTGCGGAAGTAGGTTCGGACTGTCCGTGACACCCCTCGGACAGTCCGAACTCAAATGTGAAGAAACCTCCCCAAAATCTTCGGAAATGTCCTGCACAACTCAAACAACAAGAATACCAAGTGCAATATCACAGAAACACAGGAGAGATCTCCCCTAAACACAAAATGGTAAATAGAGTAGATCTAGCAAGGGAGAAACTCAAACCAAATAAGAAGGTAGACGCAAGGAGTTTTATCCCGAAGTTCGGATCTTTGAGGAGATCCTACTCTCCGTTGAGGTAGGCTCAACACCGTAGAGCCCGAGTCTCACTAGACTCTATTCCTCTCGGATTCGTGCCAAAGCACTCACCGAATATCACTTTGATTCCTTTCCTTGCGGAGGTGGAATCACACCTTCACACCCAATCCGAGGCCAACCACACAGATCCGGAGGCTCACGGCGACGCCTAGCCGTCTAGGAGTCCTCAACCTCCAAGAGTAATAAATCCGGCGAGAAACCACTCACTTGGAGGCGACCAAGGTGCTCATGAGATGGATCGAGCTCAGATCTAGCACCAATCTAGCTTCTCCACCCTCAAATCAATCTCACAAGGAGGCACTAGGAGGGGAGATGCTTTTAGGGTTCTTGGAGAGAGAGAGTGAAATGAATCTGAGTAGCGCACAGTTGCAGTTTGCTGGGAGCAGTGGAAAGGGTATAAATAGCTTCGCCCAGATCTAGCCGTTAAGGTACAAAGCAAGTGAGATTGATTTGTCGTGACACCCTCGGACGGTCGAGGTCGGCTGTGAATAGTGACCCAAACAAAAATCATATTTGAGATCTAGAAGGTATGTGGATCACAGATATGGGCTCATAATCTCCAGATGTGACTAAGTAGTTCGGACTGTCCGAAGGGTCTCACGGACAGTCCGGTAAATCGAATAAATCAAACAGAGAGCTCAACTGGAGGTATCATGGACGGATCCGAACCGGACAAATCCGATAATTCGAATATTCAAACAGAGAGCGTTCGGAGGTGCCTCGACGATCCGAGCTGTGGCACGGACAGTCCGGACACAGAGAAGTGTTTTGGTCTTGGAAATAGTGGGGAATCTAATGGGTGACTAAGATTTGACCTAGAACCATCTTTTGAGCACCAGAGTCACCTCACACTCAATTTCTCGTCGAATCCCTCTTTATAGTACGGCCGTCCTTAGACTCAATAAAATAGAGATTACAATTAAAGATTAAATGAGCTTCCAATCGAATAATACTCCAAGTTCTTCATTCAAATGATTTCCAATCTATTTATCTGTCCACAACTCAATTAAATCATTAGTAGGAGTCTTTAGTAGTTGGCATCAATCACCAAAACAAAATTAGGGGTCTAGATGCCTTTTCAGAAGTACCTCACCAATGGCTTTTCCCATTGCCGCATCTTGGTCGGTAAAGATGGTCTTGGGCACCTTCTCACCGTGGCTAGTTAAGAAAGTTTTGAATAGCCATTTAAAAGAGTCATAGCTTTCATCATACATGAGGGTAACACCAAAGATAGTGGTCTCTCTTAATTGATTGCAATCAACAAAAGTACCAAATGGTCGACAATCTTTGTTGCTTCCAAAAGTGGTATCAAAAGTAACCACATCACCGAAGTGTGCATAATCAATGATCATTCTAGCATCTGTTCAATATATATTTGTTATTTGTGCTTCCTCGTCGGATTGCAAAGCATATTGGAATGAAGGGTTTGTAGCAATTTTATTTTGGAAGTAGACCAACAAACTCCCATATTTCCCACCCTTCAACTCCTTTTGACGTTTGGTCCGTACATAATTCTTGTGATCAAGACATGTGTAGGTAAAATTAGAGGACCCTCCAACTTGACGGCTCGTCAACTCATGAGCAACTTTAAGCCTAATTCTAGAATCTTCGGCCATTTCAATTTGAATAGTTTGTGCTTTGGTGATTTTCCTTTGTGAAGGAATTAGGTGAGTTGTCTCGGGCAAATGGAGAATATGGTTGTGCTTAAGATTGAGATCAAGCAACTTGTACAACCCTGAAATACGATCCAAGGTAATTCCCGTACGAACATCACAACCTATTCTTGTCTCATCACGAGGAAACTTTGTCAAATGACCTCTTTTGTCCTCTTTTCGAAAACCTTGCTTCGAGCAAACATATCTACATGATGTGATTTTCTTGTCCGTTCCACTTTTATTCTCATACTTCTTCCTACAGCCAAAGCCCACTTGACCACCATAGAATACTCAAAACCTCCAAGCTTCCTTGCAAAATCCATGCCGATTTGAGGCGTCGAAGAAGGTATATTTTTTATGCTGAAAAAATATGGCATTGAAAATCTTACATATGTTTAATATGACAGTGACAATACAAAGTGAATCGATATACAAAGATCGACCTATCACTAAAAAATAAAAACTAGTTTATACAAACACTACAAAACCAAAAAAGGGATGTAAAAGGGACTTGAGCTATATAGAAACATATATACAAGAGGTATACAAAAGATCAACCTACCATTAGAAAATAAATGCTAGTGTATACAAAGACTAAAAACCAAAAAGGGTTATCGAAATTTGTTTGAGCCAAAGTAGTACATCTCTCAAATGATCTCTACAATTATTTTGCATAGGAGCTATAAAGAAACATACCAATGTTGTTGATCTTCATTTATTTTGCCATCAATCTCATCCACAATTTCTTCAATTGTGGATTGACCAGCCATCTTGGTCGTCCCCAATCGCCAGATGAACAATTGCTTCAGTTCTCTCGTGTTTTGTGGCTAAAACGCGCGAAAGAGCTTTTTTTCCTCGCTCGTTAAGCGCAGCAGTAAACCGAGCGACGCGGCCAGAGACGCGCCCACTTTGGCGCGCGCCGCACGCGCTTCACTGTGGATTTTGCGGCCCATTTGCTCGCCCGTCCGCTGCGCTTCGCTCATGCTTAATTAGGCCTGCTTCGCTGGCTCGCGGGGCTCGTTTGACTGCGCTCGGGAGCCAGTTCAAACGGCATTGCCGTTTGACTGCCCCAAAGGCAGAGGACCCGGATCGCAACTTTATAGGCTACGTTATAACTAGTTCATTGGAGAGATTGTCTACAATATATCTATAAAATGGCATGTTTTTTATAACTAGTGATTGGCTATACTATTGGATATACTCTAACATTAGACGTAACAAAGTGTGCTAAACATTATTGTGAAGAAAACAGGTCCCAGCTTTTAGCTATGGACGGTCTATAGTGTATTACAAGGTATGCACACTAGTACAACTAACGGCCCTATTTGTGAACCACTGGCATGCACACTATTACAACAAACAGCCCTAGCTGTGAATCAATAGCATGCACACTATTGCATATGGAACAAAATTAATCTTAAAGATAACATTATAACTAGCATCATTTGAGAGGGTGTCTATTTGCTATTTGTACATGACAAATGACATACGAATTCCAAATTTCCAATGCTGCAAGCAGGAGAGAATCGAAGGTAAACGGCTGTATTGCAACGGGTGCATTTAACCTGCAGTAGCCGACCAGCTCTGTCAGTGATCAGTTCTCGCTTGTTTCTTTCTTCGGTCGGGGGAAATTAGGGCTCCATTCAATCAATTAATCACGTGCTGCGTGACACAGTGGCCGTAGTACGTACGGTTATTACCACGCAGGTAAATTCGTTGCCAGTGGCAGTGGCAGGTCGGAAATCGGATCGCTCGTCGCCGTGAGTTTCACGTGAATCCCTGTGCTGCCTAATAGGACAACGACGCCGCTACATGTCACATGCATGGAAAAATACCCGAAATAATCAACAGCTAAATAAAAATTAATAAAATAATCCACTGTAAAAGGAAATTACGAAAATATCCTCGGGTCCCGCCACTCGGCGGCGGCATACCACGGCACGGCACAATTATTGAAGCTGCCATTCGGACGGCCGCAGCAGAGCCGCCGCCACCCGGTAGCCGCGCCCATTGTCCCCTAATTAACCGGACGTTGCATGCACTTAGCGGGAAAAATATATTAAAATAATACTGCCGACAATACAAGGCGTAAAAAATATTAAAATAATGTTCCACCGACAAAATAGTGTCGAAAAAATAATAAAAAATCCTCACCGACAAAATAGTGTCCAAAAATAATAAAATAATTCTCACCGACAAAATAGTGTTGAGTTTTTAATTAATCAAATAGTAATTGCATGATTTACGCTAATTAATCTTGATTAGAGTCACAGTGATCACAAAATTGATTCTATATATATCGCGTCGTGTCGTTACGCCTTCACACGCAAAGACTCTCGCTTTCGATTAATTTCACACACGCAGAGCTTCACACGCAGAGCGGCCTTCACACGCACTCTCTCGCTTTCGGTTCACACACGCCAGAGCTTCACCATGAGCAGCCTTCACACTCACTCTCTCGCTTTCATTCTTTTGATTCGTTCGATTCGGTATATTATTCACGATACCTCGGTTGAGATTCATCGAGTGTGACTTCGCTAATATTTTATGCTTTCGGCGTGAGGGAATATTTTGGAATTTAAATTTGATGTACTTGCTAAATTAGTGTTATTATGTGCGTATATGCAAGCGTTAATTTTGACATAATAATATTCTATGCTAATATTATTTGCGGTGTTGTATGCTAATCTTGCCATATTAGTACTTAATATTGTATGTATATATTGATATGTGAGGGCTATCCGAGTATCTTGATGTTGGCATAGTATGTTGTTAATGGTAATTAAACTAATCACCATCACGTAATTAATTAATTAAACTAAGCACCAAAGACTTAGGTCTTGCTTTTATTTTGTTATTAATTTTGCACCATAAGCACCGTAGCACGCACCAATATCAGAGAGCAAAGAAATAAGATACACCAGATTCTGAAGGTAACAAGTACATACGGTGATAGTTTAATATGACCACTTAATTTCATTATATTCGTGTAATTTACACGCTTGTTTTAATTTTTTCAGAACTTTGAACCGATCGATCTTATAACTGTCAGTACGCATTTTATAGTTAACATAAACTTGTTGTGTTAGGTTAACTTAAAATATGATTAGTGATTAATTAGTTCGTAAGGAGAGAAAATGATGTACAAATATAATGGAAATTAGTGAATTTTATACATGTAATATATGAATGTTTAAATTTTAATTGCACGACGGCGTAAAATTATATATAATTAGCGACAAATTAACGCTAGTGTGCATACTTAAAAAGAGTGACTATATGTTTTCATGTAGTAATTTTCTTGTTAGCTTAATTAAACATAATAGGGAAATGAATCTATATTTTGCATGCAAATAGTAATACAATTGTATGTATTTTAGTGACATTTTACTTAATAATTAGGGTCTTTGGAGTATTAGTGGAGTTGCTATATTGTATGTTCAGCCCTTATTTACACGTATTATGTATTAAACACGTAAGCTAACATTTTATGTAATGTTTGAAATATAGTTAAATATAAAAACAAACTTATATTTAATATTAATATGAATGAACACGTGCATGTTACAGACGTAAATGGAGACAGCACTGACTATTTTTTACGGAGATGCACTCGTGCCAATGCAAGGAAATTTTGTAAGCATGCACACATGCAGCCATTTGTGGTTTCTAACTCTTCTGAAGATTCACGTTGTCACGGATCGTCCTGGAGTGTGCGTCATTTCTGACCGCCACCAAGGAATCCTACATGGTGTAACTGTATTGTCCACCGGTGATGCCCCAATGTGGCGACGTTAGTTCTCGATGGTGCATCGTCACCGGGGCGAACCTATACAATCGCATGAGTCCTACAATATCATTACGCAATTCTTGTATCTTTGTTATATTTTAATAAAAGAGTTGTATTCGTTATATCCTCACTTCTTGTTTCTTTGTCGTACAATATTATTACGCTATTGTCACTTGTAAGTTTTAATAAAAGACTTGTATTAAATCCTTTGTCACATTATGTTTTACTATTTGTCGTATGTAATAACTATAATATTTTCTTACAAGATAGACAATGGAGGTTCCATGCTTTTTCTCCGACGGGATGACTCGCCATAGGTCGCAGAAATGGGTGCGAGGGCAATGAACAGTTTGCATGTTTCATAAAATTATCTCATATTAACATGGTTAGCTAACATTATGATATTGTTATTTGTAGATGTAAACATTACGATTGAGGGCATCACGACAAATCAAACAATTGGATGCCCGCTTTTGGATGTTCCTTGCCCGTCTTGCGGACTATTGCCGTGGGCACTCACCGTTAATGGGGTCCCACAAGGAAATGACCGTCGACACCGCTACCAAGACTAGACCCGGCCTTATCATCGACTGGTCGATCGGCATTTGGCCCGAGACGCACACGTTCCACTTACCGGTCGGTGAGATGACAATTACATTGAAGGATGTGGCCATGCTCACGTGGTTGCCCATCTCGGGCGGGTCTTCGTTGTCAACAAACCAAGCGAGCAAACATGAAAAAATTATGTCGAAGAAAGGTGAGTGTCTACTTTTCACTTGCAAATTTGTAATTAGTACATAAATTTACCCTATGAAATATTATTCTAAATCAAGAGTTTGAAGTTGAATATAATGGAAGCTACCGTGGTGTTTCGATCTCATGGCTCGAGCACCTTGGCGAAATTGGTCCGTGTCGATCAATCTGAAGAGGCGATCGTCTTTGCGGCATTACGAGGTGTATCTGTACTACCTCCTCGCCCGGCGTCATGTTCACAAATGGCAACGGTGATTGTATACCCCTCACCTAGTCTTCATAGCTCGAGAGCTATGCAACAAGCTTTATTTAATGAGGACTACGAGCCAAATGCAGGTTGGGGTCTCGCCAGATTGGCGATACATACTGGGAGTTATGTGTCGCATGCCATCGGTCGACCCGAATGCGATGTTTGGGGTTGTCCTCTCCTCATCAATTATGGTCATGGAGTTATTTGCCACTAAATCGTCCAAACACGCCGAAGACGATACTATCTGTTCATGTAGACGCCGATTTGACCCCCCCGGCATGTAGACCAACAATGGGATATAGATGGTTGCATGCGAAGTTGCGATGGCTGAGAGAATTAGTAGACAGGGCGTCTTACACGCGGCTTGTGTTAGACCTAGACCTTCTGGTACATGACCAAGTTACGTGGGAACCATTCTGCCATCTGGCAACCTATGATATTGCCACGGGGCTTGGTGGCTAGCGTGTCTCGAGAGTGTAGACTATTGGATGACGACCTGTTATCTAGTCTGCATGAATGCCGTCGAAGGATACTCGCCGGAACGCGTTCAACGGCAATTTGGCTATCGACAAACATTTCCACTTCCACCTGCTCGGCATCCGGGCAACTCCCATGGGTATGCATCATAAGTTAAATATTTCGAATATATTTGTACCACTCATAATATAGCGTACAAGTGTTTTTTCAGGCTTAGTTCAACCGGGCGCAACCGTGATTGGGCCCATGTCCACAGCGCCCACATCGAGCGGTGGACTGAGTTAGCTACTGACGAAGTGTGGTACCCTGATGGAGCCGCGCACGAGACTGATATTTGGGGGTACATGGAATGGTACCGCCCAAGGACCAGATGTCAGCTTGCGATACCACAGGCAGCAGCAGCACCGCTTCGACAACCAGAGGGTTATGCCCAACGAGTCCATGTTCTGGTACGACGTGCGCTCTCCGATAGTTTCATCTATATTGCGTACTTCATACCTCCTTCTGAATACCATATGACATGGTTGATGCAGACACAGGAGGCCGATTCGTTGCATGGCCATGCAACGGAGCTTGTATCGCAAACACAATGGACCGCCAATCTTCTTCAAATTCATTGAGGGCCCTCATTAGAAGGCGGGATCTCGGCTTACGGAGCGATTAGGGGTCGGCGGGCATAGATCGCGACAGATCGCGAAAGGATACCCGATCCGAGAAGAATCGTGCACCGCATAACCGAAGTCACCACCTCCTCCGATGTCTGCTGCTCCTGCGAGATCACAGATCCATGGACGGCGTACACCACCGGGTTCGAGTTCCACGCCGACAATCTCAACCTCCCGAGCCTCTACATCGACACCCTTCCAACACAGCGCCCACCATTCTTCAACTCCAGCTAGGCCAGGTCACGAGGAGGGGATTGATATTAACGTAGCGCCGTCTTCAGAAACCTACGATGACTATCGCAGCACACAAGATACCCAATTTGATGCAAATTGGGCAAACATGGAGGATCAATCTTTGGATAGTGCATTTGCATCCAACCTTAGCTTTCAAGATATCTTGGGCGGATGCAACATTCCTATACCAGATCCGACACGACACAGGGGTCTAAGCGGCAAACTCCCATGGGGTCCCTTCAAATTTGCAACACGGGAGCAAACCCCTATGCGGTCCCTCCACGGGTTGTGCACGCCAAGCCACCCCTTATGAACAAAGCATGATGGGGGTTTTCCATATTTTGGTGGAGTCTGCGTCGCCGAAGTTCACAACACAGGTATATCCCAGCTGCGGACCAAAGCGATGATCAAATTCAGTTTGGACCTTCTCAGTTCTTTGACGTGCGTCGACGCATCCACGACCATTACACCCCAAGTGCATACACGACAAGGGGTCGTCGGCGCTAAGTGTAATAATGTAATTGATGGACTTATGTTATTATGTGCATTGGCGGTTTGGCCATGAAATTATTCTCCATACAATTATTAACATTGCATTGACCATTATGGCGATTAGTGACGTTGCATTTACTACTACTTAGCACTTACCACATGCCGTTAACAAGTCTATGCACGACACGTCTATTCACATGACAAGATTCACTTTACGTGTATTTAATGTTTTATTTATCTCATAGCTTCTAACTTTACAAAATTTAGTTTGCCGTACAAACGACTATTAACACTTGCTAAAATTTTAAATTTGCAATTTTATAAAATTACATACAATTTTGAGTTTTAAAATGTATATTCACATGCTTATACATGTATCAAATTTTACTTAGCCCATATATTTATCGTATATATTAAAATTATAGGAGAAGCTATCCGGTCACATGTGTATATAAATATATCTATATTATACATATATTATAATGTATATATGCCATATGCTATCCGGTCACATGTGTATGTAAATATCGCCACGTACATGCAACGTGGCATGGGAGAAGGTCCAGTCATTTGTGGTCTTCGTCTCGGTCGATCAACGGAGCAAATTGAGCGGAAGGTGCAGCGAGAAGCGTGTGCGTGTGTGATCGTGGTTCATGTCATTGTCATCTTACGAGCTCATTTGCCTTTGGAAAAATTGTGGGAGGCTTTCTTGAGCGAAACCTACCTCCCAACGTAAATTATTTTAGACATGCCATTTTACTAATCAATTATCAATAAAATTACCGCCACCTACTATATATTATCAATAAAATTATCAATAAGGTGCAGCGAGAAGCGTGTGCGTGTGTGATCGTGGTTCATGTCATTGTCATCTTACGAGCTCACTGCACCGAAAAAATTGTGGGAGGCTTTCTTCGAACGAAACCTTCCCAACGTAAATTATTTTAGACATGCCATTTTACTAATCAATTATCAATAAAATTACACGCCACCTACTACATATTTTTGGACAACTATAATAATTTAGTATATATTTATCATATATTTATATTAAAATATAATATTAGTAAAATGGGGCAGTATACATATTATACATATATAACACATGCATACATAGCACATGCAATACCAGCGGGGCGGTGGGGCGCGGCCACCAGTGGTGGCGGCTCGGCAGCAGCCACCGGAGGTGGCGGCAGCCAGCATGTCAACCGTCTGGTGGCGGCGGCTCATTGCCGCCGTGCCGATGGCGGCCGCCACCGGTGGCGGGACCCGAGGATATTTTCGTAATTTCCTTTTACAGTGGATTATTCTATTAATTTTCTATTTTACTGTTGATTATTTCGGGTATTTTTCCCACATGCATGACCTGCATGCTACTGAGATTTGAAGAAGGGAACCGAGCCGATTTTGGTGTCTTGATTGATGTGACGAGAGGGAGGCTAGTGAGATTTGGAGAAAGTCATTCACTTATTTAGTTTGGATGGGTTCATGTATATATATATATATATCTTTTGGTGCAAGAGAGAGACCGTGGTGGCCAAGGATCATGGATCATGCCGTCGCTAGAAACAAGCAAAAACGAGGAGGGGAAATCAATTCTATATAACAAAGGGTGACGCCGGGTCTCCGCCTTCCGAACGCGCCACGTCACCAGTCATTTACGGGGCCACGTAGGGGTGGGCAAAAAAAAATAATACCGAAAAACCAAACCGAACCGAACAGAAGAAACCGAAATTTTCGGTTTTTTCGGTATTTGGTATTCGGTTCGGTTTTAATCCGCAGAAAACTGAAATGGTCAGTTCGGTTTCGATAGAAGCGTAAAAAAACCGAGAAAACCGAACTACCAAAGGCCATTCGCAAGGTAAATCCCATCAGTCCCAAATAACCACCTCCAAACCGGCAAACCCTAACTCCACTCCCGTCTCCGCCTCCTCACCCCTCTCCTCCTCCCCTCCTCCCCTCCGCCGCCCGCGCCCCTCTCCTCCTTGGCTCCTCCACTCCAGCTCCCGTGACCCTCCTGGACTCCTCCACTCCTTCTCTCCACTGCCCGCCTCCGTGCCCCTCTGCTCCTCCACTTCTCTCCGCCGCCCGCCTCCGCGCCCCTCTCCTCCTCCACTCCGTCGCCCACGCCCCTCTGCTCCTCCTCTCCGCCGCCACTTGCTTGCCTCCGTGCCCCTCTGCTCCTCCGCTCCTATCCGTCTCCCGCCTTCGCGCCCCTCTCCTCCTCTACCCACCTCGGTCAGTGCCTCCGCAACCTCTCCCTCTTTTTTTTCCTATCAGTTGCATGTTTGCCGTTATTTGTGATTCTAATTCGGTAAATACCGATTCACCGAAATATCGAACCGAAATAATTTGGTATTTCGGTTTCAGTTTTTAAATTTTTGTAAAAAAATTCGGTACCTAAATATGAAATACCGAATTTCTAGAATTACCGAAATGCCGAAACCGAAAATACCAAAATACCGAATGCCCACCCTTAGGGCCACGCCATTTAAGAAACAACGGTCATCCGATCTTCTCGCGAAATAAAATCTGACCGTCTATAATAAATTAACATTGAAAAAATATTCCGCACATTGCAGGACAAGGCGGGTGGCTTGCTCTGTTGGCTAGCTGAGCTAGGTCTCAGCACAGAGCCCATGATTCGAATCCTACCACCCACTTACTTGTGTTAAGTTCCAACATGTAGCCACTTACCTGTGTATTTTTTCCCGGGGTTTTTCAGCTCCTGCGCTTATCGAATGCCTGTAGCCACTTACATATGTGTTAAGTTCCAACGTATAGCCACATACCTATGTTAAGTTCCAACGTGTGTGCTTGCTCAGTTGGCTAGCTCAGCGGCCAATAGGTCTGGAGACCAGAGATTGAACCACCACCACGCCACCGGTTTCAGTGTGCGCCGGTTGGATTAACATCGGTACTGATAGTGCATCAATACCGGTTCGTAACAAAAATATCAATTCTAGACTTTTAGTACTGGTTGGAGCCAACAGTAAATACGAACCAATACTTATAGGGCCTCATCAGTACCGGTTCGTATTACGAACCAGTACTAAAGACTCATTCTAGCAAACTTCAAAAGAAATGCATATCCTACTCTAATCAATACATGTGGGTGGGTGGGTTGGATAGAAAATTGAGTGAGAGTCATGAGGTCCTAGGTTCGAGTCATGTCATCGCCAATTCGCCATATTTTTTAGATATTTCGGTGGCTATAGTCCTGATTGGGGAACCGGGAATAAAGCATGTTTCCAACCGGAACTAAAAACCATTTCCGTAGTAGCAGAGAGCTCCCGAGCCCACACCTATCTTACTCTAAGCTTTTAGGTGAGTCGATCAGTGCATTATTGAAATAAATTTTGTCATAAAGTTACGCTTTTGGTTAAATTGGGTAGATGCACTTCAAGTCTGACATCTTGGTTAAATAGGCTAGGGGAATCCATACGTGAGAAGGAGAATATTGCAAATTAAACAAATAGAGCTAACTTTTCTTTGGATGAATAGTTGTATCGCCCCATGGTATGTTCTAATATATTTCCCTGACTTCTTGATGCCTCCTGGTGGATAACTACGGCTACTCATCAGTGTGCCGTGCAATGCTCGCACATATATAATCTCAATCTTCTCATAAACTTCTAGTTTTTTTTTTTCAATTGTGTATCTTCCCGCAAACTCCCAATCATATGTACAGACATGTTTGTGTTTGTGCTTAGGTGTACGTATCTTCTCACGAACTCCTGGTTGCGTCAATATATGTTGACTTTTTGACTAGCTGTCACCTTTCGAGCGTGAAAAAGATCGTCAAACCTGTTGGGAAACCACCTACAGGGGAAAAGCCCGGCCGGCTAGGCCTGCAGCTTTCCCTGGTGGGTCCCACATATAGACCTGGCCTAAACCCTAAGCAGCACTATATAAGAAGAGGTGGAGCACCCATTGTATGATAGATCTGAGAATTAATAAAGAGAAGCTCCACCCTATATCTCTGTGTCCCCTATGTTCTTGATCTTTCTCTGTGATTGATTGTCCACATTTATACCTCGCACTACATCCGGTAGCGAGGTTTTCTTAACACGTTATCAGCACGCTCGCTCCCTGACGTGCCGATCAATCCGCGAGGAAGACCGATCTGCATCTACTTCTACCACGAAGGTATTTTTGGACGCCGATCACCCCGTAGATCGTGATCTGTGCTTGGTTTTGGTTGCAGATCGAGAAGAATTGTTGTGTTTTCCTAGTAGATTGGAAATTTTTGCAAAGAATTCGTAGTAGATTCGTTTTCATTTTGGGGATTTTCGTATTTTCAATCTGGAAGATTGACCCGCCATGGACGCGCTACTCGTCGGCGCCGTAGGTATTATCTGCCGGCGCCGCCGTCGCTGCTCTCGCCGGCCCGCCGTCGCTGCCGCCGCAAGACGCGACGCAACGCCGTCCGACCGTCATCGCGCCGCCGGCGCCGCATCCCGCCCCGCTGTGCCGCCTCGCCGTCTGGGCCGCCAGACCGCAGCGCCACGACGCCGCGCCCAGATGAGCCGTGGGGCGGTTACGCCCGACGCTGCAGCAGCAGCGCCAGCCGCGCCGCAGAAGCGCCCGACCGTTGCGCCAGAAGCGCCTGGCAGCGTCCGCCGCCGCGCCGCTTGCGTCGCCCGCCGCGCCGCTCCCGCAGCGCCAGCGCCTGCTGCGCCGCCGCGCCCGCGGTTGCCAGCAGCAGCTCGCGCGTCCGCTAACGCCGTTGCGCCGACAGCGTCCCGCGATGCCCAGCCAGCGCCGCGCCGTTGCGTCGCGCTGACGCCAGGCGCTCGCCGCACTTAAAGCGCCGCGCGCTTCGCGCTGGCGGCGGTTAGGGGAAACCTTGTCGCTAACCCCCGACGCGCCCGTTGGCGCCCATGGGCGTGCCTCCCGATAAACGCGCCCTCCAAAGATCAAGACGCGCCTCCGCATGGGTCACGGCCCCAAGCGCCATACGCTGTCCCCGGTGGGCGCGCCTCGGTGGCCGCGCCCTATGCCGGGCCGCCCGTGCGATGAAGGCCCGAGCCAGCTGCCCGGTGGCCTGGCCCGAGCCGCTTCTGCACCTGCACCACCCGAGCCACTGATGCCCCTCACTGTTCATGGGCCGAAATTGGGTAAGCTTGGCAATTTTAGTCCAGAAAATTGAAACTTGGCTCCGCAAATTCTGAAAATTACAGAAATTCCCAGATTCTCGCAGAATCATCCGTTAGAATTTTGAAAATTATCTGTTTTCAAACCCGTAAAAGACTACGTGCAGCCTTGCTAGCAGCAGGTCGTACGTTGGACCGAAAGGCCCTGATTAAACGGAACTTTTTCAAAAGAAATTGCAAAAGGCCACGAAATTTGTGAATTTGCCCTGAAGTTGCAGAAATTGCAGAAAACCCCCTTGATTCTTGCAGAATCACCCGAGATTTGAATTTTGGCATATTATGCAACTCGGGGATTTTAAATTTGGCACCCCTGTTTCCGGAAGAATGAATTAAAATCTCTTAGAAGCTTGGAAATTACTAGAAGTTTTTCCGATGTCTTCTGAGATTTTAAAATGTATTGAAAACTTAATCTTTGGCCTTTTAGCATCCCAGAAACTTGAAGTAAGTATCCGGCTTTGAATTTGAAGCATTATTTAATTCTGTAATTATTTTATGTGCAATCCTTGTGTGCATTTGCCATTATAATTATCAGTAATTATTTATGCCTTTGAATTAGTAAAGGCATGCTAGAATATATATATTACTGGAAAACATGAGAATTAATTATGTCACGCACCACTTTTTATTAGATTACATGAAGTAGTCTTATGAATTAATCCTGAAGTATAAATGTCGGGTATAATAAAATATGAATTTGAGGTATTGGCATTGCATAGCCAGAGCAACCTCACTTGAGCATTGGACTATAGAATTGTACCCTGTAGCATGAAGCTCTGGGCCGCCATCGGGCTAGAACCCTGAAAGGATAAGAAACCGATGTGCGGAACAACCCTGCATTGCATTTTCTTAGGCACCCCTCTATGAATATATATAGTATTGGTGTATGCATGAGCAACATACCGCACTTCAGAAGCGGTTTTGGGCGCTCTAGTGTACTATCCTTTCTATTATATGAGAATGGGGCATACATGAGACTGCCAATTATGAAAAATGGCCAGTCCCTCTTTTGTGATAAGGAAGATCACATTCGAGGTGTAATCCCCACTCCCACCTAAGTATAACTCCGAGTGCTTACAACTTTTGTTGTATAGTCACGGAGAAGCTACTAGGGGGAGAAAGCCCCCAACTTTACAGAAGGGCATGAATGGAAGAATAAGAATAATTGATCTATGAAGAGAAAGTCCATTGCTTAAGAAAGATAATACAAGGAGAAGTCACATTTTATTTCCACCATTAAAAGGGCAGAACCCTCAAGGCATAATGTCGGGAAATTATGTGGCATTAGGGAGATTGGTCTATGATTTGCCATGATTATGCATTCAATTATGGCTGATCGATCAAAGAAGAAAGGAAAGCAATGGCAGAAGCTTACCTTGCCATTGTTGATGGAAACTCTAGCAGAGACCTCCTGAAATCTCCCCCTTGTTCTAATTGTAATCGCACATGAAGTGCATGGAGCAGCGAAGATCTCGACATATGTCATTAAAACTAGAATAACCGTCTCGGCCCTGTTGCGCCGTTGCGCGGTTACATCTGTGTGGTTGACTACGGGGACTACCCTTTTAGCGATAGAAGCATCTGGGCGCAGCCCCTATTGTCAACTGTGCCCCCGTACCATTGCATCGCCCATGACCTGAGTCAATCATGTGCCGTATACTGATTGCATCATTCTGGCCTCAGCCTGCTGCTGAAGTATATTGGCCTACTGGTTTCGGGAGCACACCCACCCGTAGTGGGTGCACATTTTGAATCGTATTTTATGAATTTGCATTCTAAATTGTGGTTGCTAGCAGACATATGAATTTTTAGCATGATTTGAAAGTTCCTGAAGAGCATATTTGAATTGAAGCTTTAGAAGAGCGCACATTAATTCTCATGACGGGTTTTTGCATTTGCCTTTATTCCAGCATATATAAAGTTGCAATCAATTTATGAATCCTTTGAATCATGAATCATGCCATTACCTGATTGCAACCTATAATCTATATAGTGCCCTTGGAGGTTATTAACATTGTTGTAGAACAACAAATAGCATTTTAAGAGAGCTCACATACCCGTATCTATCCTAAAGAATACTGTTAGTATTAATTTGAAAAATCGCTAGTAGCGATCTGTGCATAGCTTGCTCACGAAGAGTCACGGGTATATTATTGGGTATTACATCAGCACTTTAGAAGCGTTGTTTATCCCGAGTATTTTGGAGCCTCTTAAATTTGAAGACATCCGTGCATGTTTCATGAAGAAACAAATGAAAATAATAGCACTGAATGCTCATGCATTATGAATAATGCCGGGTGTACGAAAAGCATTACTAGAAGTAATACCTCCAATATAAATTTGGGCTACACTATAATAGATTTAATGCACTTGTAGTGCATGCCAGCTTAGAAGACTGGATTTAGAAACTCTTAACTCTTATCTTTTCAGTAGTGTATTCTGGGTTCCCCAGTTTGCAATGATAAGGGATTGCACAAACAACTCACATCGGGCTATAATATTATCGTGAAGATTTTCCGAATCTTGAAGATTTTGTGTGCCTGAATGTGCCACCGGAAATTAATAAACTTTGAATTATGAAGAATTCTAAAGTCCCTGAATCTCTGGACTGCGCCTAGCAGGACATTTGCTTTCCAATTCAGCCCTTAACAGGGCAGTTTTAGTACTTCATAGCGCTCAATATAGTCTCCTATATGTGATCGAGTTTACTCTCACACAAGGAACGAAGCATTTGAAGAGAAGATCTTGTAGATCACTGGAATTAAAGAATTTTCTCATCCCATCATATGAAGTTCGCCGCAATGGACACTACTAATGACTTTATTTTAAAGTCATTTGATGATGATATTTGAAGCAGAACACTTTGCATTGGCATAGCATGCCACCTCTTGCAGAGAGACTAGCAGTAATATGAATTGAAAAGAATTGAATAATTAGCCCGGTTAATGAGCAGAGTTGTAATTCTTGAAGAATGTGTGGAAACATGAAGTTTTACACAGAGCATCCCTAATCACTATTTAAAAGAACATGTAGTTCTACAACATCCAACTAGTGCATGCAAAGGGTCATATTAAATTTCCCACTTTGAATTATATGTACCATACCGCTATTGACGAGGAATATTTTCCCGTCATTAGGGGGAGAATTAGAACTCCTGAATGAAAATGCCGAGAAAATAAACATATAGAATTCTCGTGCGTGACCCTTGCACTAGTAAAGAAATGAAAGTCTTGATGACTATTGAAATATATGCGAAACTGCCATTGAATAATTATTTTTGTGATATGAAGGGAATGATTAAGTTGCATTACTAGAGGTAATGCGCCAGAGAGGGTTGCAGTACCGAAGAATTGAAGGTACCCCTCAACCTGTTCAAAGGCCTCAGAATGAACAGGGAGTCTGGTTCCTCCGACCCAAAGTACCTGGGAACGCCTGGGGAAAAAGGAAAAGAGGGCTTATCATGACCAAATCACCAAAAATGCCCCAAATAGTGAAGGGGAGCCAGTTGAGACCTGGCAGCTGAAGATAAGCCTGCTAGCGAGGCACTCCCAGTTTTGAATATTCCATGGCAGGAATAAAGCATGAATGTATCGACCAAAGTGTGTGCACACACCGGCGATAAGAACTAAAGGAACTTGCTCCCGTGATGGGAAATAGCGGTGCAGAGCAAGTAGAAGTGTATGAAGCACACCATGACTAAATGGCCATATGAATTATATTATTAAGGGAACTTATGAAAAGAGCAACAGCCAAAGTTGATATATATATGCCATATAAAAGAAGGCAATTACCGCGGTATACTAGCATTTTCTCTAGAAAAGAAATGAGAATAATGAATAAGAATGGTTTATAACAAGGCTGATAGCTCCACGCTTCATGAAGAAGCTTATTCCCTGGTCATGGTATTCCTCTAGATATATCTCACTATTGGCAGTACTCAACTTGAAGTTGAGAGTGAATTTTGAATTGAAGGATGTTGTTACTGAATATATGTATAAGAGACTTGTCGGGGATAAAATTACGGCCCATTGCCATAGCCCACTCCCTGACGGCCCAATCGAACAGCCTACCAGGGCCCAGTCCCCTGGAAGGTTCTATCTGGCCCATATGCATTCCGCCGAACAGCTTCCTAGCTGGCGTGGTGCGTAACGGCCAAGGAATCGTGTTCGAGTCTGTCTCGAACAAGAGTTCTGCGCGGCTACGTGAAGACCCGGACGTTGGTTTCCCGGATTGGATTAGGAGTCGTGATCCCCAAGATTAGGAGTATGCCTTATCTACCTTAGGTCATATTTGGCATGTATGAGTTCGTTACGATCTCGTAGTTAGCCCGGCCCGATATTCCCTCGGTAGGTCGGTTTGCTCTGTACTATATAAACCATGCCCCTACGACGTTTAGGGGGATGATCTGAGACGACTTAGACACATCTGGCATCTAAGATTACTTTGTCGCATACTACTCACCTGTACACCCATAATCTCGCCGAGACTTGTTCGTCTCGCCGAGCCATCTCTTGTATTCATCTACGATATATAAGAAAATTTGGACGAGGGCTATTATCTCTCCGAGAGGCTGAACCAGGATAAAACCCTGTCTCCTGTTCGTTCTTTGTTCGCATTGTTTGGCGTGTCTCCTATCTCACTTCTAAAGAACCTTAGCGACTTGAGATCGATATCTCAACCGTCGGACGATTAGCGCCGTCCGTGGGGACTACGCAGATAGAGCATGTCGAACTCCATCACGATCTGTAGATACTTCCGAGGGCTACGACTTCGGAAGGACGGGATGTCTCATCCTGTCGATTCAGTCGATCTGTTCGGTCTCGAACACTTTCGCATCCGGGCGTATGTCTCCGCTTACATGGCGTAGATAGCCTCGGATCGCACTCCGTCATCGGCAGCGACTCACGGGCGATGATCTTTACGACGGTTTAGATTTGTCGATTCCAAGGCTATGTCGGTAGATTCCACTGTGGAGACACGGTGATGACACCGTCTAGCATACCTTCGCATGGCCCCGCGGCATTAACATGGCGATGTAGGAACCTCGAGGATCCCGACGGCCGTGGCGGCCTGGCGAGGTCGGGCAGATTAACTCGCCGGCATCAAGGCGATCTTCTGCAGTCTTTCATGAAAGCAAGACGTCATTCGCCGCACCTCGGCGATTCCATCAATCGACCTTAGCACGGTTTCGCGACCGGTGTAAGCGGCGGCGTCGCGACCCACCTCGCGTCGGCGCTAAGTCTCCGCGGAAGCTTCCTGTTGGTCAATTTCGCGTGGCCGGACTCGATCAGGCGTAACGCGGATGGTTCGTGGATCCCGGGACCCATAGATCAAAGTCGGAACGGCTCGAAGCTATAGCAACGGTCCTTAGATCCACCAATCAAGCTCGATCTCGCCCGTATGGGCGTCTTTGTTGCGACTAACCTAGAGCGATCGGGTGCGGGCCTAAAGTCTCTAGGAGAAGTCAACAACTCCTCCAGCAAAGACGGCCAAACCGTCGGAATGATTCGGACAGCTCGATCGATCGTGTGACCCCGTCACCATCGAAGGATCCTCTGCCCATGAGCAAAGCTACCCGTGGTCGCCGCCGCCGCCAAGTCCTCGTAGTCATCACGACCACGGGGGCAAGCGCGACGCGATGATCACGGACGGTCCCTCGTGAGGAGCGGCGTCGTCGCAACCACAAGGAAGGAACGTGGTGGATTGTCCCGAGAGAGTTTCTCCAGCCGAGTCATCCTGTTCAGCAGAGTTCCTCCGCGCCGCGGGACCAACGTCTTCTCAAGACTAGGTTCGCCGGGGAAGGTGGCGGTCATATGCTCTGGCTGCGGGGCTTTCTCCGACGAGCCGGCTGTCCGATGGCCCTCAAAATTCAAGCCCGGTCACATGGAGAGGTACAATGGGACTCGTAACCCGAGGAATTCCTTTCCATCACTTCACGCCATCATGGCGGCGGGGATGACGAGCTCGTTATGGCTAATTACCTCCCGATCGTCCTTGAGGTCTTTGCTCGGACGTGGTCGTTCAATCGCCAGGAGGGTTCCATCACTCATGGAACCCGGCTTTGTGGACGCCTCGATCGCTAATTTCCGAGAGTCATTACGTGCGTCCGGGCAAGGAGGATGATCTGCACCGGATGATCCGGATGAGCGGGAGACCCTCCGCAACTTCGTGAAGCGTTTCATTAAGATCCGTAACACGATCCCAACATCTCGGATGAATCTGTTGTCCGCGCCTTCAAAAGCGGGTCCATGACGAGCGTGCTCACCCAGATCTCGAAATCAATGAGACTGGACCGCCAACGACTGTTCAAGGCGGTGATCGCTATGCCAACGCGGCAGAGCGCGTTCAGTACAAAAAGGCGTTCGACAAGGGCGAGCTGCCCGCCCAGCCTGGTGTGGATGAGAAGAAGAAGAGCAGCAGTAATGTCCCTGGTGACAAGAAGTCCTAGAAGAAGAAGAACAAAGGTGATGCGAACAATACCGTCGCAGGTATGGATCGCGCACCTCCTCCCAAGGATGGGCAGAAGAAGCCCAACAATAACTACAAGGGTAAAAAGCCTACTCAGGGAGGCGGACAAGGCAAGAAAGGTCCGAGCGACCGATTTTGCAAGTTCCACCAGCACTACGGGCACGATATACGCCACTGTAGAACTTGGGCTGCAAAGCTCGAAGATTTCTACAACGGCAAGGGCCCAATGCCCACCCTACCCGAACAAGGTGATGCCGGTAAGGCCAAGCGCCAAACCGACGATGGTGATCGGGAAGATGATGATGAATATCAAGAGCCCGTGAACCATATCGCCGTCATTTTCGGCGGCTCCTCGGCTTACACCTCTCGGCGCAGCCTCAAGGAAGCTGCTCGGGAGGTCCTAGCGTCGAAAAGGCAAAACCTCAGCCTGAATCGATGAAGTGGACTGAGGTCCCCATCTCTTTCTCTCAGGAGGATTGCCCCACTGGGATGACCAAGCCTCAGCGGCTCCCACTGGTGGTCGCCCCGACCATCAGCAACGCGAGAGTTGGCCGTGTCCTAGTAGACGGCGGGAGTGCTTTGGACTTGCTTTCTGCTAAAGTCTTGGACGAGATGCAAATTCCTCGTTCCAAGCTGAAGGAAGTCGCAATGCCCTTCTACGGAATTGTTCCGGGAGAAGCTGTGAAGCCGTTAGGGCGTTGTTGTCCTCTGTCACCTTCGCAACCCAAGCAACCACGGACGAGTTGATCACTTTTGGCGTGGTCGACTTTCCGTCGGCGACTAACGCAATCTTGGGCGAGCCATCTCTCGGTAAGTTTATGGCCGTGTCCCACCACGCTTACCATTGCGTGAAGATACCGGGTCCTAACGGTGTGATCACGGTCAAGGGCAATTACAAAGCTGCACTGGATTGCGACGAGCAGTCCCTTGCCCTGGTCGACCAGCTTCGCCGCCATGGTCCTCTGAAGTTCCGCAAACCAAGTCTCAGACGCCCTAGGGTCTCCCTTCACCGGGAGAAACCAAGGAAGTTCATTGCCGCTGATGATACTTCCAAGATAGTTCACTTGGGGCCAATCTGGACCCCAAATAGAAAGCGAGCTCATTGCCTTCCTCCGAGCTAATCAGATGTATTCGCACAGGAGCCATCGACATGCCCGAGTCCCTGTGGAGGTAATCGAGCACAAACCGGATGTCCGTGGGACAAAAAGCACTGTCGCCGGATGCTTCGCCGCTTTTAGAATTCAAGCAGAGATTATCAAAGATCGACAGCAAACCATTCTTTGGGTTCATCCGCGAGGTTGATCACACCGAGTGGTTAGCCAACCTGTCATTGTAAAGAAGAAAGGCGGCAAGTGGAGGATGTGTCGATCACACGGATCTGAACGCCGCTTGTCCTAAGGACAATTTCCGCGCCTCGTATTGATCGGTGGTCGATCATTGCGGTCGCCAGCTTTCGAGTTTTTAGATGCTTACTCGGTTACCACCAAATAAGCATCTCCCCGAGGATGAAGAGAAGGCGCCTTCATCACCCCTTTTCGGCACTACGCTGCTCGACCATGTCTTTCGGTCTGCGCAATGTTGGTGCCACGTTCGGTAGCTTAATGGAGAAGACCTTCCCGAGCAAATATGGAAAAACACGGAGGTCTATGTCGGCGACATAGTTGTAAAGACAAGTATGCTCAGATCATGTAAAAGACCTAGCGAGACTTTTCATAATCTCACCAGCATCGAATAAAATTAAATCGAGAGAAGTGTACCTTTGGTGTTCGATCCGAATGTTGCTCAGTTATGTCATTGGCTCGCAAGGTATTTACGCCAACCACGAAAAAATCGAGGCCATTGAAAATATGCGAGCTCAACTACCATAAAGGAAGTTCAAAGCCTCTTTCATGGATGGTTGCTCTAAGCAGGTTTATTTCCGTTAAAGTGACGCGGCTGCCCTTCTTTAAGGCCCCGCAAGCACAATGGTTTCGAGTGGGCGGAAGAAGCGATAGATCCTTCCAGATCTGAAACAATACTGTCCAATCCTCCGTCTTGACTACCCGCGGCATGGCGAGCAACTCTGCGCTGTACCTAGGTTGCACGCCACAAGCGGTGGCTTGATCTTGGCGGTCGAAAGGGAAGGCATCGGCGACCAATCTATTACGTGGCGAGGTACTTCACGGATCAAAGGGCGTTACCACGAGGTCCGAAGCTCCTCTATACCTTGCTCATGTCCTCCGGAAGCTTCGCCACTACTTCCAAAGCATCAAATCTGGTCCCGACCACGTTCCCTCCGGGAGAAATCCTACGGAACAAGGAGTCTAGCGGACGTATAGCTAAGTGGGCAATGGAACTAGCGAGTTTGATCTCATTATTCTTCGCCCGAATCGCTATTAAGTCACTGTGTCCTAGCTGACTTTGTCGCTGAATGGACTTGCCCACTCAAATCGTGAAGCTCCCGAGCAACCCGATGAACCCTCTGGACCATGTTTTTCGATGGCTCGCAGACTTTGGAAACTCGGGGCTGGTTTTGTTCTCATCTCCTCAAGGAGAGCAACTCGATATTCTATCCAACTACACTTTGCGGCGACTAACAACGCTTCGTAGTACGAGGCTCTCCTCACGGACTAAGAGCGTGCAAGTCGCTTGGTGTCCAACGGTCGACCGTGAAGGAGATTCACGGTGGTCATCAATCGAGTTAAAAAGGAGTATCGGTGTTGCGATGACTCAATGGCGCGATACGGTTGAAGTGAGGAAGTTGGGCGGCATTTTCGATTTTGAAGTGCTCTTCGTGCCGTGAAGGACAACTTCGGCCGACCAGCCTATCAAGTATGGATCCTCACGCGAACTCGCTCCGTGGTGCTCGTCGAGCACCTTCACAAGCCCTCAATCACGTCTCCGGACGAGGCAACAGAGGCAGTGGTCTTGTCTCCGTTATCGAAAGGTGCCATGGATTGGACAACGCCATTTGTCCGGTACCTTGCAGATGGGACCACGCCTGACGACGGCCGGCGTTCGGCTCACAAGGCGTCTTGCTCCATACAAACTTGTGGACGGCATCCTTTACCGTCAAGGTGCTCGGGAGTTCTTTCCAAGTGCATCTCGCAAGGAGGTGTGTTTCTTCTTAGGGACATACGAGGGTGCCTATGGCAACCACGCCCCTTCGTAACTCGGTCGGCAAAGCGTTTTCGCATGGGCTATTATTGGCCCACTGCGTTACAAGATGCCCGGGACATCGTGACTAAGTGCAAGGCTTGCCAATTTCACGCCCGGAAGGCACACAAGCCCGCCCAAGAGCTCCAAACAATCCCCCCATCTTGGCCTTTTTCCACATGGGGTCTGGATCTGCTCGGCCCATTCCCCAAGGGTACAAGGGCTATACACACCGCTGTCGCCATAGACACTTTTACAAAGTGGATTGAGGCGAGCGTGTAAATCTCTTCACGCCAAGGCGGTTGTTCGCTTTTCAAAAGCAACGTGGTCCGCGCCGGGATCCCCACAAGTTGATCGCGATAAGCGGTACCCGGTTGAGCGAGATATTCGGGAATCTGCGAGCATTTGGGCACCAAGGTCTGCTTCGCTTCTGTGGCACACCCACAGAGCAATGGAGCAGTCGAGCGAGCTAACGGACAGATAGTCCAGGGTATCAAACGGCGGGTATTTGCTGCTCTCAGCGAGCACAGCAAGGCCTGGGTCGACGAAGTTCCTTCCGTCCTCTGGGCAGTTCGCACTACGGCCAGCCGGGCGACCGGGGAAACTCCTTTCCAATTGGTCTATGGTGCAGAAGCCATCACGCGCCGCCGGTTGTACTCGGTTACGCCTCAAGACGAGCTCGATCAACCCAGATTGACGACGAGCAAGCGCCTCCTCGATCTCGATCTCCTCGAAGGCACACGCGACCGGGCACAAGTCGAATGGCACGCTACCGGCAAGCTCTTCGCGGCGAAGGCGCCGTCAGTTCGACCAAGGGTTTTGAAGGCGGGCGACCTCGTTCGCGCCGTGTCGAGAACTTGTCCAATGCAAACAAGTTAACTCCTCGTTGGGAGGGCCCGTTCACGGTCGTTTCTTCTGCTCGCCCGGGGCTGTTCGCTGGCTATAAAGGGCGGGAGAGAGTCGACCAAACACTTGGAACATCGACCCGACCGTAAGTTCTTTGTGTAGGTCTTTTACGTATGCTTAGCTTTGCGCTTTTGTAAAACTTGCGCTTTAGTTCGTCCAAGTCCCTCGGGCACCATGTAAAGTTCAATCCAATTCTCAGTGAATCCTCGCGGCCTCTGTGCCCTTTTCACTACTTGTCTTCTCAGACTACTTTCCTCTGGTAACACTTGATGGCTGCCCGGCCTTGCGAACTCTTGGCTCCGCAATCTTAAGGATTTTTCCCTACCCGTGTCTAGTCTCGTCGTTCCTAAACTTCGGGGTTGCGTAACACGGCCTTTCCACCTTGCGGCTAAATGCGCTCTCGTAAGCCCTCCATGGCAGAGGCACTTCTTCGCTGGCGCGACCACTTGGCAAAGCTCGCTCTCGTAAGCCCCCATGGCAGAGGCACTTTCCTTGTTCGGTTACTCTCGGGCGCCTAACTTACGTCAACGAAAGCGGTATGGAACAAATCGAGCAAGGTTCGGTGTCGCTCTTTCTCTCTACGCGACGTGCTCGAGTTCGCAAGCTTAGGTTCTCGAGCATCGTCGTCTGCACGGGGCTAGGGTGTCGCTCTTTCTCTTGTGCACTGTTCGGGTTCGCAAACTCAGTTTCGGCGAGATACTGCACAACGGGGGAGTTAGGCTAAGCGCTCACCGGTTTTCTTAAACTTCCTAGCACTGTTAAGCTTTTCTCTTAGTTTCATTCGTTCTTGTCTTTTTTTGCTCTCTCTTTGCGAGGGAAAAGGGTAAGTCTTTATTAACAAAATTTGCGGTACAAAAGTCCATCTCGGGTTCTGACCCTCTGACTACCTAGAAGCGAGTTGCTCCTTAGCTCCTCGATCACTTCCTTAAGGCGCAGGACTTCCCTTGGGCTTTGAACCCCTCTCGGCCTCGGCTCGGAGCGATCGGCTTCCTCCTTGTCGCTCTGGCTGCTCGCGTCGCCTTGCACGGAGAGCCTCGACTTCTTCTTGGTCTTGGCCTGCACTGGTCGGTCGAGCCTCGCTCACAGCTAACTTCATTGCTCGGCGGTCTTGAGCTGCTCGTCCAGCTCCTTGACCTTCTTCTCCATGGTGATCGCCCTCACCGCCATCCCACGCATCTCCTCAATCTCCTCTGTGAAGCCCATGTGGTTGAGATCTTAGCACAGAGTCCGCGGATGTCTGCTCCTCCTTGGCGAGTGGGCTTTGAGCTTCTTGGCTTCCTCCATGAGCTGGTTCCGCCCGGTGGGCCGCGTCGACAAGCTGCTCTTCAAGCCACTTCGTGCGGCCCGGCATCTCCTCGCGGTGCTTTCGCCTTCACGGCTTCATGTAAGCTCCTCGGCTTCCTTTAGGAGAGCCTCGGAGAATGCCTCTCCTTGGTCGGCTTGGCCTTGAGCTTCTTCGCTTCGCCTTGGCCGGCTCGGCTTTGGGCAGCCTTGAGCGCTTCTGCCGGGATCCCCGCTGAAGATGCTCCGGAGGAATGCCAAGCCGGCGGCCCGTTCGATGGTGACCCCATCCTCGAGTTCCGCCATGGTGTCCACGAAGACACGAGAGGGAAGAACAAGTTAACTACGTTGCGATGATGTAGCTAAAATTGAACAAAATTTGGCACCGGTGTTTACCTTGCCAAGTCGGCGCTTCGATCCCGCGACGCAGCGGTCCTCGAGGCCATGCGCCACGAAGCCCGCTCATGAGGATGAGGCGGCGCGTCCTTGCCGTCGCCGCCTTGTTCGCTCCTTCTTCTTAGGGAGCGATCTGCTCGGGAGCGGGAGTGACGGGCGGCGCTTTCGTCTCGCGCTCCTTCTCCTCTTCCTTTTCCTCTCCCCGAAACGTCTTTCGGCGAGGCCGAGCCACTCCGCTCGGTGGCGCCGTTGTTTCCACCGGCGGGGCGACTTGTTCGACCAGCTTGGGGAACTCTTCTTGCTCCACTGGCAGCGGGGTCTCACCACCGCCGCCAGAGAATCCCGTCGCCTCGGGGTGAGCTGCCCTGCTGACGAAGTGCGAGTAGGACCGGCTGCTCGGTCCCATACTGGCGACTTCGAGCCATTGCCTTGGCCCCGAAGTCCGTGGCGCCACCGCGCTACTTTCGCCTCGGTAGCTTCACGCGCCTTTGGAGCGTCGCCGACCGGCCCGGAGCCGGCGGCAAGAGCTCCACGCCGCCGGCTTGTCCTTGAGGCTCGCTTGACCTCCTTTGCCGTGCGGACGCGCTGCAGATGCTCGGGCGGCGCAAAGCCGCTCAAGCGCCTCTTCGGCGTCGTCTGTGGCGGTCTCTTCTTGGGCGGTGATGAGCGAGTTGGTCGTTAAGTCCAATGCGGTCGAAGGTGGAAAGATCAAAAGATCGATTTCTACATACTGCCGTGGAGGGCTTGATCACGATCTTCCTCGCGGAACTTTCCGCCTTTTCCTCGGGGCTCCTTGACGGTTTCTCCGCTTTGGCCCTTGGGCGTTAGCGGCGATGAGCTCGGCTCTCGTGGTGGTGAGCACTCCTCTCGCAAGCAGCGCAAGGAGTTTCTCCTTGCGGCGCAACCTCCTCCTCGAGTCTCCTTTGCTCGGCGATCTGTTGTGCAGCGCCATATGGCCGGGTGAGCTTGCGTGTAACGCCTAAGCCGAAGGGCCATGGTCTTTACTCTTTGTCGCTCGCTTTCGGCGAGGAGGAGGGCTTGGTCTCTTCATTGGCCGACCCGCGTCCGCTTGGTCTGCTCGGTGCGCTCCGTCGCCGCGCCTTGGTCTCTTCGACGGATGGCGGCCGCCATGGCGCGGCGAGCTCCGCGTCGGCACAGCCGCCACCTTGGGCTTTGTGGCCGTCTTGGCCTTGCCTTTCTTCGGCTTCTCCTTCTCAGACCCGGAGAGGTCCTCGACGATCCCTCCGAGGATCAGCTGGTCCTCCTACGCGTTTTGAGAAGCGAACGTCAGCATTAAAAACAACAGTGTAAATCTAGCAACACGGGCTGGGTATAAGTGATTTACCTCGTCTGTGCGGACGAGCACATTCCTTGGACAAGTATAGGCCACCTCGCCGGTGACCTCGCCGTCCTTCTTCGCCGCCTTCAGCATGGCGTCGACTCGCTCGGTCACCCATGCGTCAGTTGGCTTCTCTGCCCGAACAGAAGGGATTGTCAGTTCCTGTTCGGAGGAAAGAATCTGTTTAGAGGTTGAGTCTTAAAGGCGCTTACCCGTGCTCTCCCTCGTGATGTCTTCCCATCCCTCTATCTTGTAGAAGGGATAGGACCTCCTCATGACGGACAAATCCTGTTCATTTGTGAAGTCTGAATGATCTCCTGCCCGTGAGCCCGAGGCTCACGAAGGAAGCGATCTTCTGGTCAGTACCAATCCTCGGCGGACATCTCGCCGAGGCATTGAGGTTCCCTTTGCTGGCGCCTTCCCGGTGAAGACGAGTTTGCTGTCGCCGCTCCGCTTGCTGTAGAACCACCTCACCCACCACGCGCCCATCGAGTCAAGCGGCGGGGGCGAGGATACGGCGTCGTCGGCGGTGGCGAGCTTGAGGTAGTAGCACCCTCAGCCGAAGCGGCGGGCTGCTCCTCGTCATCTGCGTAATAGTGGAGGAACATTTCACCGGTGGATCAATTCTCAGATAGCCTTCGCACAGTGTGCGAAGACGGCCATCTGGAGGATCTTTATCGGATTGAGGTTCGCCACCTCCAATCCGCTAATGTTTAAGAAGGCCTCGACGAAGTCGCTTTGGAGATCGCAACCGAACAAGGCGAATCTATTTGAAGTTAACGAACTCTCCTCCAAATGCTCCGGAGTATCCTCCTCTCCGGCGACCTCCGGCTACGGTGTCGATGTGGCCTCCTCCTCCCGGACCTTCAAGTCCTCCTCGGTCGAGCTAGTCTTGATGAACTTGGCCATAGCGGTTCCCGGGGATCGGACGAGTAGGGTTGGTGGTGGAGTTTGGGTACTTGATCTTTGGGCGGTTGGAACTAGGGCTTAGAGAGGAAAGGCGTGAGAACGAAGTGGTTGGCATGGCGGCTTGGGTGCTTTTATAGTCCGTATAAGCAGCTCTGCAACGGTTTAGTCCCAAAACGGCTAGTTTTCTTTGCAACGGCTAGGTAAAGCGGTCGCTTTGTTTTCATCTTGCAATGACAGAAAGTTACCGTTGGAATCGCCAGCGGCTATTTTTTCCGGTGTTTGCTTTGAAAGGTGAGTGCTCGCTTTCGGACGGATGTCGTTCCTGTTCGACGAACGGAGTTGCTCGGATCGATTGGGTTTGTTCGGTCCCGAACAAGTCTTGTTGGTTGAACCACAATCTGTTGGTCACTTGTTGCATGTCTTTATAGCGACATAGTTTCCCTCTTTGTGACTTGGAGTCTCAAGAGGATGACCCCACTCTAGTGAGTCCTTCCACTTGAGTCTCGGGGGCTAGTGTCGGGGATAAAATTACGGCCCATTGCCATGGCCCACTCCCTGACGGCCCAATCGAGCAGCCTACCAGGGCCAGTCCCCTGGAAGGTTCTATCTGGCCCATATGCATTCCATGAACAGACTTCCTAGTGGCGTGGTGCGTAACGACCAAGGAATCGTGTTCGAGTCTGTCTCGAACAAGAGTTCTGTGACTACGTGAAGACCGGACGTTGGTTTCCCGGATTGGATTAGGAGTCGTGATCCCCAAGATTAGGAGTATGCCTTATCTACCTTAGGTCATATTTGGCATGTATGAGTTCGTTACGATCTCGTAGTTAGCCCGGCCCGATATTCCCTCGGTAGGTCGGTTTGCTCTGTACTATATAAACCATGCCCCTACGGCGTTTAGGGGGATGATCTGAGACGACTTAGACACATCTGGCATCTAAGATTACTTTGTCGCATACTACTCACCTGTACACCCATAATCTCGCCGAGACTTGTTCGTCTCGCCGAGCCATCTCTTGTATTCATCTACGATATATAAGAAAGAAATTTGGGACGTGGGGCTATTATCTCCCGAGAGGCCTGAACCAGGATAAAAACCCCTGTCTCCCTGTTCGTTGCTGTTCGCATTGTTTGGCGTGTCTCCTATCTCACTTCTAAAGAACCTTAGCGACTTGAGATCGATATCTCAACCGTCGACAAGACTTGGATTCAGATTAATGTATGAAGATACTTGAAGTATCACCTTTCGTAACCAAGATAAAGCAAATAGAAACATATAGTGTGAAACTCTGAAAGTCACTATATGAATTGAAGAAGAGAATTAGAATAAATATGCTTATACTTGAAGTATAGTAAACTAAGCACTGCTTAGGCTTGCAGCTCGAGCATTTCCCTCATGGGATCCTAATGCACCAGGAGACCTATACTCAGAAGGTTTTAGAAAGGTTTGGCTTTGGCAGAGCCTATTCCTGAAGAACCCCTATGATAGGGAGATCTTTGCAGAAAGAAAAAGACCCCTTCCGACCCAGGGAAGAGGGGGAGGAAATCCTCGGGCAGGAAGTCCTGTACCTGAGTGCAATAGGAGCACTTCTGTATCTTGCTAACAGTACACGGCCTAATGTAGCATCTGTCGTGAACACGTTGGCTCGATACAGTGCAGCGCCCACGAAGAGGCATTGGAACGGAATATAGGTTATCTTTCGATACCTCCGTGGAAGCATTGATCTTGGCCTGTTTTACAGGAAGAACCAAGATATGAACATTGTTGGTTATGCCGATGCTGGGTACCTTTCAGACCCACATTCTGGTAAATCACAAACTGGGTATGTTTTCCTATGTGGTGGCACTGCAATATCATGAAAGTCGTCCAAGCAGACGCTGGTGGCTACGTCCACAAACCACTCGGAAATCATTGCATTACATGAAGTATCTCGTGAATGTGCATGATTAAGAAGAATGGTGAAACACATCCTGTAGTCATGTGGATTACCTATTGAGCAAACCTCTACAATTATCTATGAAGATAATGCCGTTTGTGTTGCACAAATGCAAATAGGTTATGTGAAAAGTAATCTCACTAAGCATATCGATCCTAAATTCTTTTATGCACATGAACTGCATAGGCTGAACGTAATAAGTATCCAGCACACCAAATCCTGTGAGAATTTGGCTGACCTGTTCACTAAGTCATTACCTACCGTATCCTTTGAAAGGTGTGTTAGGGGCATTGGAATGATCAGGCTCAAAGAAGTGCGGGATTCAGGGGGAGATAATTCACACGCCCTAAATTAAAACTTTGGCATGAAGCCGGAGTACCCAACTCGATTTAGAAGATTGAATGCAATGTTGGGTGGTTTGTACTCTTGTTCCCTTGGTGAGTTTTTCCCTGAAGTTTTCTCACATAAGGTTTTTAATGAGGCAAATCGTGCGCACAGCAAGCGTATGTTATGTACTCTTTCTCCAATCCTTTTTTCCCACTGGGTTTTTGGATGGAGTTTTGATGAGGCATATGCATCTCGCTGGCAAGGTCCAAGGGGAAGTGTTGGGAAACCACCTATAGGGGAAAAGCCCGGCCGGCTAGGCCTGCAGCTTCCCCTGGTGGGTCCCACATATGGACCTGGCCTAAACCCTAAGCAGCACTATATAAGAAGAGGTGGAGCACCCATTGTATGACAGATCTGAGAATTAATAAAGAGAAGCTCCACCCTATATCTCTGTGTCCCCTATGTTCTTGATCTTTCTCTG